>VZTZ01008471.1:222938-275275 GCA_013400955.1 Drymodes brunneopygia | reverse complement strand
CAGCCCGCGCCCGCCGAGCCCGCCGCCGCCGCCATGGGCTCCCCGCAGCGCCCGCCGCTCGCCCACGTCTTCAAGGGGACCTTCGTGCACTCCAGCGCCTCGGCCCCCATGGAGATCCTCCACGGACACCTTCTGGGGGTGGACGATAACGGGACAGTGAGTGCGGGCTCGGGCGGGGTGTCGCGGTCCGGGCGCCGGGGGAGATGCCCGGCGGTCCCTCCCGGCGGGGGCGGCTGTGCCCGGGAGCCCCGCTCTGCCACAGGCTCCGCCGGGGGAGGTGGAAATGACCCTCTGCAGTCCCGAGTCCGCGTCCGGGGGTGGTGAGGGGCAGGGCCAGCTCTGCCGGTCTGTGGGGAGAAAGCGGAAAATTTTCGCACTCCTGTCTGTCGGGGCAGCGCCGTGGAGAAGGGATTTCGCACTGGCGGGCGCTGGCGCTAACTGGGATGGAGCGGCTTGTCGGCACGAGTCTGCAGTTGGTGGAAATCTGCTTTTGAGGTGTGCTGAGCGTTCCCAGAACAGCAGCGTGCCTAGACCTGGCATTCTTTCAGATTCTCTGTTTTCTTTCAGTTTCACAAGCTGTTTTTTTATTCTCAGGTTATCTAGGCAGTGATGATGAATAATACCTGTATATCCACTGCACAGCCTTCTAAATGAGGCTTTTTGTCTTCTTGTTACTAAAAAAAAACCCCATGGCATATACTTAAAAAGAGTTAGAAAGATGGTGATGTTGGGCATTTTAGTAGTATGAGCCAAGCACAAAACAGGCATTGCACTCACTGATAATGCAGGAGAGAGTCTGGCAGGGAAACAATGTCATTCCCTTAACAGTATTACACTTGAAACTCAGTTTCATAGTGCAGGTTGTGTAAGTGGACTGGTGATTTCTTGTAGACTCAGTAACATTTATGGGCACACTATTTAAATTTTAAAAAGTAATTTTCTTTCTTGTGACTAAATAACACGCTTCAGTGCGTCAGGCTTCAGTAACATCTGAAATCTGTGCAGAGCACATTTTGAGCCCTAAGACTGTTTATTTTCTGTACTCACACGGGTCCATGAGGGCCTGTTTCAAGACAGCACTTTTATAGCTGTTGAGGAGTCTGGTGCAAGGTGTATCGAAGTCTGTGAGGAGCTGTATTTTGATGAACAGGAGGGGAGTGAAAATTTGCATAGTTATGTATTGGTTGGTGTTCACTAAAACAATAGGTTTGAATGAAAAAATTGCCTGGTGTAACTCAGGTGCAGAAGACAGCAATTCATACCCCATCCCACTCTCTTTAATGGCAATTTCTGGAAAAATGTCTCTGCACAGCATCCACAGGAAATTAAGATTTTTTTAGTGATTTTCTTGAAAAAGAGGTACCTTAGTATGCTACACCTGAGGATCTGTACTCTCACTTAATCTCTCTCCTTCTCTAGGGAGCAAGGATTCACGGTATACTGTTTTCCTTTCATAAATTGGCAGAAGTTTTTTTTTAAAATCCATTAAAACACTATCTTCCTAAAATAAAATTCCCACCAGAATATGATGACAAGCATTCTATTTTATTCTCTTTTTGTTACAAATTCTTGGCCTTTTAATATTCTAGGTGCTGATACAGTGAGTTTTCCATATGCTGTCTTCCCTCCCCATTACTCATAATGTAGCCTCGTGCAGAACAACCACTGGAATCACAGAAGATTTATGTGATTTTCTTTCAAGAAAGACATAGTGGTTAGAAAATTACTTACCTTTATTATTATTCAAATTTACACCAAAACTGTTTCTGTTTTCCTCCCAAAGATGTTAATTTAACTGAACAGGTATCCTTCTTTTACCTTTGCTGACTCCATAATGGAAAAATTTTGCATGGTGTCTGATACTTACATCAGAGCTTGTATGGACGACTGTGTCCTGTTTTGCAGTGTGAGTCTCTGCATGTCCTCCAAGGGACGTAAAATGTCATCTCTCTCTGCTTTGCCCCAGTTGAAAAGGAAGTTTTGTGAAGAAAAACATTGCTGTCAGACATAAAAACCCAAGTTGTCCTCAAGCTAGCAAAGTAAGGACCATGTTTAACTGAGTGGTTTGCAGTGCAGTGTAGCATCTCCCTTGAGGAACAGCAAAGAGAAAGACCAGCATTCCTCAGGATAAAGAAAACAGACATAGGTGCAAAATGTGAGCTGCTATTAAAATGGTGTAATTATCCTAGGTGAATGGAATATTAAGTAAACAGCAAAAAATATTGAGCTAAAAGCTCTTGTGGAAGTAATGAAAAGAGCAAGAATTGTGGCATAAGGATTTTAAGTGTAAGGTTTGATTTAAGCCAGCTGGGACAGCGAGTGGACATGTGTCAGCTGTACAAGGAGGAAGGTACCAAGATACCAACATCTGTCTGGAGTTCATTGCTCAGCCTTCCTCAGCAGGCTGGACTGTTCCTTCGGCAGCTGGGTCTAGTAAGTGTTCTAGTCTCTCATTTAGCCTCACATTCCACCTTTGGGAACTAGGCAAACAATAAGCATCATGTCTCTAGTTGAAAAAGTAATTTTATAACTGTGGGAACAGGGAGGAAAGAGAGCATGTGGGAAGGGAAAGAGGGATGGACCGCTTCTCATGTTCACCTATGAATGTCATAGCCAGAAACAAAGTAGGGCAGCGACTGTTGGATCCAAACAAACCGTGTTCCTCCAGCCAGTATCATTCACTTTCCATTCTCTTGTTAGCAAAATATTTGCACTGTGGTGCTTGAAGGCACTCAGGGTTTGCTACATCAGGGTTGATGCACAGTTTAGTTGGCCAGCTATGCTTCAATGGAAGAGCTTTGGGCATCACTTGGTACACAAAAGCCTGAGTTAGTCACAAGTGTAGGGAGATCTTTACCCCCGATCTTTGGGTGCTTTAGCCCCATTACATGAGTGACACATGAGAACTTACAGAAGCATTTGGACACAGGTGTTAGCAGCCACTGAATCTGTGTTTTTGCTATACCTTTCCCAAAGTGCCAATTATTCTCCTTGACTTCCTTCTTTAAAGCTGAAGTTCTTAGCCTTGTGCACTTCTCTTGACTCTTTAGTGACACTGCTGTAGAATTTCTTCTTGCTTCTACAGTGTTGAGGTGCAGAACTAATTTAAAGAACGATACACCCAGTTGGTTACCTTGACTGCACAAGCAAATCCTGGAGTATCCAAGTATAGGATCCCAAAGTGCTTAAAGCATTCAGCATTAGAAATACATCCTAAAGCAATGGGGAACAACTCTTGGCTAACTAAGGAATTTCATTGGGAAGTTTGTTTGAAAAAAATGTAGATGTTTTGATGATTTACCAATAGTTATTCAACCACAACAGACCAAGTTTCAGGTTTAGAATTGATTTTATGTATCCAGCTTCCTTGAAACATATTTTCTTCATTTTTCCATGATTTAAGTATTTTATTTTTCTGCACCCTAAGAGTACATAAGAGCCACTGCTTTTCCATGGCAACACCTGTTTCCAGAATTTGTCATCTGATGTTTCATGTTTTTCTCTCTGTCTTTTTTTCCCCCTACCTCTTCACCCATCTCCCCCCCCAACAGCTCTAACATTGCTCATTCTGCATCCATTTTGACTTCAGTATCTGAATGACATTTTCTTTATTGCACATCAGATATTTCAGTAGATCTGTATTCCAAGCCTTCTGCAGTTATACAGCTAATTAAGTTTGCTGGATTCCTCTTTGCGTGGAGGACAATACTGCTTCTTGTGAACTGTTAATGGAATACTATAATCTTACAATTTTTGCTAGTGTGGTATTTATTTATATGGCATTATTTAAATATTTTTTTCTGACTGAAAATGTGAAACATCTTCTCTTTAGACAATATAAATCATACCAGCCATGATTAATTTTAAAGACTAGGCAGCCAATAACTTCTTGTCTAGTTCAGGAGCCTTTACAGTTTAGCAGCTTTGCTTGTTTTTGCCTATGGAAAAAACAGAAAATGGTAAATTTCTACAAAAGAAACATACGCATAAAAAATGGCATGCGAATAAAGGCTAAACAATACTTTTTTAGTCCTCCTGCTCCCCTTCCTAAGTTTCTTCCTATTACCATTTTACAAGCACTAAGTCTTGTCTTTTATAATGAGGTTTTTTTTTTCCTTTCTAACTGTTGCCCTAGAAACTGCTGCCGTGAGGGTGATACAAACCCTCAGTGTGGATGTCATCCCAGGAGCAGAAGGATACTGGTAATAGGAAGAGTAGTCCCTTGAACTTACGGGAATGAGCTCTTACACCAAGGGAGTCAGAAGACCATGAATTAGTTCCTGGCAGAAGCTGTGGTTAGAGGCAAGGATTTCTGTAAGCTCAGATAGGCAGTCTCTGGCCAGAGGACACTTCTGAGTTCTCTAAATTGCCAAATGTTGAGGAAACTTGGATCCCACCTGGAGCCTGTAGCTGGCTTTGCAATTCCTAGGCTCCAAAATCTCTGTTTCCTGAGGAGTTGTCACGCCTATTACTGATAGACCAGAGAATCAAAGAGTTCAGAGCTCAGCTGCTAAGAGTCATGTTGTAGATTAAAATACCACAGAATTTAAAAATAAATAGGAAATGTGCTAAAATTCTGACTTGGCAACAGAAATTCATCATCAGTAGAGTCAGTGTTCTCTGGGAGTCAAATGGGGTTGAGTTTGGCTCCAGATTGTAGGGTTTTATTTTGAAATAAACAAAGAGCTCAGCATTCTTTTAGCATGTTCTCTAAAATGAAAATATTATCCACATTTTCCCCCTCAATTTCTTTTGTCATCCTAGACACTGAAAAAATTAAAAAAGCCCAACATGCAGAAAATTAGAAAATACTTAGCTTGATGTCAGTCAGTCATAGGCAAAGCAGGTAATTTGACCCCTCTGGTTGTGAATACTGTACCTGCATTCCTGTGAGGCTGTTGTACACCTCCTCAGCAGGTGACTGTACTGCTAGTACAATGTCACATTACAGGACACTGAGGTCTGTGCTGTTCTGCCCGTGTATTACCTGAGAAGGAATTAATTGTTTTATTGCAAGTTACAAGGTGGGTGCGGTTATTCACCGGATTATGGGAAGGTATTTCAAAATCATGCTTGATAGTCAGGAAGAACAAGTGTCTCAAGGCAAACCTAACTCCTCTGTAGTAAGCACGTAAAATTGGTTTTAAGGTATAACTTGTTTTGCCTTCACATAAAGCTGATGTGGGATGCACGTTTAAAGTACTTAACTATGTTTTCTTTTTTTTTTTTAGATTGTGTTTGTGGAACAAGCTGATCAGCTAGAGGAACTAGCTGAGACGTGGGGGTTCAAAACATCTGACATAAGACAACTGAGTAAACAGTATGTGTTTTGTTAAGATTAACTTCAGCAAATATGGTTTATTCTTTCAGTGAGGTAAAGCGAGGCTTTGGAATACATTTTGACAGGGGGCACATTAAATCCATATGGTGCCCATAAATTTAATGGGCAAAAGTCCATTTCAGTGCAGTGAGACCTCTTTACCCAAAGGTGCCTGTGTTCTGGATGCAAGCTGGAGGATGGACAGTCCATGCTCTTTTTGCATTCCTTGTTTTGGGATTGAGACATGGCTGAATTGTGCTGGCTGATGTCTGCTACAGAGAACAGAATGTCGTATTTAATTTTCAGGCATAATCATTTCTGGGCTCAGAGAAGTAAGTGCCATTCTTCTTTAGATTACATTTTATATCCATTTTGTTAGCAGTGGGCTGTGCCTAACATGAAACTCTAGACGCAGTAAATGTAGGTAAACACTGACATTGCAGATATGGAACACATTTGTTGGACTTCGACACAGTCCATAATAAAAATTAATACAATTAGAAGATTTAAATCTCCTAAGCATGGAGCTTTTGGTTTCACTATACTGCAGCTAGAGCATTTATTTTTTCTTCAGCCAGTGAAGTCTCCCAACTTTATGGTGAAGTGAAATAATTTTGGACCATATCTACTATGCTTTCCATGTAGTAGCACTGTAAACAACTTGTGGCTTAGAATTGAGAGCTGCAGCATCCTTCTAGTAATCAATTGTTAAAAAATCTGTATGCATTACTGAAAGGCTAATCATACAGTATATATGAGTAATCAGATATTTTTTTCACTTGAAATAGCCTGAGGAAAATGGAAGGTGCTGAGATCATGGATCAGACTGAGGAAGACTTTTCAGCATTAATAGCCTGCAAGGAAACAGAAAGAAGGGGAACTAAAAAGAGACAAAATTCAATTCATTCAGTAGACAGGGAGAAGGAAAGAGGAATGAGAGACATGCTATGCAGAAAGGAGTTTCAGCACAAAACAAAATAATCATAGCAACTTCCTAGTAATGCTGATATATTCATCCCTGTTATTGCATGAACATTACATGACAGCATGTAGTTTTACAGTTCCATTGTAAAGATGCCTTTCCTGTCAAGATATTGAGCAGAGCTTTCTTCAGCAGTGTCTGTGTCTGCATTTCTAGACACGGTGTCTGTTCTTCCATTAAGCCTTGAAATTCATTGATTTTATGTATGTCTATAGACATATAAATAATATAGAGGAAGACTGGCACATAGAAAGTCACATTTTGTAAATATAATGGTCTGAAAGCTAGAGGCATTCCATACATATCCATACTAGGAAACAAGTGTACAAATATCTTTTTCAGGTGGATTCTACAGTGGAGTAATTTTAATTACTGTGAAGTCAGTTCCCCTTTGTTTATTGGCATTTATGGTGGGTCAATATTAGAGATGATTGGATTAATCATGCTCTTATATTGTTTTTCTCATAGTTAGACACATGTATTTTGCTGTGCAAATGGTATTGCTCAAATGCTTCATACCAAAAGATGGGTATGGGTAGAGGCACAGCCAGAGTTAATAGGCTGATGCTGGAAAAGACAGGTTAATCTGTACTTGCTGTTTATTCTGGTGGATTTATCAAGTGTACTCCTTAAAGCAAAGCTACTTACCATGGAGAATTTTGAGGCATTTTGGATTACTACAATTTTATTTTCTTTCCTTAGTGAATTCTTCATGCCAGGATTGGTTGATACACATATTCATGCCCCTCAGTATTCATTTACTGGTACAAGAGTAGACCTGCCTCTTTTGCAGTGGTTGACTTCCTACACGTTCCCAACAGAAGCCAAATACCAGGACAGCGGTTTTGCAGAAGAAGTGTACACCAGAGTTGTTGTAAGTCCTGCAAATAACATTTACCTACTTGACAACATTCATTTTTGTGTAATATAGGTATGTTTTTAGAAGGTCAGCAGAAAGTGCAGAGCACGTTTTACTGCCATGGAAACCAGATAAAACCAAGATAGCCACTGCTCTAATTGCTAGCCAAGATTGTCTGTTACTAGCTCCAGTCTCGTTCTCTTGTTTCTGGCAATAGGGTTCATTTAATCACAAGGTTAACAATGAACCGTTCATCACCTTTTCTGAATACAATGACCAACATTTAATCTACTCTCAGAATTAGTACAGCCAACAAATGCAGACAACCTCAATGCAGAAATAACCAAGCATAGCAAAAAAAATACAATTCAGGGAATGCTTCTTTTTCTGCACAAAAATCCTCTATGTGGAACTCACCATCTGCAAAATCCATATGAAAGAGAAGATACTTCTCATAGACAATGAATACAAGGTGTTCTGGAGTAGTAAAGGAAGACTGCTGCTGCTGAGGTCCTTGTAGTAGGAGTGTCTTTCACTGCAAGGGCTTTAGATGGAGTGTCACAGTGGTACTGTGGGACAAAGAGAGACTGTGTTTGAGCTAGACTGGTTCTGAGCAATAGGAAGTTTTTAAGATCCACTGGATGGACTGGAGTAAGCAGCTAGGTCATATGGCAGAGTACTAGTTCTGTCCCATATCTGAAATTTATCCTTTAATATGTGGACTGAAATATCTTCAACAGATTAAATTATTTGGCCAGCATAATTTGCCTTGCATTTGTCTATTACTGTGACAGCATCTGTTGTCAACATAATAACATAACAAATCTGAAATAAATAGTTATACTGTTCCTTGCCACACAAATTTAAAAAGAAAATACTTTCTGCCATCTGCCATGATAAAAACATGTAAGAGCAGCTTGGTCATAAGCTCTAGTGACAAGCACAAATGCCTTCAACTGCTTAAAACATAGGGGTGACCTCACCTTCGAGCTGTGTGCCCAACACACTCTAACAGTGCAGGCTGAGTGACCCTGGCACATCCAGAGAGCTCACCATGCACGGTGTGTCACAATATTATCTGGAAAAGAGCTGCCAGAGAGAGGTGAAAGTCACTTGTGAGAGCCTGAGTACAACAGTTAGACTCTCCCCATGTGAATCAAATAGATTCTGTCCAGAAAACATCTTCACCCACAGAAGATACAAAATACCAGTCCCTCTGCAGTGTTTGATGTGGCCAATAATAACCTTCAATTTTTAGAAACAGGACTAAACCTGCATGGAGCAGATGTTTTTTTATAAGTATCATTGTGCTTTTGAAGTTGTAATGAAAACACAGTGAATTTTTTCAGATCAAAATCCTGTTTCCAGCAAACACTTTCTATACTTACCAAAAGAAACAAATCAGTTGAAATTTTCCTGCTTTTAGCTGGAATCTCTTCTTTGCACTGATGATTTAGAAACAGAATGGTTTTAGATTTAATTTAACATCATTGTTAGTATTTCACAAGTAGAGAATTCTGAATATTTAAAAGCTAGGAAAGACAAAGGTAACTTGTCTTAGTAATGACATTATTTTAGGAACTCTTTTTTGGAACTCTTAAAGATTTTCATTTGTTTATTGCAAGGAAAAGACAGAGCTTGACTTCATGTTTGTCAAATAGTTAGCTCTAGCCTTCCTCCAAACATTGTGTTGGATGTCCCATGTACTATTTCATTAAGAAAAAAATAAAGAAAATTCTCAAATTACTTGGCAGCCAGAACCCAAAAATATAGTTTAAGCCTGTATGTTGGATGAATAATCAATAGAGTTTGTATCAGTCCCAAGGACAAGAGAAGCTACAAATTTCATAATGAATTAAGGCAACTAAAATACCTGGTCATTTACAATTGTGTTCAATAATGGTGTCAACCACCATTTCCTTGCAAATGGCACATTAGGTAAATAATTAGCTTATAGTCTGAGCGGTTGTGCTCAGTTTGCTTTTACAGTTAAGTTTGTTACTTTGTATTTGGGGACAACAAAGATTTTTGATACATGAAAACTTGACTTGTTTTTCCAGCTAGATCAGGTAGCTAAAAGGAAACCGACATGTTCCCCAAAAGCCTTGCTTTACTAACACTAGATAAACAGTGCTACACTGTGAAAATTGGAGAGCCTTTCATAACTAGGGAATAACAAAAATGGCTGGTTGTTTGTATTTCTAAATATAAGTTGGAGTATTTCCAGTTTGGAGGAAGGAGTACAGCCTGGTTTATATGGGTTTAGCCATTGCAAAAATTCTGCGAGGAATTTTTTGTATTTATTAGCCCTCAGACTTAAAAAGCTTTTATGAAATTAAAAATCTGTATTTTTACCTTCCCACTTCACTGCACAATTTCTCAATAACTAAATGTTCTTGCAGTTGGAGATGAGACTGCCTGTTCTGCATTTTGGCAGCTTTACTGTTTTTTTTTCCCCAACAGTTGAAACTGATTTCTTTTTTTAGAGACGAACTCTAAAGAATGGCACGACTACAGCTTGCTACTTTGCAACAATTCACACAGATAGTTCTCTTCTTCTTGCTGACATTACAGGTAAGTCTAACTGTGAGTTTTGAAGGATATTGTGTGGATCATGTTAGTTGAAGGAAACGATGCTAAGGGGTGTTAGACTAGGTAGGGATCTGTCTTTCTTCTAATTTTTTTTTTATTCATTGTATTTGTCACACTGTGTTCCCAGAGCCAACCTGTAACCCACCTTCACTTGAGCACCTCTTTCCTACTGTTGCTACACCTTGTCTCTTCCCTCCCGAATCTACTGCTGGCTGAGCTTGAATTAGATCTGCTGGAGTTGTTCTCCAGCTGCAGCTCTCTGCTCTTTCTAACCTTTTGTTATTCGAAGTTTGAAAGAACTGAATGACAGGAGGCCCAGTCAGTGCATTAATTTCCTGATACTCTGAGGTCTCAGCTGATAACCAATGTCAAAAATCTTCACACGCCCTCTGAAATCAGAGAGGTGGAAGCTGCATCAGAATCTTATCATTCTCTTCTGTTCACAGTTGCAGAATGACTGCTGTTTGAAAATATTGTAGCTCTTGAAGGATTTCTCAAGGCTCAGATAGCTTGTAAAGAGAGAGAAATTTAATAAGAATCTCAGATTTCATAAAAAATTATCTGGTCTTTCTGATTTAGCTGGAAAATTTTGAAGCCATTACATTCAACAACTCAAATAGTAGAAGAGGACAAAGAGATTCCGAACACAGATTTAGAAACACATCTGTGATTTAGAAACACATTTGACAGCCTAGAATTGGATATTGTATGCACATATTACACATGAGTTCTGATTTATTCATTTAGCATGGGTAAATCTCAAGAAAGCAACTGGAATAGGTCTGGAAATTTCTCCCTCTAACTGCATGTGGGAGGCTTGTTAGCAGTCTTGTTCCTTTCCCTTAAGGAGAGATGGTTTTGCTGAGGTCTTTATGCCTTTCTCATCTCCAGGTAGTCATCGACTACAGCTACTGTACTTTGATGCTTGTGTTTCTCATCCTCTGTGTCATAGCCATCTTCAAATACTACCATTATGAACTCTGGTTGTGGTCAAACTACAGTAATCTAGTTCTCATTTATAAAGTTGGGTATTAATGAGGAAGACAGCTCCTATTTGAGTGTTTCCTTATTTCCTCTTTTCTTTTCATCCTTCAAAGTCACATGAATGATCCTAACTTAGAGATAAGACAAGAGCATAAGTTCTGGTCTTCTCAAATGAAGCTGGGTAGGGTGGGCTTCATTTTTTTTGTTTCAGTACAAGCTTTGGTAATGGTTTCTGAGAACCAGTGATTCTGAAATTTATGTTCTAATGCATCTCAACAGATAAATTTGGTCAACGGGCATTTGTTGGGAAAGTCTGCATGGATATGAATGACAGTGTGCCACAATACAGAGAGATTACTGCTGACTCTGTTCAAGAGACAGAAAGGTAAAATGATAAAATTGATGGCATAACCTTTTAAAATAAGATTTTTCATACATCTGAGAAGTAAATTTAAATCACTCCAAGAGCTTACAAGTGTGAATTTGTTAACAATAGGTTTTTTGTTCCAACAGTACAGTCCTGTACAGTTCTGGCAGTTCCTGCCTATCCAGTTGCTGCACAGCCCAAGTAGCATCTCTCTGGCTTTTCCAAAGAGAGGGGGAAGCCACAGATACAGGGTTTGAGAGAATATTTGTGTTTTCTGCTGCCTCTTTTTGCTTTCACAACTGTGTGTGTGGAGGTCATGGGACCTGACATACCTTGGTGTGGTGCCAGGGAGTTCCTTTGTCCCCATTAACTTCTGAGCTATTTCCTTCCACCATTTAGGTTCAGGCTTTATTCAAATTGTAGAATTCAGCTTTCATATACCCCATTTTAAACATCTTTTATCCATCACAGCACCAGTCAAACTACTCCAATATGTGGCTGAGAGAATGAAAGAGAGTCAAATCAAGGCAATGTTTGTAGTGGAGTAGAACCAAGACTGAAGTATAGAACTTACTATCATGTTTCTCTTGTCTTTCACACCCATACTCAGAAAACAATTAATCAGATATACAGCTCCTCTCATGGGACTGTTTATTTACTTGTATAAATGTTTCCAATATCATGCTGAATGTGAAAACCCCTAAGAGTATTATAAATATCTTATGGCACTTGTGTGGTCACTCCCTTGTTTTCACAAATCATGCTAAAGGTGGAACAATAAAAATTAGAAATGATCATGTATTTCTTATGGTGTTTATATTTAAAGACATTAGTTGTAGTAATATTAGTTACCTTCACTCTACTAACATTTGTTTTCCTCTATGTAAATCCTCAGCTTTCATAATACGGCACAAGTCCTGCCAAACTAGGCCTGAAAGCAGCAGAACTTCTAGTCCTGATAGTTTTAAAAGTTTCAGAACGATCCAAATATCTTACTTTTAAATTCCAATCTTGTGCCTCCAACTCATTTCTTTTTGATTGTGTAATAAGAAATGTTTCTCAGCTTTGGGTGAGAGGTTGCCTCGAGTACTCCATAACTGTCTAGGGAAGAGAGCTGTGTGCTTCTTGTCGTGGATCTGGAGCACTTACCTGAATCACAGCAGTACAGTTGCAGAAGGATGAAAAAGCTGTTTCATTAAGAGGGCAACATGTTAGTTGGGTTTTTGTTGTTTGGTTTTTTAAGAATCTAAGAAATGTGATATGTCACACTGTCAGAAAATGGGCTGCACTCATTTCAGTTACTTAGAGCTAACATCCAGAAATATTTATATTGTATGCATGGGAATAAGATACAATTCCAAGTGCTTCATATATTAAATTTATATTTGTCAAGGATTTGAATCTGCCATTCTTTGTCAAAGAGGATTTAATAAAAATTTAGGGAATTGAACTTTAGATTACCGTATGTGGTACTATTAGTTATAGTCAGCTGCAAGATGAGAACCTATGTTCAAGTCTGTTCTTCTGCTACAGAAGACAGTAATTTGAAGCTGAGCTTCTTTCCTCATAGAGAAGTACATAGGCCAACAAACTATAGGGTATATTTGCAAAACATATTTCATCACATTTCATCAGTTTTGAAACAACTCACACTGTTCAAAGAATGAGAAAAATAATGAAAACAGCCATATTGAAATGTGGGCTTGTCACCTGAGCATTATACTTCTGTTAGAGCTTCTGCTCAAGTGAGTATTTTACTATATCAGGTTAATCAGTAAGAGGAGAGACAGGCAGATGATGCCTAATTCACTTTGCATTTTGGCTCTCGAAGTTGAACAATGGTGGGCTCAAACTCCTTTGGTCATTGCAGAAGTCAAACTCAGGTCTCTCACTTCCATCTGGTGATCAGGCACGAGCTTCAGGGCTCGTGAATCTAGCCTCTAGCAATATTTTCTATTCCCTCTGAAGACATATGATAAAATTTATACAGTGTGTTGTGATCAAAATTACAGTTTTCTTACTATAAACTATGACATTAAAATTCACAAAGATCCTGTCCAAAAAACCAACTCAAACTGTCTTTTGGAAGTCACACTGAACAAATGGTGTTTCAAAGAATTTCCTCCTTTCAAAGTCAGAGGAAGCTTAGTTTGCTCATCTGCATTATCTGTAGTGACTGCTTCAGTTTTTTGTACAGGTCTGAGGTAGCTTCTTTTATTTAACAGAGTAAGTAAATATTTTCCAGAAGGTAGATCATCCGTATGCTAAGATTAATATAAACATTTCCAGAAAATCAAGGGTTCTTTAAATGAACAAGGACATATGCATCTACTGAAAGATATAAAAGAATGCTGCAGCTTTTAAAATTTGGATTTGAAAAGGTTTTAAGACCGCAATTTAAATTCATAGACAGGCAAATTTAAGTTTGGTTTCCTTTTTCTTTCTTCAGTATTGCAGCTGTAGGTTATAATTATGTTTTCAATTCATTTAATGTAGCATGTGTTCGGTTTTCAGGGAGAACTCAGAATAATTACTGCTCGTTCAATGCTAAGTATTGCAATGAAAAAACAAAAGTCTGCATGTTCAGGGTCAAATTCAAAACTAGCATTATTTGGTGTCACTATCTGACTTCGTTGTGTTCCCTCTTTTTATTTCACCTGAAAATCTGGCTCAACATTTTGTAAAAATTGATCTATATCTGAAATGTTTAACGGGGTATCCAAGAATGTATTATTTATATTTTTCATAATTTATAACACGGAGGACAGATTTATTGCAACTTTATTTCTACCCTTTTTCAGGTTTATTAAAGAACTACTGGAAAAGAAAGTAAGTAGCGCTCTTTTTGGAATTCACTTCTGTATTCAGAAGATGCTGTGTGAATACATTAAATAGTATTAAATAGCTAGTCTTGCTAGCCAAAGTTGTTGTCTTAGAGACAAATGAATACATATACATCTTCTGTGTAATAGACAGATATCATCACTGAAAAATGTTTTGCTAGTAACTCTGAGAAATGGACTTGTAACAGTGTAAAATCAGTTTTCTGTGCTCAGAGCAGAGTGACATCCTGCATGTTTCTCTATTGAGTTTAAAATACCTGGCTTCCTAGAAAGGACAATTTTCTGTTAAAGAAAGGTGGAATTCAGTTTATCTTTCTGTGGTATATAAGTAGACAGACTAAATAAAGGAATTCTCACCAGCAGAAATAATTTATTCTTCAGTAGTGTTACTAATCCACTATAAAATTAGTGTTTTGGGTCAGCACAAGTCCTAAAGTGTGTTTCTAAAGAAATTCATGCTTACACTCCTGTGGTAAAGATAGAAGGTTACACCCCAACGTTATACACAGTGGTACTTTTTTGTCAGCCTTTAGTTTTCAGTGGCTTCTTTTGGCATCCCATCTCAAAATAGTCAAGAGCAGTTGCCTGGAGTTTAAAGCCTAAACCATATGTATTACTAGAGCAATGCCTAAACTATGCATTACTGGAGTAAGCTGGTTAATTTGCAAAGACTTGAGCTCCTTTTTTTCTGGGAGATAGTACAAAACTGCAGTCCAAATTATCACTTAGCGGTTTGTGCTAAACTCTTGCCTCTGACTGATGAGATAATTGTAATTTAATCTAGAGATGCAAGGTGTAAACCTCTGTAGATCTTGGTGTTCTCGCTACTGTTTCCTGCTGTGTAGCATATCTGCTTATACCACTATTCTTCCTATCTAGAGAGTTTAGGATTTTGTTACTATTCTATGTAGAGAGGATTGAGCAAGAAAATGGCTTTGGTTTTACAGAAGCTTGCAGTTTTGCATCATATCTTCAACGGTCACAGAAGGGGGGCTGAAAAATATCTGGTCATTCAACTGACCTATTTCTCATCATGCATATAGGACTATCAGCAAATATGAAAAAGCATCCAGTGCTGCTGAAGACTGGTAAAATTTCAGTGACTTGATGAGAGTTCTAATGAAAACAAATTCTTTAATAAAGTTCATTAAAATTGTTGTAGGAAACTCCCACTTTTATTCTCTGTTTCTGCAATGGGATGTGTAATGAAAGCAAGGAAATGACTATTTGGCTTCATTTGAGTTGGCAAGCATACAGAAAGCAATAAGCAATGAAGACAAAATGTAATTGCCATGTAAATGCTAGTCTTGCTTACGGTTACTAAAATATGTATGTAGAACACAAACCCCTGTCTTTTGTAATTTTCAGTATCCCAGAGTACAGCCTATAATAACCCCCCGCTTTGGCCCCTCCTGCACAGAGGACTTGCTGAATGCCCTTGGGGATCTAGCACAGACTCACGATCTCCGTGTACAGGTAAGCTCTGAGAGCTCTGGCTGCAATTTAAGTGGTGCGGACAGCCAGCATGCTGACCACCTGAAGATACAGATCTGCTGCCCTGATCTCAGCATCCACTCTCTTGTAGGCTGGTTCTCTCTCTTACCTCACAATCACATTGTGCATTATTTTATCTATTATTTTAACATCTTCCTAAAACTGGAAGTGGGGCCATTGTGTCACCACACTTCTGGGATGGACATGTGTACCATCTCATATCGCTTTTAAAGGAACAAATGGAGCTACTTCTTTGGGTCCCATGAAAACTTCTTTGGGTCTGATGAAAAAAGACATGCAAGGACTAGTTCTATCTATAAACTTTACACACACTAGTTTCTATGAGTGTACATTTAGCACCAGTAGATTGCTCAGAAGGCTGTAATGTCAGGTTCAGTGCTGTTTAAAGGACTTGCTCTATGCATTTTCTTCTTGCAGAGTCACATAAGTGAGAATGAAGAAGAAGTGAAACTTGTGGAGAACATGTTTCCAGCCTACCAGAATTACACGGAACTGTATGATAAAAACAAGCTGCTAACCAGCAAGGTAGCCACATAAAAACTTTCCCAACACAACTTACATTAATCCATGTAGAGAATATGATAGTTTACTGTATTTACCCAAAAATTTGGTATTGTTCTGTCAAGGTCAGTGACATCTGGGGGAAAGTAAATTTGTTTTATGTTCTCTGTTGAGTTGTAGGATCCTTAAACAAGCCCACACTGTTCCTAAGTATTTTAGAGTAGTGAAAAATAAGCATATTTTATGCTTCCTGATTCATTTTCCAAAGGCTCCAAAGAGAATTAGGACAGTGGGATTAGAAGGAAGCTAGATAATGCTGGTATTGTAGGAACTGGTAATTCTTGGACAGTACCCATTTATTCTTATATTGCAAGGATATAATCCAGTTTTTGCACACTTGTTTGCCTGAAGATTTCTTCTGTGTTGTTATGGTAGGACCAACTTCATTTTTTTCCAGTGGAGAAGCATCCCTCCCTGTTGAGTTCTGAGCATCAATGTCACTTGCAGACAGGTGCACTTTACTGCTCTGACTATCCAAAAGCACTCTCATCTCATTTAACCAGCTGACTTTACCAAGCTTTGAGAGGCACACTAGCCTGAAGAGTTGAAATTCATTAAAGCTTTATGCTGGTGAGATAAATGTAAGATTCCTGGCCATAGAAATTACAGGTTGGAGTGCCAAGGCACACCTAATTAGATAGTGGACTGCCCATGCAAAAATGAATATGAACAGCTCAACTACAGACAGAGTACTTAAACATCAGTCAAGTTCATTTAAAAATTTAGGAGAGAATTTTCAGAGGCACAAGGGGCAGCTGGAAACTCCCTGGGAATTAGCTATTGAAAACCCATTCCTGTGTTTGAAATTGTACCTCAGTAAATTACTTGTTTACTGTCATTTTTGCTTGGGAAATCAATATGGACTACAGAAGTATGTACACAGTGTTAACCTTTGCTTTCTCACACAGTCCTTTGCATGCTGATTTGCTGTGTGAGTGTTCTAAAGGGCATATTTGTGCTGCAGAAGCATAGGTCTTAATTCTGTGACTTGTATGCACACAAGTGAAAATTGTAATGAAAACTCATGATTACTGGTGCCTTCTGAAGTCAGGCTCTTGGGTATCTGGGAAGGCATTCTGTTAAATACAAGCATTGCAGCAGAACCTCAGATATTGTCTCTCCATCCACCCAAACTAAGTCACCAAATCAATTTTTTAAGAAGTGTTTTAAAAGCAGAGTTTTTTTGGAGCTGTTGCTGAAATATTTCTTTCTTTTTAAAAAATGGCACAGACTGGCAGGGATATGCTTCAGCAGCTGCCATATGTAGGTCCTTATCTGAAGATGTGGCTATTCTCCCTGTGTTTTTAGCTACATTCAGCTTGATGAGTAGAGATGGGAGGGGGACAATGCTACTAGGAGATGCTCAGTGGGAGCATCTCTCTGCCATTCTCAATTTTATGTGCAGATTGCAAGATCTAACAGACCTCTTGCTCTTCTCTTTCAGTGGGCATTTGGCATATGAGGTAATGCCAATTAGATTTGTGTGGAAATAATTGGCTTATGTACTATTAAGTTATTCTATGCTATACTTCTATGTTTTGCTTGTGAACTTATATTTAAAGTCAGCTATGTAGGCTAAGAAATAAAAGTAATTTATCAGTTGCATAAAAAAATTAAATTATTTTACTTAAAAAATATTTATTTAATCTCTCTCTCTCTCTCTCTCCAGTGCAAACCTTTAGAGAGCCAATGGGAAACTTGCTAAGAGTACATACATCTTCCATTGTATCTGGTGTATTCCTAGCCCCAGTACTTAATCTCTGTGTTAGCTACAAAAAATGAATTGTAAGGCTGCTACAGCTCTAGAACAACCATGGAGTTCTTGCTTTTGTTCCTTGAAGCTCTTTGGTCACAGCAGTCACTGCAAGAGCAAGCATCCTGTATTCTTATATTTAAAAATTGTAAAAAAGCTGAAAGAATGATATGTCAGGCACACTGAATTTAATCAGTATTTTCTTGTGGGTTTTAAGAGCTTCATTCAAGAAGTGCATTAATTTCACTAGATGGTATAGTGTATCCTTTTTGGCTATTTAAAGCAGTGCAGTAAACCTCACCGCCACAGAAGTAATGATATATTGAATAAATTGGTTATTCTCTTTTTCTTTAGACAGTGATGGCTCATGCCTGTCATCTCTCTGAAGAAGAGCTGAAACTTTTTAGTCTTCGTGGAGCTGCAATTTCACATTGCCCCAATTCTAACTTTTCGTAAGTTAAAAAAAAATAGGAATGGTGTATAATTAAATAAAGCTGTTGTTCCTGTAGTACCCTGATGCTACCATTGCAAAGCTATTTTTATGATACGTCATTACACCATAAATGACATTGGATTGAACATGACCATTCATCATCCACTTCTGCATAGCATGCTCTGGACCAATTTGTGGTCTTTCAGTTTGGTTATTGCATCTATATCCACATCTATATAAATATTTCTTTTCTAAAAACTTGTTTCTTTTGATTGTTCTATCAGTGGTAGATTCAAGCCATCTCCCTTCCCCCCTGAAGTATGCTAATGTTTTGGGGGAATGGACTCTAAAGTCTTCTTTCAATTGAGCAGACATGAGATACTGCATGGTATCCAGCCAGAATAAATAATAAACCAAACCTTTTACACATTAAGGGAGATTCTTTGTCATAAAATCGCTCTGCAATCTTGCTCTTCCTGTACTTTTTCTGCATGTAGCACACAAAATGTGTTCCTTCTTCCAATCCAGGTTGCGCAGCGGTATCTTAAATGTGAGGAAGGTTCTTGAGCACAACGTGAAGCTTGGTCTTGGCACAGGTTAGTAGTGAAAGTGGTTTCTTCTGGAAACCATTGGGAGATACAAAAATATTCACCTGTTCTTATTTAAAAATCAGCATGTCTCGGACTTTTGATCCTCCTTTGTTTTCTCCACTGGAGTAATGAAGTCTAGAGTACTAAATCTAAAGTTGATCCAAAACTGTTTAAAAAGAACACAAAAAATTAGTGAAGAGTTTTGTTGCTGTTGTGAGCTTAAAGAGGGCTTGAACAACAACTTTTCAGGTTTCTGGTTTTGTGTTGTGTTCTATTCACCTGACTGTGTGGGAGAGCACTTTTACTGGGAGTTACACCTTCAGAGACAGTGCTTAGCAGTAGAACTTGTTGGGTTTACCATGTATGTCCCTTCATATTTTGAATTAAAGCTTATAGAAATTTAACATAGAGAATTATACCCAAAGCTTGTTTCTAAGAGTCTGATCCCTTCTAGATGTTGCTGGTGGATACTCAGCTTCTATGCTTGATGCTATAAGGAAAACAATGATGGCATCCAACAGCCTTCAGATCAATAAAGTGAATGAAACAGGACTAACTCTTGAAGAAGCTTTTCAGCTTGCCACTCTGGGAGGAAGCCAAGGTAAGAAGAAAATTCTTTAGTGTGCACACAGACAGCTGCAACTCTTTTTGATTATATGTCTCCCTGTTTTTGTGGGAGATCCACATGAAATCTAACTGGTGAGCAGAGATTATCCTTCATTCTCTCATACCCATACTAGGCTTTTTAGAGAAGAGTACTCCATTAATGTTGATGGTTCAACAATAAAATCTTAATGGCTTTTCAGGGTTGTACATTAGCTTTGCAAAGATAGTCAGACTTCTTAGTCATAAGGTTATAAGTGCTTGTCTATTTATCGTACCAGCTGGAAATTTGTTTTCTCAGCAACCACCACCTAGAAGAAAAACTGCAATTACTGTAAAATCATGCACTCTATTTGTCATCAGTTTCTAATTTTGCTTGTGCTTTTTGAGCTGCCAGTGAGGCAGTTTGTTGCAAATCAAAACATCATGCAAATCATTCCTCACTCAGGGAAAAGCAGAATATTTAAACAGGCTATCCACCATGGTTCAAACCACAGTTGCATCTGCAGAATACAGTCATATAGTGTAGGGTTATCCAGTTTTGGAGAACCAGTTTTGTGGCGATCAGTGTGCACATACAAATAGATACAATTTATAAAGTTTTAGTGAAACTGGTATGATTTAGCAGAGAGGAAATCCACACATAATAGGTGAAAACCTACTCTTGTTTCAGTTAGCAGAAATGAGCTCACTACCTGCTAAAGCACGGGCCCCAAATCTTTTCAGTGTAACATCTCCACAGCTGTCCAAAAGTTCCATTGGGAATTATTAATGAAAGTTTGAAAGGTGTAGTTAAAATATCATCAAACAGGTCTTATCAAGACTGTATTTGAACTCTTGGGGAGTGTAAGGGGGGAAATGAAATGGAGAAGAGAGAAGATGAGCAGGGAACAAAAAGTATTCTTTTTCCTGCAATGTATGCTGTTTCATAATACACTAGCTGAGACACAGAAAGGAAGACTTATAAAAATCCCAAACTGTGGTTTCCCTTCCCAGCTACTCTTGTGCTTTTTCTATATTAGGTTTCCTTAATAATGCATGAATTTTGTATATTGATTTTAAGCTGATTTGTTTTAACTTAATCACTTTTAAGGGTAGAATATAAATTACTTCTACAAGCTTTCAGTAGCCTAGATATTGAAAGTGAAAATTTCAGTAGAAGAAATTTAAATGAGTGATACTCTTGTTGGAATAATTTGCTTTGTTAAGACTCCTAAATATTTGTCACCCTCTTGTGTTTAATCTAAAAATTGCATTCTGCTCAAAAACCTGAAGAAACATGAGATCATTTTAGTTGAAACTAGTAGGTAATCAAAGTATTTCATAATTTGTAGGAGTTTAAATGTCTTTAAGATATTATGATATTCCTGCCACTCACAATCTTCAAGGAAGACTGAAGTTCCTTTATCAGAGCAATCTGAAAACAAATGAACAAATGATTTGCAGATATGTTCTTTGATAACTTAATTTCAGAGTAATGGAAAATATTATTTAATTCGCAGATACTTTCTACACCTTAAAACTGTCCTAATTTCTTTCTAAAGAGACACAAAGGTCTCTCTTTAGATATTCTAAACACTTGCAAGCACCTACTTGTCACCCTGGTTTTACAGGGCCCCATAAGTTGTAACACTGTAAATGTAGTTTCCCATGCTTGTTCTGTAAACATGGTCCTTGTTTTTCTAAACTGGCCGGAATTGTTTTGCACTTGTAGAATTGTTTTTCATTCCTTTCCCTGGGGTGGAGAAAGATGATTAACCTTATCTTTGTCCTGTAAACCTTCAGGGGTGTTGACCCCTTTCACCAATCTTTGACTGTCCTTAGAAACCTATAAAAATAGGTAAATAAAGAAGGGCAAAACTTTTAATCAATCCTACCTAATAAAACCACTGCTGCTCTGTGACCCGCGTGTTTCTTCTATTGCTAACTAACCAACACCTACTCCCTGAAGATGAATATGTAGGTTTTCAGGGCATGTAGACCTGAGAACCTGTGGTTGTAATGAAGCTTTGAAACAATAAAGCTAAATCATAGACCAAAAGCCAAGCCTTACAGGTAGGTATGAGACCTTCAGATCTGGCTATGATTATTTTTCCACACCATACTGTTCTTTGTTCCTGCTTATTGCAATTAGTTATCCTGACTGGACACCTCTTTTATTATCATGTTACTATATATTACTATTGCAATATGCCTATACCGCCTTTCAAAGTTGCTTAAACTGTTTAAAAAATGCAGTCTAATACTGCCTTAGCAAGGTGAGTGTTATTACATACTTTACTGTTTCTCTGACTGAATTTCATTGCCCTGTTTGGAGTTAGAATGTTTTTGCAATATAACCATTTTTTTCTTAAGTTTCTTAAGAACTCAGCTGCTAACGTACTCACTATTCAATTTGTATTTGAATATTTGTATTGAAGGGTTTTTCCTTGTAATCATCTGAATTTTTGTTTGTCAAATGAGTATTTCAAATAAGTTTCCAGGTACTTCTACATGATGGAAGGAAGCTGGTGCTGAAGATGTGTTTACGAGCTTATTTTCTTCCTCAGCTCTAGGACTAGATGATGTGATTGGAAACTTTGAGGTGGGAAAAGAATTTGATGCACTGCTAATCAACACGAAGGCTTCAGATAGCCCCTTTGACTTGTTCTCTGCTGATGATTTTGAGGTAACCGTAGCAGGATTGATGATCAAAACAATTAATGGAAATGATGTGGGGGAAGGCCCATGAAACAGGCAGAAAAGGTCTCTTGAGGGTGATTCCAGTGACAGGAATTTGGTGTACTACACCCCTGCTGTCTGTGCTTCAGCCTGGAAGTTGCATATTTGTTTTTCTTCAGAATTTTGTTGACCCCAGTGACAGTGCCATAACAGCATGACCAAAAATGCGTGTAATACTTTTAATGCATGTTTTATTAGCTCAAGATGACAATTAGAGTTATCTACTTTCAGAGACAAATGGCAGCCAAGAAAAAACAATTTAATTTTAGTCAATACTTAGAGTTCAGACTGAAAAATGGCAACCTGTTCCCAGAGAAAGGTTAGGTTGCCTTTTTTACATTGCTGTTATAAAATGAAGCAAGCACTCAAGATGGCTTATTTGAGTTAAAAGCACAGTTTTTATGTTAGCATTAAAGCAGTGTTGGTTTTATGGTATGGAAACACCTTCTTATTCAAAAACCTCCTCTGACTAAAAAGATAATTAAGAGCAGTTGCTTGAATTTATAGATGTGGCCAGACTGCCTGGAAACAATTCCAGTTCTGTAAAAAGCATTATTTTTCAGTTTAAATCAAAACCTTTTAAGCTAAATTATTGGTCATTAGGACTTTACAAATGTTTAAATTTTATCTTATTTTCAAAAAGTAAATGATGTATGTTAAGTTCTGATTTCACTGTTTCTAGGAATATTTAAGAGAACTGTTTTTATCAGTTCTTACAAGCTTCCAATAATTATGATCTAGGACAGCAGATAATGCTTTCTGAATTTGTTTTCTCCCATTTTTTCACAGGACACTCTCCAGAAGTTCCTGTATCTAGGTATGCTCTGATTTTCAAAGTTGAATTCTCATTTCCTACATCAAACATTGTCTAAATTAATGTTGGGGTTTATAATGAATTATTTTTATGTTTGTAAGTATACATTTGTTTGCACTAATTACATATATTTATTCAACTCTTATATGAACATTAACATGTCCCTGGTAATAATTATTAATATTTTACATTAATAAATAATATCTGATTTATAATTATTTGTAAATATGTCTGGGCAATGTCTGGACCAGGGCTGTGCTGCCACTGTGTTGTGGTGTTGAGGTGCCTGGTGCCAGCTCTGGCCACAGCTGTGCCATTCTCTAATGAGACTTTTGCCTCTCTGAGGAGCTGTCTGGGTCAGACCAGCTTTCTTGCTGGCTGGTTCCTGAGCCAATTCAGATACTGTACAACAAATCATTTTCTGTACAGATACATAATATTTTCAGGGTTCGAATTTACTGAATATACAGAAAATCCATTACACTATTGCAGCAGCTGAATGCTATGTTTATTAAAAAACAAACAAGAAACCATGGGTTGCTAAAGCATTTATTGGCCTTTGTGATAGCCCTGAGTATTTCTCTTCAATTGGACTTTCTTAGTTCTAGGAAATGGTTACTGCAAATAATGTGTTCCAAAACTGATTTTGTGGACTGCATAATTTTCATTAATTAAATCAGTGCTTGTATTTATGTGCAAATCTCTGTTTTGACCATGTTATTTCAGGTGATGATCGGAATATTTCTGAAGTGTATGTGGCTGGAAAGCAAGTGGTTCCTTTTTCAAGCTCTGTATAAATCCGTTTCTCTTTGGCAAAATACTCTGCTGATCATTCTGCATCTGATTTGGAAAAGATTAAACACAGTGCCTGATCATCAGGAATGACACCTCACTTTTGGATAATGTTATAAAACTTGCAAACATTGAAAATTTTGTTAGACCTTTCAAGAACTACTTTACCGAAATTTTCATAGTTCTAGAGAGAATGGGAATTTAAATTTCTTTGTAAAAATAGCATTTGTGCATTGATAGAGACCTGATAGATACCTTATTTAAAGAGGACACCTGCTGTGTTTAATAATAGTATAGGAAGCATTATGTGGAACAATGAGATGCTCATTGTCTATAGGAATTAAAAAAAACCCAGTGCTTGTAAATTGATTGTGCAGGTAATGGATATCATGGAAGAATGCATCTTCCATATTATCATCAAGTATGGAAAAATCAGTGTCTTTTTGGAGAACATAATTTTCAGTTTTTCCTAGGAGCTTTTTTTAAAAAAAAAAAAATTAATTTAAAACATTAGTTTTTAAGAGGAGTTGAGTAAGAAGTACATGTTTATAAATACATAAGGGTCCTTATCAAAGAGTTCAGAATTGTCACTTGTAGTCAGACACTCCATGGAATTACCTTGTTCTGAGTGATGGCTGAATGAAACTTCTGTTAAATTAGAAGCACGCACTAAGATATCTCTGCAGGCTACACAATGGCAAACAAATTAAGAGGGTTTTCTGGACTAGAGGGAGTGCTTCATCTAGTTCAGCATCCTGCAGAATCTTCCCAAACTCATTTGCTCCTGGCTGTTCAGACAGCATGATATGATGTCCCTTTTCCTTTTTTGTAAGGGAAGTGAGTGTATTTAAAAAATTTCCAAGAGAAATGGTCTTTTTCTGGCCATTACCACCTTTGACTTGAGATGAAAATCATCCCTGAAAAAACAGCTCAGCTGTAATGTGCTCTTCACGTCTTTCAATGTGGCAGCCATAATTCCAGCCCTGTACAATTCCAGGATTACAGGTGAAAAATATGCCCTTTTTATTTTGGAAATCTGTGTGACTTCCTTTCCTAAAAAGGCATATTTCCCTGCTTCTTTCAGAGTCACCTTTTTTTTTTTTTTTTTGTGATTTTTTTTTAATGAGGGGATTTCTTCTTGTTTCTTTATTATGTTTTTGCAACACAAAGAATGTAAGCGTTAATTTCAGGGTCATTAGAGACCAATATTGCATTTAGATACTGTAAACATGCGTTGAATATGGTTTTAAGGCCTGCTTCAAACTTCTTTGGTTTCACTAAGCCTTGTTTCGCACTTTTATCTCACTGCCTGGGGATATTGGACTTACCTCTGTTCACAAAACAAGGGAGGTCACTGCACCAAAGTTTCTCTTCATGTCTACTTCAGAGAGAGTGCGTGGCCCAACGTCACTCATAATGTTCTCATTTTAAAAGCATTTTCAGGGCTTCTGTATTGTTATGATTATGCCTACATGAGACAGCATAGCATCAGGGGGAAGTGTAACAGCTAAATCGGGCACTTAAAGCAGTACAGTCTGTCCAGTGTGGTTTTTTTGCCAAAGCTGAGGGGCTGTACCAAACAGCAGGGAATAACCAGAAGGTGTCTTGCAGGCGTCACCCGGAGGCAGCCGCTCACTGAGAGTTTGCTCAGGTATCTTCCAGGTTGCTGCACTGTGCCACTGCTTGCTGAGGTACAGCCTTCCTACCCACTATTTTCAAAGACTTCTAAGGCTTTAGGAGTCAAGATCTAAGGATTAAGATTTACACATTCCATCAGGGTGTTTTCTCAACCATTATGTTTTTCATGTGTCCCAATCACCTACACAGTAGCACACTTGTTCAGCAAATAACAATCTTGAGCTCTTTAACTTGGTTTCCTGATTCAGGGACATTTTTTCTCATGAATTTTGACATGAATTTAATTGACCAAATTTCACATTTCAAAACCAAAGATTTGTGAGACACATGTTTTAATCCTCCCAGTTACTTGTTGAAACTATTTTTAGGGAATTACATGGTTTTCAGCTTTGGCTTTCCTGTGGTGGAGAAAGATCACACAGCCTTGTGTACAATGTATGCTCGTGCCCTACTTCTTTGCCTCCAGAGCTAGGAATTAAATCAATGCTTTTATTTTAGTGGTAGTCTTGACTGTCTCTGACTTAATTGTTTTCCCATTATTTTGTGGTGTTTTTAAGAAAGGGATTCAACATTTCTTCTTAAAGTACTTTTGGGGGTGGACAGGTTGCTTATTTGCAATCTGAGAACACACTAAAACTTTAACAAGTTCAGGACTACACTGCTGGCCCAGTTACAAAGAGACTCTCTAGGATTACTGCTGCCAGTGAGCTTTGTATCTGAATTTTTACTTGGTTTGACTCTTCTTAAATTCAGGACAAGGTAGGGACTCAGCTTTTGATTTTAGCTTTTCTAATGTCTAGTATCCAGACATTACCCAGACATAGCAATGGAAAATCATCTTTTTAAGAATCTCAGCTGGAGGAGGAACTCTGCCTGCAGGTAGTGCCATGGGCTGTAATGCCCAAGACCAGGAGGAGTGAGGACCAAGGTGGATAGCATTACATTAAATGCTGAAGTGCTTTAGGATTAAAGGAAAGAAGTCTGAATTTGATGTCTGAGGAGGCCAGTGAAGGAATTCATACAACAAATAAATTGTGAGGGTCTCTTAACAGTAACATTTAGGTGGAAGTAAATGAAGAAAAAATGTACTTCCAGAAAAGTTAAGTGGGGTCATCTGAGGCAGTGTGAAAAGCTTGTTCAGTGGAAGATGGCTTATCCGCAGAAATTTTAAGGTTTTAGGTCATACAAAGAATGTATAGCCAGATTTCTCTGAAGCAATTTTGGGGAAGTCACTAAGGATCCCACTGTGAAGCTTTGGTCCTTGGGACTCTCTGCCTGTAGGCAGATTGCCAAGGTGTTTGTTACAGTGGGGGAGGATCAGTGGATAAAAGCAGTTACTGCTGAGACTTACACATCTACACTGTATGCAGCTCAAGACTACACATATTCTGCTTCCTTGGATAGATGCCCCTGCTGCATATGCGTTTTGAAACAGGCCAAGTAATGGGTTCAGATTCTCAGTGTCTCTTTCAGACACTGGAGTACATTTGGAAGGCAGCTAAGCCTCCAGTGTAGTTTCCTCCAAAATAATCTTAATTCTTGTATATCAAAACCACCCTGTAAACTGAACCAATGTTCAATAAGGGAGAATTACTGGGAATTCAGAACAGCACTATTGTCTCAAACCAAAATGCTAATGGAGGCTAGAACGTGCACTATTCCCCCTCTGTCCTCATCCCATCACAGAACTTAGTAGCTGAATACAAATTGAAGCAACCTTCTTCCACCTTGCTCCCATTTCCCCAACACCCTCCCCCCTGCAAAAAATACCCACCAAAAAAACCCAAACCTTAAAATGAGACAACTGAACACTAAGGGGATATGAGTATGTGGAAGAAAATAAAGGAATAATTTTCAGTCCGTATAAATGACATGTATGACAGTATAAATTGACTGATTTAAGATAAAACCTCTGGAAAAATGTACATGTAACAGATCACAGATGTCTCTCCCCACAAGTTCTCTTACCAGATGGTGGATGAGATCTTTCTTTCTTAATGTGTCTTTATGTTCAATGGTAGCACCATTCAGACAAAGGAAAAAAAAGGAGGATTTGTGTAGAGCTTGCTTGTTGGGACAATATGCTTACTGTGTTCTATGGTCAGATGAGCACTTATTTATTATAAATAGAATGTATTTGAATTACTGTTATATGTTGATCTCATTGTGTCACTTTAGGTTTTGAAATACTAGTAAGAATTGCCTATGCATTATGCAGCATTATTTGAATTATTCATGTGTGGCAAGTGGAGTTCTGCACTTTAAAATGTTGCCTTGGCCTAATGTTTATATTTATGCTGTATTTTTGTGCAATCCTAAGGTTTTGTAGAGGAAGAAATGTGTATTTTTTCACTGTACTGAAATTTTCAGTAAGTCAGCTTTCTTTTAGAAAAGGGAACTTTAAAATTACCCTGTCTAAAAGTCTGTGCCTGATTATACACTGATGGATGAAAGAATTATAATGGTTTTATGAACTTGAATAGTAACATTTAATGTAAAAAGAAGTGCAGATAAATAGAATTTTTTGGAATACAATTATGATAATGCAATCCAAGTTAGAGAGAGGTATTATTGTTGAATATCTACAGTTTTATTGAACAACAGAGGACACAGTTATTCTTGATTATTAATTTTAAAGGAATATTTAAGTCTTGAAAAATGAAAAGCCCAAGTACTTTCAAAGAAGATCCCAGTTTTAAAAGTGAAAGATATTAATGTCATTACTCAGATGACCTGTTTAACAGTATTATTTTAAGCATTTCCAGGAGCAATCCATAACAGATGATAAGGTGGACATCTTTTAAAGTTCTGGATTTTCATGAATAAACTGTGCTGCTTTATTTGCAGCATGGTTTGTGTTAGGAGTCAACTCACCTGTAAAATTATAGTGTTGAATCACAGAGTAAGGTGAGTTGGAAGGGACCTTTAAGGATCATCGTGTCCAGCTCCTGGACCTACATAGCACCATCCCCAAGGACAGGGAAAAAATGAGTTGCAGAAGACATTTGAAAAGACTGGTAGTGGAATACAAAATCCTGCAAAGTAGAAAGGAGATAGTTCAGAGGAACTCATAAAAAGAAGATGACCTGTCAGTGAAATTTTAGGTGTGAAATGCTCAGAAAAGGAGATGCATTCTCAGGTAATTTTCTGTTAGATCATGAATGTCATTCCTTCTAAAAGTCATTGAGGTCCAAAATCTGACCAGGTTTCCAAAGCAGTTGCTTACATGCTTTATAACACAAGCCCAAATACCTGCTCATGGCATATTTGTGTAACTCTCCACAACTGCTAGACCTCTGCTTCAAGATTTAAATCAAAATTACCTGTAACAGCTCCAGAAGAAACATAATGTAAGGGCACATTATGTTTTATCTACACCTGTCCTGTAAAACATTTGGCACTGGCCAGAACAGAGGCTGAATTAGTCTGGTCCCAGTAAAAAATCTCCTGCATGCCCCAGACATCGTTCCCCATCATGTGCCTGGTGATGCAGTGATAACTGAGTCCAGCACAGGACAAAGAGTCTGGTGTCACTGAATTGACTGAGTATAAACTGTTTTAAATATCAGTTTGTTTAGAAATTGAGCTAATTGCTGAGACCACAGTACATTTTAAATTACACAATCAAATATCTAGTGCCAAACTTCTAGATACTAGGACTTTGACCTAAAGTTGTGGGGTTTTCAAGCCCTTGCACTATATGTGCAACAACTCGTGCTTCTCAGCAGAGAAACTCGCAAATGACATCCGCAAGGTATGAAAAAGAGCAACAACAAAATCAACAAATACCATTCTTGGGAAGCCTAAAGGACATCAGCAACATTAAGAAAAATCTGTTGTTTAAAGTTAATAGAATGGTTAATTTATGTGGAAAGGCTGAGCAATGTTTTTGGGAGGGAGTTTCCTGGAAACTTCAGTGGAAATTCTTTCTTAGAAAATGCCCAGAATCAATGTGCTCCAACCAAAAGGTCCCTTATGGCTTCTGCAGAGGCAGTCACTTCTGCTGAAGTGAATGCAATAGTCATGCCTAGACCCTCACTTCTTTGTCCTGTCATGACTCAGAAGTGTGTATTAGCTTTAATTCTGGCATTGGCTTGTGGTTTCACATAGATTTAGTCTTAGTCTGAAAATAGGTATGCTAAAGGAGTGGAGCTGGGAGAAGGATAAGGATAAAGGGCAATCTTACACCAGCCTGCCTAAACTCAAAATATTTGTCCCACCAGGTAGATGTAATTACGTTTGCAACAGCTCTTAGACACAATGATTTGGCTTAATGACTTGAGTCAATTCCTAACAGTTAAACTCAGTCAAGGCTAGGACATAAACTATGAGCAGCTGACAGACACATAAAAATGTTTTACTATGATCTGCATTTAAGTCATCAGTGGCTTTCCTTAGGCAAGGGCTCCTAGGCACATTTAGACACAAAAATCTCCCTGGAGATAAGCCTGCAGGAGAAGGTGCCAGTGTTGGTGACAACTGAAGGCTGTAAATGCATCCTGTCTGGCCTTGTGGCTTCGGAGCTGGGTGGTGTACTCCTCTAACAACTTTTACTGATAGAGCTTTCAGAAAGCATTAGCACGTGCTCCTTACCTGAGGATGTTTGCATCCCTTGCTTCAAGACAAATTTTCTTTCCCCAAAGGAGAGCTCACATCTTGCTGGAGTAAATTTTCCTGATGCTGATTTGTCTGCTTGTCACCTGTTGTGCATAGACTCTGGTTCATGTGAAAATGCCTAACTGGAGTTAATGTTGTTGAATTTATCCTTCCTTTTGTACTTGTGCAGTTTCAAGGAAGAACAATGTATTAGGAGAAACGGTATATACGATTTCCACTGTTCTGCTTGGTTTTGGTCATGCTAAATAGGAAGTCATGTACTGTTGAAACAAAATAAAGTGGCCTTGTTGTTTACACCAATCTTTGTCTCTTTCAGTATGTGACCTTTGAGAAGAGAGAGAAAGCTGACATGCTGACTAATAAATAATGAAGGCCCAAATGCACAGCAACAGGGGAACCTGGGCAACACCCCATCACAGGAGTTTGCAAACTCTGCTTAGTATGTACAACATTATTTTAGGGGACCTTTATTCAGACTCAAAGCTCTTACGGCTTTTGATGTATCTTCATTACCAGACTTGTTGGCTTAATAAGTCAAAGACAGTACTTCAATAACCATTTTGATTTTCCTTATGTGTTGCAGTATACTGTCCTGAAATGCTTACTTCTTGTTCTTAACAACAGAGTCACATCTCCTTTGATGTGTATTTCTTCACTTTCTCACTTTACAAAGCTTAGGCGTAAAAATGTCACCACTCTAAGCAGCTCTGAAACTCACCAGAAGTGGATTTTCTTAAAACAAGAACTGCCATAAGAGTACCACTAATTACACACTGAGGAATTATATACTAAAATGTTGAGAATTATGTGCAAGCTGTTACCAACTTGCTCAAAATTTTGTGCACAAGAAATAAAGATGTTCTGTATTTTCATCAACAGTAGAGAAAGGAAAGTGAAAGAAAACTTCTTTATAGACTACTGTTCCTAATAGGAGGGCCCATTTAGGCTTTCAGCATGGGAATTCTGCTACTTGACACTCTACTTTTGAAAAACACTGGTAAAAAATGCTTTTCCAATATTTCACTGGAGTACTATGTTGAGACTTACCTATGTATGGCAGTATGAGCCCCTGATGCGAGCACAGTTCATATGGTGTAGAGGGTTCCAAGTCAATTTGAAAATCTGAGAGCCTTTGGTATGCTCTCAGTAAATCTCAGGATACAATTGCTTGTTTCATTACAATGAGTTGATACAGGCACAGTTTGTACAAGTGAAAACAGAGTTTGCAATCCCCCCCAAAAGTCACTGAATAAAATCCTGAACACTTTATCAACATAATTTTTATCAGTCTTCTTCCATGACTGCAAAGAAAAAAATAGAGAATCTTCTTGGTTTGAGAAAAGATATTGGATCCTTATATCTCAGCTTAATGGGTTTGCAGTTCATGACTTAAGAACATAGCTAAAATGCAAAATGCAGGTTGCTTGACCTGTGCTTATAGTCTGTAATCACCTGTCTTCTTTCAAAGCATGTGACTGCATGCTTGCATTAATTCTAATTAAATATGGCCTTTAGGAATTACCTTAAAAATATGGCATAAATGCCGTGAAATCAAGCTGAAATATGAGCAATGATGCTTCTTTTCATAGTTGGTCTCAGTTGTAACATCTCAAAATATAGAAGTATTTTTCTTCTTAGAAACTGGAAGTATTAAACAGTAGGTACATTTTCATCTCAGGCCCTGCTTAAATCAATCCCATCTCCCAGCACACTGAAGGTTCATAGCTGTCAGAAACCCACCTTCTCTGATAATTCATACAGAACATCATTTCCAGCTACCTGTAGGCAGCATTAATGTCCACTGTATTAGCTCGATGTTCTAAAAATCACTCCTTGGCCTTTTATTTTTCAGCAGGAATCTCCATTGTTGTATTTTTATGGCTTGTGAAACAGCAAACAGACGTGCCAAATGAGATCAGTGCTGCCTTGCAGGACACAGCAGCCAGTGCTGAGCAATCCTTCCTACCCCAGCTGAGGGGCTGCATCTGGGCATTTCCAGCATACTAAGTTCACTTGCTTTAAGGGATAACAGGAAGAAGAGTTTGAACTGTGTGCAGCAGATGCTGTCACAGAGAGATTAATAGATTTTATAAGTGTAAACCTATAAAGAATTGAACAGTTGCAATCCTCTGCTCCGACCTTTCCAGGTCAGAGCGGGGTGGCTGAGGCATCCAGTGAGGCCGTGTCTCACATCTTCATCATGTACACACCCTTGGGGCTGAATGCCTCAAAGAAACACACACAGAGAGTTTGAGTACCAGGATAAGAGCTGTTTCAGGCACAGTATGTAAGAGCAACACAACACTATGCATGTGCTAAACAACCAGTTTAGTTAAGTCTCAACTTATTATAGGTCTTGTTCCCTTAAGTGTAGTGCTGTGATGAACCCCGTGCTAACAGTTTGGGGGGTTGCTTGGACACCCCGTTGCTCAGCAGCCCAAACTCTCACCGGAGGCCTGGTGGAAAGCAGGGAGATCCCATCCCCAGGGCATCCTCATCTCAACGACATCACAAACTGTCGAATTAAATTCAAATTGCTGCATTTGCACATCTTCTGATACAAAAGCCATCTTGATGCAGTTTATGTGCACAGACAGCTCTCAGCTGCACCCCTGCCTGTTTTGGGAGCTGCTGCTGTACTGTAGCAGCTGCTGTTTCTGGCTGTAGGTGCGGATGTGTTCAGATGTGGAACTGAGACAAGGTGAGGCAGGATAAGGTGGTGCCATGAGCTGCCTTCATGAGCTCCTGAACTTCAGTTTTTCATTTCTTTAAAATGAACAGGGCTTGGCACTATTACCCCTGCTTTGTAAAATCCTGTGAGGAGTTAAAGGGGAAAGAAAATAATTTAAAATAAGAGAGAAAAAGGAAAGAAAGAAAAAAACAAATAATGAAAATTACAGCAGGAGAGGGAAAAAATGTGTCCAGCTTTTTCCTATTCTGTTTCCTAGACTATATCTTACAGATGTGTTTCATACTAGTGGAAGCAGCCCAGGGAGGTGGGTGGAGGGGGTCCCTGCCTGTGCTGCTCTTCCTGATCCCTGCACAGGCCTTCTCCCTCTTCTCCTAGAGCATGACTCCCCAAGGCTGGCTGGCAGTATGCCTTTTCCTGGTGTTAGGAAATAAAAGCTCAGACACAGTTAGAGGGTTGGGGGTCGTTTACCTCGGTATTTTAATAGGATTCCATTTGATGGCTTCTGCCATCCAGGTGGAACGCGTCGCAAAAGCCCCGTCCGCCCAGCTGAGTATACAATTAAAGACCTTACACATTAGCATATCTAACTAGAGGGCCCAATAAGGGGCTAGGGTGGGCTAACTTCTAGTTTACAGAATCTATCCTGCTAGGGGACCCTGAGTGCTTACGGCAAGAGAATATTTGGTCTCCTATCTCTACGTAGTTTCTAGGGTGTTTAGTCTCCTGGCCTACTGGACACCAAGAAACCAGGCTAAAGTATCGCACCTAAAGCATCACAAGTATGCATGCTAATACTTGTGGATATAGGCAAAAAATCCTTCAGGTATCAGCAGGACATCTGCAGTCATCCTAACCCCCTGGTAAACCACAGTCCCCTGAGAATGCCCCTTCAAAGTATCGTGTTTTATCACCTTTTGTGAGCTCTTCACACCTCTAAAGCACAGTGCATCACCTAGAGAAGCAACTGCTTGCATGCAATTTGCAGTCATTGCCCTGTAACACCTACTGCCATTTCATACTCTTGCCTCATATGCCATATAAACGTTCCCTTAAAAAAGTCCTCCAGCTTTCTTGTAGTACTGAAATCTGCACTGGAGAATAGGACATGAGATGCCCAAAGAAACACCTTTTTGTTTAGGTCATGAAAATTGCATTTATAAAATCACTGCAACAAAATCCCCCAGCAACTGTCCACGATCTGTGGATCCTGGTGGTTGCTGTCCAAAGTGCAGATGTTACACAGGCTGCAATGCTGAGGGCTGTGCAAGCACAAATGAAGCTGGGCCTTGGTGCCACCTCACAGGGCTTCATCTTGTCCCAGTCACACATGAGTCTGTGACTGCCTCATCATATGTGGCTGCAGGATCTATGCCATGTTTCACAATAGCTCCTTCCAGAACAGGAAGCTGTGGCCTTGGGTGTGCTTGTGTTTGCAGCAAACCCTCTCCATTATTTCCTAGGTCTTTCCTGCAAAATGTGATTTGATTTAATTTAAAGTGCCTGCTAACCTTTTTCCAAAAAGAGATTTGCTGCTGATCGAGAAGAAAGTAGATGTACTTTTAAGATGCTGAAAATAGAAGTACACAATTGCCACAACTGAGTGGTTTAGGTCACTTGAGAAATCACTGTTAAAAGTATTAAAAAAGCAATTTTAATACAAATTTCCAGAAGCACAGCGTAACAAAATTCAGTGGCAAGGTTCACTGCATTATGTACTACATGGATGAAATGTACAATGGAAAATCAGATTAGAATTGATTTAGAATGATTTACAAGGAGACTGGAGACATAAAAAAGGTAAGGATGCAAAAGGGGAGACCTTCCTTCTTAATCATGAGGTTCAGGATGGACCCCTCATTTTCTAAACTACCAGCAGACATCTGTCAAGTTGAAATCCCCCATGAGTACAAGGGTGGCACTTGTGAGATTTCTGCCAGCCTCCTGTAGAATTAATCATCTGCATACTCACCCTGGCTAGGTGGTCTGAAACAAACCCCTACCAGGACATCCTCTCTGCTGACCTTCCCCTGACCTTTACCCACTCAACCTGTCACCATCGTCATGGGTTTCAATCTAATCTAAACAATCCCTCACAAACAGTGCTACCCCACTGCCTCTCCTGCTTCACCTATCTCTTCTAAAGTTCTTATAGCCACCCAAGAAAGAAAGTAAAATTTCACTCATTGCACAACAACAACAACAACAAAAAAATTTAAAAAAAAAAAATTGTCCTGGCAAAAGTAATCTGCAAATCCTGCTGGGAATATTAGACTGTTGTGAGACTAAGTAGGCATCAAGCTGGCTTGAGCAACTCTTTGTCCTACACAATACCCATTCTGTGAACTCACAGAAGTCTTCAGCCATCACACTGATGACTCTGGCCTTTCAAAACCTCCCATAGTTTTCTGATGTAGTAAAATCAATTGAATTGGGAAAAAAATATAGCAAAAGGAGTGGGCACAAGAATGCCAGAGTTGTTAATGGATTACTTCCTCACATGGACAGCAGGTACATCTCTATGGCACCCCACTCACTGTGTGTTCTCTGCAGGGGTAACTGCACTCTTCATTATGCAAGGATGTGAAAGGGACTGAGCTGGGTCAGACCAAAGGTTTGTGTAACAAAACTGTCCTGTTTCTAGTCAGGTTGATGTATAATAAGGATGTGCAGGAGGAAAGCAGGATGCAGAGCAAGCCTTCCCTTCCAGACTCTCCTGCTTTCAGTCAGCAAGTCTTACAAATCTAAAGTCAACACTACAGTAGAGAAATATGTTTTAGCTTTTTAGTTTGTCTAGTCCCTTTCTGATACATTCATATTTTTGCTGTTTGCAAAATCCAGCGACTGTGAATTCCACCTGTTCATTTTTATTGGGTGGCACAGTCCTTTCTTCTGTTTGTTTTACTGGCTGCCTAAACAAGTCCCTGCTCCCAGACTGTAAGCTCTAGTGAATAGTATAGTGTCACCTTTTCGACTAGCATCACTATCCTTAAAAATGATTTCAAGGAAGAGTAAGAATGTTTTATATTTTTTGTTCAGTTCGTCAAATGGGTGTGTTCACATATTTGTTCTGTAATTCGGTTTGACACAGAAAGATTAGGGCTGGACAGTAAATTACACGCAAAGTAGACTGGACTGGTTTCTCAGAAAACAAAGAGGAACTGCCAGTACTGCCTTTTCCCCAAATAAAACAGACCATTTCATAGACCTGGAAGCAAGAGAACATTTTGCATGTTTTGCAAGGGCCAAACAGGCTGGCGTTTGCCTGAAGCCATTAAAATATTTTTTTTCTCCATGCTAAGACTGATAGACATACTGAGCTGGAAATTGCTGGAAGATGGTGTCAGATTCAGGGTTCACCAGACTTTTAAAGAAATATTGTGCAGCAAACACCATTTCCTTAATCCAAGACTGATTTACAGTATCAAGTTTCCACCTTTTCCTCCTTCCTGTAGAAATAAGCTGTGTGGTATGAGAGCCGCTACAAAGAGGACAGCAGAAATGCTAAGACAGGGCACAGAAGGAGGGGAGAGAAGCAAGAGAAGGGTATTTCCTTCCTCCCCGCTGGCCCTTGTGAATGCAAAACCCAATTCTTAAAATAGATCCTTTCTGACAGGAGTACAGGAAGAATATGGAATGTTGCATTCCTAGTAAGGACATGAGAGGAACAAGCAGTATAGCTGGCAGCAGCGTCGCCCTGGATGTGCCAGCTCCTTTCGGAGATGTTTTGTGAGTTCCTGCTCATGTGCATTCTGTAAGCACCACCAGAACTTTACGTTCTGGGACAAGTTTAAAAATTTGCATCAAACTACAGACATGTTTGAGCTCAGACCTCAGTGAATTTAAAACTTGACTGGATGCACGAAGTGCAAAACATCCCTTTGGATCATGATTCATACTCACTTCTGTTACTCACATGAGCACTCAAACCAATTTTTTTTAAATTGTCGTGATAAAATTCGGATACTGTGGTGACAAATGTGGGAGGGATGGATGAACTACATGGTATTACTAATAGCAAGGATAAGCATTTGTGACTTGTTTCCTAAACCCAAGATTACACTGCAACCTCAACATCCTCATAAATGCAAAGACCATGAAAATTTCAGCTGGCCTTCTCTTGGAATAAGGTCACAAAACCAAGGTATTAGACATTACCAAGAATTCCTTCATAATAACCACAACAGCCTTTTAAAAACACTTACTCATCCCTTTATTCCAGAGGGCAAGAACAACAGCATGGCCCCACTGCTTTTTGCATCTTTGGCAGAGCCCAGGAGAGACCAGCTGGACATTGTGGTTTCCCTGACAAGACAGAGGGTACAACGATGATCACCTCCCTTGACCCTGAGGATTCACCTGCCAGCTCTGCCTGTCTATGGAGCAAAGGAGGCCAATGCTGACTGCTTGCAAAGGTCAAAGCAACTTGCTCTGATAGATATTGAAATACTGCATTTTATTGCTCCCCTCTGTAATGTTTGTACTGCTTTGGGAGAGTTACACCTTTCTACATGCATAATTTAACCAACCACTTCCAGTCTCAACAGAATGTGAAGGTTTTTATGAAGAGAAGTCTTGCCTGTTCAGTAAACACTACACCCTGGTTACTAAAAATGTGCATATAATTGTTTTGGGTGGTTCTGTTACTTAGGTAGGCTTCTGAAGTGTTAATTGTGATATTAGTGCTCAATGCACTGAGCTCTCTCTTGCATTTACTGGAATTGTGACTCACTGAGCTGACTAAATCACTAAATGTTTAACTTCAGAACACAGCAGAGCTAATGTATTTCAAAGCGGTATTTGATAAGCAGATTATTCCACTGCCTACAAAAATCCATAATAATAATTAGACAAAATTAAGCATGAGAATGATTTGTGTGGTGTCTCTCGCTGACATAAATAGCTCCCACACTCCCCTCTGCATTTCTCTTGGTCTATTCACTATGCAGAGTGTAAGCACCTTCAAGCAACCATGGCCTCAACATTGTATACTGGACTTTGAGGCTCCTATTTTAACATTTTATCATATCATCATAAAAACAGAACAAATACTCTTATTACTGCCATTTGCATGACAATTTACCTAAACATGACATAAAATTCCTTGTTGCAAGTTTTCATAAAATCATAAAACAGGAAAAAGGTACTCCCCCTTTTCTCACAAGTCACGTCAGACAGGGGCAAAATTCACATGGAGGCCCTATAAAGAACAATCATACTGCAGGCATTACATTTTCCTTGTAATTTGCTTTGAAAATCAAAAAAGGGACTTGAAGCACAAAACTCCCTCACTTGAAGATCCACATGCAGGGCTCTGTGCAAGCTTTTGTGGCACTTTGTGCCTTGCCTCTGAACACTGGTAAAAGTGAAGTCAGTATGTCTTGTTGAAATTCAGTCTTCCCTGGCACTTGCTGTGTGTGTGTGTGGGTATGAGACTGCTCATGCTGGAGCAATGGTGATGGAGGAGGTGCTATCCTCCCCTCTCACAGGCTCAGCTCTGCCTGGTGACTTGGAGTATTTTCTCCATCAGATAGCCCCTTGTCCCAGCACCCTGGGGGCCAGCAGAAGCTATACATTGAGCATAAATATTCACTCCCTCCATGGTGCCCTTGGCAGGGCCTGGCAGCTGACTGCATCCACATACTGCTGAAACTCCACATCCATCATCACAGTGGTGGTGTGGCATAGACATCCTCAGGACACCTTGCCCTGCCCTTTTGGCCTGTGTGAAGTCCTTCTGAGCTCTGGTGCTTAGCAGTGTATGGTCAGGGTGATCTGATTGTGCCAGAGCTTGGCACTACCAGCACAGATCAAACAAACACATCTCCCTAAAATATTTACTTGTTCCTGGAACTTTGTTCTGGGACTAGGCAGTGCGACTGACAACTTCTTTAAGTGAAAAAATGGGGTCACTTCACCCTTAGTTTTTAACATTGGGAAAGCGGGGCCTTAAGACACCAGTTAGTTTATCTCAGTATTTTTCTAAAAGCAGTTTCCTTGTATTGAAATTCCTTGTAAGCACTCAGGAAGGAGGAAAAAGAAGGCTGTTTTTCAGATGCTGAGTCACTGAAGGGAGTGGTTTGCGGTGGTGCGAGGATGCGTTGCTGGGGTGGTGTGGGCTGGGGCTGGCACTGCAGCAGGTACAGCTGGGACCCCACAGCCCTGCCAGCCAGCCCGGGACTGTGCAATGCCACAGGTGACCCAAACCAGGCTCTTGAGAGGCATGGCAGGTGGGACTCCTGCTCACACTGGGATGGCAGTGTCAGGGCTGAATCCGCAGCAGGGAGACCCTGATGGGCTGTCCTGGACCTTTTCTCTACAGATGATTTTTGTGAATCACTTCCAGATGTGACAGAGGGAAACTGCGGTACAATGAAGGCTGTGGGTAGCCACTGGTTATATTAAGCTGAATCAAACTCCTCAGCTGGTTGTGTTTCTACATTTGTGGGCTGAGAACAGTTCTTTCCTTGAAGTAGAAAAGAAAAAAGCTAGAAAGCGTGCTCGTAGCTGTAACCCTGCACACACAAAAGGTTTTGAAACATAAAAGCAAATATGAAATCTCTGAACACAAGGCTTTGCTCCTCTACCCACACCTTTCAGACAACTGAGGTGGGAGAGTGAGGGACAGCGATTTTCAGATGTAGCTCTCACCTAGAACAGAGCTGGGCAGCAAGCAGGTGTGTTTGAGCAACAGACTTTTTAAAAACACAATGACCAGGTTTGGGAAAACAGATTTCAAACAGTACTCTTTGCCTGTACTTCACCTAATTAAATTGTTTTTAGCTAAAAACAACCCAAACATAAGTTAGGATCTTAACTGATGTTAGTAAAACATTCCCTAAAAAGAAGCATATTTAGCAGAAAAAAAAGTTACCCTGACTGCTCAGGACTTGCAGTCCATAGTGGCACTCTTGCTTTCAGCTTTTCTAAAAATAGTTCTCAATTTGTAGCCCAAACCAGCATACTACTTCTACTGCAGACTGTGCATATATTAAATTAGTTTCTTCAGTACTAATAAGGTCTGCAAAGATATATTCTCGGCATAACCTTTTATCACAGTTAAAAAACAACACATACACACACAGATCAGCTTTTCAAATTATGCAAACTGCTTTAGGAAAATCAGACATGTTTGCTTCAGACTGTCAAAGTGCTATCATGAGTGGGGATGAAATGAAAGAAAAAAGGCCAGCCAAAGCTTGTGCAGGAGTTCAGTTACAGAGTAAAGGTCCAGAACATGGCACTGCTGCTTTTCGTGGCCGGGGCAGTTTAGAACTCAGATGTTGCACTCCTCTTGCTGGAAGATGGGTTTAGCTGGCACTTGGGGCATATCTAGATGCTGTAACTCACAACTCACCCACCCTCTTGGAGATTTGTGACACTGCTCTTTAAAATACGGCTTTTTAACTCGGATCACTTGACCAAAACCAAATCAAGAAGCAATTGCACAAGTTAGGGTAAAACTGGTACTATAGGACAGTCAAGCAGCTTGTGGCAGTCGTCTGGTAATATGGCACAGCTGGAGCCAGAACTGCAGGACCGCGTCCTCCCCTCTGTGCACCGGGGTCAGCAACCCTTACCCACCAGCATGAGGGGCTCTGGGAAACAAAGAGGCAGAGTTAGTAGAAGTCCTGATGTTATTATTCATTGATATAACCTTAGGCCTCCAGCAGCTATTTGCAGAGTGAGGGTTACATGCCTCTATTTACTGAAGGCTGGCCAACGCTGAGAAATGACTGTGCTGAACACTGATTCAGCCTCAGGAGATGACAAATACAACCACTCCTGCCTAGGTGAAATGAGGAGCAAATTAACTTGAACCTCAAGGCCATTTCCTAACATAGTACAATTTCCAAACTCTAGTTTAGAAACTGCTGCTACTGTCAGACCTTTATTTATTAACAGGTTCAGACCTATGTAATTACTAACTAGTATCAGCAAAACTACCCCCTTAAATGTAAAGCTATTTCTGCAACCTGAAGGTTACTGGCTCACACTCAGCTAGCAAACCCTGAAGTCACAATGGCAAATGCTAATCTTTGCATCACTGCTAGGCTTGAAGCTACCAGCCAAACTGTTCCAGTAGAGACCGAAACTGCAATTCCTCAGCAGTGTGTGCAAATCTGTGTATAGTGGTCTCACCTCTCCTGTCTGTCTGTGCCCCATCCTCACACTAGACCCAATACTCAATGAACTTCCCACGAGCTGCTGTGGTGACTGAATTGACAACAAAACATCCAAGACTTGGTCCTACAGGGTCAGTCAGGAATTCTAGCAGAAATACATAAATCTGTATGGGTATTATGCATCATATGAGTCCAGCAATCAAAGGAACCAGCTCAGTCTCACTCTGAAGACTAAAGCCAGACTGAAAGGGATCAAGATTTTTCCAGGGTCATAAATCTACTTTCCCCTCATAAATCCCATGCTACTTAAAATACAACTAAGGAAAATCTACTGTAGCCTAATCCTGTTTAAACCTAATCTGACCTGGTCTCCCAGAAGCATTATCAAAGTCAAATAGTCCTGTGCACAAACTGTTTCACAGGCTTTCTTGGGAACTCAGGGCATAGTCATCACGACCCAACTTCTCACTAATCCACTAAAGAAAACTTCCATCAAATCTAAAAATGTTTTCCACTCAAGGAAAACCCTAATCAGAAAACGACACAGATTGGGTGGGTCTTCAACAATCTATATGGTTATATAGTTATCTTAAACAATATCTACTCTGTGGTACAGAGTAGATGAACAAGAATGAGGAATAGTGAATTAAATCAAATTCCTTTTCCTCAGATGTGTGGTACAATTTCACTGATACTACCAAGTGAAGATTCCCAGCAGGACTTCATTCTCTTTTGCTATATTTGAAAATCATTAATCAGGCAAAAATATTAGACACAGGCATAGGTCCCCAAAGGTGAAAGGTCTGAGCTGCAGGCAGCATTTCTTCACCTACATGCTTGCCATGTAATAGCTCAGCAAACGCTTTCTGGTTCTAATACCTCTCACAACAGTATGCCAAGGTTAACAAACATCACCACCAAAAAGCTTTCAGACAACAAAATACATTAACTACCAGTCAAGACTGCTATCAGTGAAATCTGAAAAGCAAACCAATAAAGAGAAGTCCAAATAAACATCTCTAAATAGGCCCAATTAACATTTAATGACACCTTTCAGACAATGGATAAAGGGACTGAGACATATGACTGCAGCGGAAACATGAAGCTGACAGAAAAGTTCCACAGTGAGCAGAGCCCCAGACTGAATTATGGCTTCAGTTAATCTTTTTTTAAAATTTTTTTATTTTATTATTATTTATTTACTGTAGCATGTAGGAGCAACAGGCAGAACCTAGAAACACATAGACCAAGAAAAGGCTAGAAGTGACTTCCCATCAATAGTGCTCACTGCCCTATCAAAATAAGCTCCTGGTAAAATCCCCAAACAAAGCATTTACAAAAAGTATTGATTTTTCCCTACTGAAACCAAACCATGGCAAGGATGGTTGGATATGGAGGAGGGTAAAATCAGTTCAGACACATCCATACTGTACAGCAGCTTAGCAAGAGATTCAGTGGGCAGCTAAGGTGTCTCGAGTCCAATTAAGCAAGTACATTTGGCTACTATGTGCTCAGTGACTCCAACTCCTTCCCTGGATTTCAACATTTTTGATGAAACATGCCAGTCTCAGTGGTTAATTTAACAAATACGGCTCTGGTCTGTCAATAGAGATCATGTTACACTGCTAAGTGGCAAACACAACCCCCTCAACATTTTTTAAAACACTCATAATCATTGAAAGAGCAAACAAAACAAAGAACTTCATCCACAGTCCCAGTAAGGTAATTGACAAATGTCACCTGTGCACGGATCAAAAACAGCAACACAGAGCAACAGTTGTTGCAAACAGTATCAATTTAGCATTTACAGGCATCCCAATGGGAACTTGCAGGGAGGAGAGTTCTGGAAGTGTCTTCTCCTGACACAGGTCATGAGTAACCTGCAAAATGCCTACAAAAAGGGAAGCACTTCACTCTGCAAACCTCTTGGATGCCTAGTTAGCTGCCTTGGAGCAGGACTCATCATACAATAATTGGAGAATCACAGAATATTCTGAGTTAGAAGGGATTCACAAGGATTATCAAAGTCCAACTCTTAGCCTACCCTGCATTGCTTGTACTTAGGTGCAAGAGTAGATATAATTACCTGTTGGTTAGTTAGCAACAGAAGAAACACGCGGGTCACAGAGCAGCAGTGGTTTCACCAGGCAGGACTGACTAAAAGTTCTGTTTTTCTTTATTTACCTGTTTTTATAGGTTTCTAAGGACAGTCAAAGATTGGTGAAAGGGGTTAACACCCCTGAAGGTTTACAGGACAAAGACATGGTCAATTATCTTTCTCCACCCCAGGGAAAGGAATGAAAAACAATTCCACAAGTGCAAAACAATCCCGGCCGGTTTAGAAAAACAAGGACCATGTTTACAGAACAAGCATGGGAAACTACAGCTACAGTGTTACAACTTATGGGGCCCTGTAAAACCAGGGCGACAATTACCCATTTATTTTTTGTTCTCTCTCCACAGTGAATAAACCTCAGATTGTGATAAGCAGGCTTACAGCTGCTTGGAAATAAACGCTGGCGAGCGGGTTGTAGCCACAGGGAGAAAAGAACGAACACCACAAGGGGGTTTAATCAAGACACAAACATCTCACTCAGGCAGTTTGGGCCAAAGAAACACTCACCTGAGAAACCCAGCTTCCACCACTGCTACAAATGCTGGCCATGAGCTTACAACAGAAACACACACTGAAATGAAATAGGCATTAAAAAAAGATTTTGTCATCTGCATCTTACCATCAAAACCAGTAGATTTTACCTACGTAAATAAAACAGGCCACTGTTTTTGGTTGCCATTGTAGGTGTTGATTCTTGCATTTATTTCAGTACTCCCATCTTTACCCCTATTTTCATTTAATTTACATCAAATCACAGACTGCTGATATTCTGCTAATTTGCATCCTACAGAACTCAATTCTTCATGCCATGAGTGATCCAGTCTTTGGTTCTGTGTTATTAGGTTGATGTGCCCTTTCAAGCAGAAATGGTCTCTGTATTTCCTTCAGTGAAAAAAACCCCAAACTCCAACCCTGCTTCTTTGGCCATCACTAAATTATTTTTTAAAATAGGCAACTTAAAGGCTGAAGCACTTTCCGCTAAGTGTTTACAGTAGATTAAGTGATAACTCAGGTCTCCAAAATGGCATTTAAAACCATGTGGTGGTAACTCTCACTGCACTCAAGACAGAACTTTGCTCCTCCACTATATTTTGACATATAGTCAATCATCATTTTTCCAGACAAAGTTTTCCAGCTATTTGGGTTTGTCACATATCAATTCCAATGTCATCCAGACAGTTTCAGGTGTACTGCCAAAGCCCTTTGTGTCTCTTTAACCAGAAAGCAGTCCATCAACTACTCTGGGTGTTTAATTATAGAAGATCAAGGGAGCCAGTAATATGTAATTTGTGAGCAAATGTGTTATTATTTCTGGCTGAGAAACTAACGAAACAAGCAGAAAAATCATACATCTATACAGCGAACTAAAGTTCCATTTGTAACTGAATCACAGCTACTTAACACACCTGGATACCTGAAACAAACCAATTCCTTATTTGCTGTACACATCCTCCTTCAAGCAGATTTATCAAATGATACTGTAGAACAGCTCAGGAACACAGGAAAAATGATATGCATTTTGACTCATTACAGACATCAGAACTGAGTCAAATCCTCAAGTACCATTTCAGTCACAGAAGCCATGACACATGCAAGCATCTAAGACATTCTGTTAAAGTTGTGAATATCACCTTCCCAAGGAGAATAACCAATGATAAGTAGCATGGTACCATGAAGATAGTGATTTTTGAACCCATGGCATCCTTATGCACCACAACAACTAGTCAAAGCACCTAGCAGCTTATCAAGCATTGGAATCACCATAGGAAGGCCACCCTAACATATCAAATTTCAGGTTTAACTGTAATAGCTGTCAGTAAGTTTGCCCAAAATCCTGTGGAACATAGCAGTGCATAGCCATAACACTTGGGGCTAGGCAAACATCTTCACAGACTGAAGATTATCAAGTCATGACCTAGGTGTTTTCATTTACTCATGTATTTATATGGTCCCTTTTGTTTCCTAACCAAAAAAGTCACCATCATCTAGTAATGTTGCTTAAAAAAGAGCAAGACTCTTCCCAGAACATGGTGTTTATGCATGAGTTAAAGAGATCTCAGTTTAACAGACCAATGTTAAATGAGGAATGAGGATCAGTGATATGGGAAGTAATTATATTTCTTTCTTGGAAGATGTACCAGAGTTTGCACTTAAGTCTAAATAGTGTCCCCACACGCATACTTCGTCAATACCTGCTCTTACCAAACAACCTTCCTCTCCTTTATTTAATGAGCCTCAGCAGAAGTAGAGCTCAAGAGTGATTACACACGCTATTAAATGAACAAAACTCTGGCCAGCTTGCAGACTTGATACCCCATTTGTGTCATTTACATGATACAGTTCACAATTTACAGGAAAAAGAGTGATTTTTTGTTCCATAATTTCCTGTAGAGATGCAACAAGATCAAATATTTCAACAAGTGTTTGCAAGTACAACCTTTGTACAGAAAAAAACAGACTGAGATTGAGATCACCATAATCATTAACTAACAATATCAGTACTACTACCAGTCCTAAACCACTCTAGCCAAGAAAGCAACAAAACCAGATAGTTCCTGAAACATCTAGCTACAGNAAAAAAAAAAAAGCCAACATCTTTATGCTGTAGTGGAGTTGCCAATGTTGCTTTAATACAAAAAGTAGAAATACTGTAATTTTGGTGCAGTTCCATGATGAAGTCCTGGAGCATGCCTGTGTTCCCTTATTGGAGGTACACACTGTGCTGGAGTATTAACTTATCACGTTGACTATCAGCTGACTGGGGGATACACGTTATCCATTTCTGATGTAAGAAATTTTTATGGATTATCCAGTATTGAAGATGTCTTCCTCCACGGCAACATGTGCTGTGTACTGTATCCTTTTCCTTCCCACTGGAAAGGATAAACCAGGTATATTTACCACCTGTATTTGGTTGCTGACACTGACAGTAACTCCACCGAGGTCTGCTGGTGAAGATGTGGACAGAATAGTTTAGTCAGGGTACTGGCTCTATCACAACAGATCCATGGGAAGTAAGTTAGAAGTTCATTGCTAATACTTTCCTTGGTTCCCTTTAAAGCACACTGTTGTTTGCTGGCATTTTTGTCAGGTCATCAAGTAGTTACCTGTATTGCAGTTGTACACGCAAGTTGCCTCAAAAAAAGCTGGTATATCCAGATACGGACATAAGCAAGCTTACACATAAGACAACATCCGTAAGAACTTATATTAAACTTTGCACTTGAGCCTCTACAAGGCCACATTCTCATTACAGCAAGAACTAAAACCAATGAACTACTATAAAAGGAAGTATTTCCTTCTGTACATTATTTTTATTATTTACATAATACAATATAGCATAGATGCTGGGTAGCTTATGTGCAATACATAAATATGAACTATCTGTACATGTTTGCATATCTAATAACTCAGAAGAACAAAGTTAGAAGCGAAAACATGACGTTTTTAATAGTGAAGTAAAAACCGAGACTGAACACTGGCAACAAAAATCAGGTCAGGAGTAGTGCCTTGTGTACGTATGTAACTATTTACAGATGAGAACAGGCATTACCACAACACTAGTCTAAACCGTATTTGTTTATATAAAAAACACAAGTTTCATACATCACAAAAACCCCTTCCATTATAACACAGAAGTGATATATATTACCAGACAAGCATCAGTGAAGAATACTGCCTTTTCTAGAGTTGTTATTGTACAATGCCGTAGATAATGCAGCCCATGCAATACACCCAAGAACACTACAGTCCTATACCCAAGTACAATTAAAAATGATAAAGCAGCCCTCCAAGAGTGGTTCCAGCTACCATTTACGTCTACAGCAGCCATGTTAGGTATGGTTTTCCATGCAAAACGGTGCAACTGTTACATTTAAAACTAGAAAAATTAATTCCTGATATTCTTCTGAACTTGGAACACACAGAACAGAAGTAGTACATGAGTAATAAACTGCTCTAATGTTTCAGCAACTCATTTAGACCTGTCGCTTGATAGAGATGCTGTGATACGTCTAGAAACATTTTTAACTGTTTTTTGAAAACCAATCTTACAATATTGTGCTACACAACATTTTCAGCTATGCAAGGAAAAGTAGACAACTCTGCTGCAGGCCAGTTCACAAGCTCCTAGTGGGACATTTCCTTTGGGAACTTTTTTTTCAAGATTCTAAAATTAATGTAATCTTTTCCAATCCAAAATGATTTTCTTCTGATATGTAACTGATTTTTTCCATTTTTCTCAGTGCAGTAGTTAAGTGACTTAAATATGGCATCAACACTCATCTTACTGGGATGGTAGACCCCTCTACACAGCTTGCATTCTGCTGGAAAACTAAAACAGAGCGTGGAAACTAAAAGTAGAATGGGATTTTAAATGAAAGAAGTAGACTGCCAACTGTTTTGATGTATCCTTCTCCAAAACAGGCATATAACGTTAGCCAAACATTAAATACCTAATGCACATCTCAAAAGGCAGAGCTGCTGCACACACGCAGATTGCATACATCTGTTTGGCATATGTGAACTAGAGTCTGTCCTCTGTGCATGTGTATTCCTGTGCAGGCTTCTGATCATCCACCTATTCTGGGGAGGGCATATATATTTTCAAGGGCTGTAGCTATCCAATTCTGCCTGTAACAAATACCCGAACATTTGAAGTATCATTTAGACAGACAGGACTAGAAGTAAAACTTTGGAAAACAAACGAAAATGACCATGCACCTGCTCTTTTCATGTTTTTTAGGACGTATTGAAAAAGAAAACCCCACAAAAAGTCAGTCAGTCCTTTCACAAGCACATTAATTTATATTCTCTGAATTTTTTCAGCCACCACTACTGGATTCTCTTTTCTGATTTTTGCTGCAGCTTCTGCTTTGTAATCATATGGGCAGTTATGCTTGTCAGAATAACGGTGAAGTCCACAAAATAGGTTTCCACATCGGCAGTCAAATCCTGTACACAGAAAAAGAAGCAACATCATTAAGAAGACTAAGGGTTTATGTTTATGTTATGTTACAAAGGGGTTATGTTTGTCTACTATGACATACAGAGTAAGAAAAATAAATGATTATACTAAGTAGTTTGAATTGTGAAGAACCTGCAAGTTTAATAGACTACACATTTTGTCAAGTTTAATCTAGTAAGAGGTAATCATGCAAATTTGTTTAAAATTGACAGTACTCTCATACCTGTAAGGCCAACCTTCTTCCTGCACATGAAACATCTGTTCTTCTTTGGTTTCGGCAGTTCAGCAGCTCTCTCTTCACCCTCTGAAGTACCAGGCTGAGAAACTGATGGGCTTGGCTGAGTAACAACTGTTAAAGCACACAAAGGAAATAAGGGTTAAATTTGCTTTTCTTGACTTCACTAGGTATTCAGAAGTATGGTATTCAGAAGTGTACATTAAGACATCTGTTGCCTAAAGTACTACAAAAACTAGTCTAAAAATGTGAATCAGAAATAATGATTTTTAGGTACTTTTTTCATCCCTTCTGACTCTACTTGAGACCATCAGATTTTTCCCCACATTTCAACCAGCTAGAAAATACATGGCACTTTTTCATTATACCTATACAGGCTTGAAAAGTATGACAGAAATTTATGTACACATTTTATATTTAAATAAATTGTATGATCAAGTAACATTTAATCTAAAACAGTAACAACACTGTCAGAGCTGAAGTTGTTGAACACAGATACCTCTGTAGAAAATATAATTAACAGGAACGTATTTTAGAAAAAAATTGAGTAACGTGTTCCTGCCATAGTATTGGGTTGTTTTGCCACTACTGCAGTGAAGTCAAGTATCTAAAGCAGTTCACCAAGACAGCAGCCAGAAAGCTGCTAATTCTGTGACAGATCCAGAACACAGCTACAAAAAACACAATTCAAAAGAGCCCTCATTTAAATAATAAAGTGCAGATTTGCATTGCTTATCTGTATTTTTTGTAATTTACTCAGTTTTAGTGTTCAAGTGGGTACAGTCAAAATGTATACTTTCTCCATTGCCTCTTCAGACATCTTCAGAACATTTCTAGACATGGCTGTTTTATTGAAAAAAGTGTTTTTTTCCCCAAAATTTAATTTTTTAATTGATACCCTCTTCATATCCAAAACTGGAACTAAGGAAAGCTGAGAGATGCACTTGCACACAGCTATAATATCTGCTCTTGGTACAAGTTTGTTGAACACTCCCAGTATACGATAACATCTATTATAGTGTCTATTAACTACAAAATGCATTTCAGAATAAATGGAGTAAATAAACCTCAAAGACGTATTTGCAATCAGCTTCACACAAATATGGTTTGTTAGGTGAGATTCTTTTGAATCAGTACTTGTTTTTTTAAAACTGTGTTTGCATTGTCATTAAAAGGTATTTTAAAAACACCTAGAAAACTTCAGAATCCACCATACAAGAAAGGCCTCAGGCCAGACTTCATAATCTAAACAAGATTTATAAGCAACAAACTCTCAGGAGTAACATGGAACCTTCAGTATCCATCACCAAAAAATGCAGTAAAACAAATGACTGCTAATATTTTCTTACACTTCTACATTACAGCAACAGTCCTAAGGAGCAACCAAGGCCATTTACAACCTGTTTTTTAGTCACATTGCGGATATTTAAACTTTTTTTTTGTTAAAACAATTTAAGATTTTCTAGATGAACAAATATGACACTCTGAACTTGTCTTTTAATCCTAAGAAAATCAGTGTTCAGTACCAGTTTGTCAGCTAGAAAGCCTGTGACCAAAAATTGGCTTAACAACTAGCAATATCACAAACTGAGTGTACCTCTTGGATGTTATGCCCCTTGGCTAACAGCCATCAGCTATGGCCTTAAAAAAAAATAAAAAGACTGAACACCTCCCCAAAAGCATGGTCAAATCCCTTTTAAAAGATCTGTTACACTGCTAGTTTGTTTCAAAATGAAATGCTAACTGTAAGCCAAGACAGATGAACCAGAAACAAGCACATTGCAATTTGGTGTGTAGTTAGCTAAGGGAAAGCTTCATCTACATCAGAATCAATTTAAAAATTTGAATCCTGGGAACATGCATCCTGTTCCAATCATATGCAAAAGAAAATGTAGAGGGGGACAAATCGACAGCGACATAAAGCCACTCACAACATACACTAAAAGAACATGAAAATGAGAAGAGATTCATTTATATCACTGCCTAAAACACGTCAGCAAGGAAGCAAAAATGAAAACAGCAACTTCCCAGGAATTACCAAGACAAAGAGACAGCTTAATAGCTCACTCTACCACAAGAAAAAGCCTCTGAGAATAAATTCATCTAGAGAAAACGTTACCAGTTACTACAGGTATACTTCCACCTTTGCATCAAGAAACTCCAACAATGGTAGTCCACAACCTGCAAAGGGATCCTAAGAAACTGCAGCAGCACAATCCCTGAAAGGGCTGCTGAACAGGATCCTTCCCCCACAACCAGAACATCTTCCAAGGAGGAAAAGCAGCACACAACATGCAGTAATGGTCACTAAAAGGTACCAAGACAAGAGGGGACATAGCTCCCTAAATCCAAACTACAACGTTTCATTTATTACCCTCCAAGAATAAAGGATTCTCCTATTATTTTATGCCAGCAGACTTTTAGTCTGATTGGCTTTTATGATGTTAAATGTTCATAAATGTATTTCTGAGTAATGGCTAGGATAGAAGAAAAAGCTGCCTACCCTGTCCCCTAAAGCTCAGAACAAAACTACTTTTCCATCAACCTGCAGATGAAAAATACTGAAAATTGTAGTTGTTTTGCCATGACATCAGGAGACCATCTAAATCAAAATACTGTTCTTACAGTGGCTCTAGGTACACCTTATTGAAGCCTTCCAAGCATAGAGGGCTTATAAAACAGAGGGACAGATTTCTACATGGGCAGACAGTGATAGGACCAGGGAAAAGATTTCTGAGTTACAAGAGAGAACTATATTAGATGTTAGGCAGAAATTCCTTACTCCAAGAGTACTGATGCACAGTAATAGAGGGGTCGGAACTAGATGATCTATAAAGCTCTTTCCAACCCAAATGGTTCTATAGTTCTGTGTAGCCCGCTCCATCACCTTGGTCATGTCCCTTCCTGCCTCTGGCCTAAGACTTGCAGAGATTTACTTCACTCCAGTTTTACCAGATCACTTCTCCTTCTACAATGCCAAAAACTTTAGGAACAGCTGATCTTCAGAACTGGGTAGGCTTTTAATAACTACTATTTTGATCTTAAATGATTACCTGTAGGCACTACAAGATGCATTACCATCATGCCCAAGGGTGACCATTATCCTAGCAAATTAATGATAAAGACTATCATAATCCTAGTACTGGAGGTGGGTGCCTGAAAAAGTCTACACAAATACAGGTATCTCATCATGAATTTGGGGAAAATTTCCTTCAAATGTAGCTTAAAGATAAGATGCATCTTTACAAGAGGAGCAGCAAAGGCCACTGATGGAACCAGTCGGCAACATGACAAAGTACAATAGCTACTCAACCTTAAAGGTTCTTAAAGGTTCTACAAACTGGGGAATAAAGTTCTTCTCAGACCCATGAGACTACCACTCAAAATTAAAAACCGCTCTAAGAAATGAATGTTCACAGCTGTCAGTAGTTTTTCTTATTTAAAACAGTATGGTTGCTTCAAAAAATTTGTGTATATGTCAGTTTTACAGAGATTTTACACTGAAAAGGAATTAATCCAATGTTTCAGTTGAAAAAAACACATTGAAAATAAATCGCTACTATTTTCTAACATTCCCCATATCAAAAGTGACCAGAAAGGGATACACAAGTAACAAAATAAAGTTTTTAGAAGCTTATCTGACTAAAGAAAAATTCAACAAAATATGAACTAAACACTTTAAACTTCAAGGATAACATTGGCACAAATTCTTGAAAGCACAGGGAAGAAAAATTATTTAAGGACTGGAACATGATGAAGCTAACTGCCAACTTCCACCATCGACGAAATGGAAAAAACAAAACAAGAGAGAAAAGGTAAAGTCAGAAGTCATCCAAAAGACATTAGATGCATTTCTGCAGTTCTAGAGCTGAAACAATAGTAGTAGTAGCAGAAGTACTAGAAACAATACAATCCTTATACTGGATATTAGCACAACTGTCCTGGTTTCAGCTGGGATAGTTATTTTATTCTCAGTAGCTGGTACAGTGCTGTATTTTGGATTCAGTATGAAAATAATGCTGATAATACACCAATGTTCTTAACTGTTGCTAAATAGTGCTTTTACTTTAAAACAAAGACTCTTCAGTTTCATGTGCTCTGCAAGCAAACAGGTGCACAGAAAGCCAGGATGGAGAATCACTGAGACTGCTGATCTGAATGAACTAGCTAAAGGAATATTCCACACCACGGAACACCCGTCCCTTCCCACCAACTGAGGGG
>VZTZ01008471.1:193153-207994 GCA_013400955.1 Drymodes brunneopygia | reverse complement strand
CTTTAGAATCTCGATGTTATGAAGTGTCTCTACACTTTTCTCTCTCTGTGCAGGAGAGGATGGGTGTCTGCAAGTTTCATCCGGGCATGGAGAGAGGGTTAATCTCTCTCTCGGGCCTTGCGATGCTCATGTGGTCTCTGCCCGCACTGAGTGCAGCATTCCAGTGGCCGAGCTGAGGGGGAGGAGAGCAAGATCTTGGCCCTGCCTGGCTGTAGTTGGAATTTAAGGCTGAGCTGAACTGAAAGGCTCAGCTGCAGCTCCAAACCCACCTTCCCCCCCTCTCCCTCTGAGGGGTGGGGGGCAAGGGCCCATTCTTATCAGAGAGAGAGAGCAGGAGGCCAGCTTTCTCTGACAAAAGCAGGAAGGCAAGAGAGAGCTACCTGAGGTGTCCCTTGCTTATATATGGTTTTCTTGCTGAAGACAGATCAACTTTTAATGGTTCACATACCTATCAATACTCAGAACTAGCTGGTTACTGGTTCTGTCTCCCAGGAAGGAAGCTGTGCTACTTCCTGCAGCATAGGTCACTTTCGAGACTGACTTTTCCTGCTATCCTTCTCATCAGAAAAGTGAGTCAAAGGCAATCCCAGGACACTGAGCTTAATTTACTTGTTTTAAATGCTTTTTAATTTTTAGCATTATCCTTTCTGATGGGTTTCCATTATTGATAACCTTTCTATTATCCTCTGGCTTCAGCATCACTTTCTTTTTTCTTAAATCTCATGGTTTATGACTAAGGCAGATTTTTAAAGTTAAGTAGCCCATGAGGGAACTTACTGTAGGCGTTCATGCTGGACTGGATTATTGGAGCTTTGGATTCTCAGTTCAGTGGAATTTGAAGTCCTTTCTTGTCCACGCAGCATCTCCATCTGTGAATGTGGCTGGCAGCTCTGGGAGCTGTTACTTGATCAGGAGCTGGTACTTGCTTACTGCCCGATACTCGCTCAGGGGCTGGTAATTTGTCAGGGGCTGTAACTCCAGGAGGGATGTTGTTCTTCTGTTGGCAGCAGAGAGCAAGTGGCTGGCTTGGGCAACTCAGACTCTTCTGTGCCCCCCCCCTCCTCCTGTGCTCCACAACTATCAATGCTGCTCTTCCCATGGGTGTGTTGCAGGGGCAAAAACAGTGTCCCCAAGCACTGAAAATGGCAGCCTCTGGCCATTACTGCTGCAAAATTCACTCTGAAACAGTTTTTAGTTGTAAAATGCAGCTTCTTGGGTTGCTACTGTTGCCAGTAGAGTCAAGAGGCAAGAAGCAAGAGAGACAAAAGACCAGAGAGAGCCTAGGCTCGACTCTGGAGTCGAGGCAAGAGACAGGAGACTCGGCTTGGGTGACTCTGAGTTCTAAAGGGGACCAGCATCCCCCTGCACTGCCTTGTGGTTTCATTTCTGGCTTGAAGGGTCTTGAAGAGATGGCAACAATTTTGAGCACAGATAGGTAAGGAATACAATAACATTTTGGTTTACTGAGGACAGTGGTTTATCTCACCCCTATCTTTCCACTTCACTTGATTTATCACTTCAACATTTGAAAAGCACAATAGAGCATTGTTACAGCTAAATTGAAAACATTTCTTTCCTTTGTTCAAAGGAGCTAGCTTTTGCAAGACAGAAGCAATATACCTATGAGCAGTGTTTTGACGAAAATGATTACTATGTGCTCATAAAACACAAAATGATATAAAGTATGGGAGAGCTTAATGAAGTTTAATTTCACTGGTAAAAAAGGGTAGATCTGAAGTATAACTAATAATCTGAATTTATATTTGTGTAATCTTTTTTTTTTCTTTTAAACTGGTAGCTTTATATTTGGGAATTCTTCACTTTTCCAGTTCACAAAAAGTCATACACACAGCTGGTGGATATTTAGGTAGACTGTGTTAATAAAGTTCTGCAGGTACAACTGCTAATTTTCAGACCTCATTTCTTGGCTGCTTCATAGCCACAATAGGAATTAGATAATTGTGGTGCAAGTTTGTGCTACAGATATATCTTGGTGATGTTATCTCTGACTGATTCTATGCTACAGACTCTTCTGGTGCACGTGGCTTTTAATGTCAAAACTGTGTTTTTGTCCCTATGGCTTTGTTATCTATAGGAGGAACAGGAAAGCAGATTCATTTTACTAATACAGAGATACTTTGGTGGAACAGGAGTGATTTGTCAGTATAATATAGCAGATTTGCTATATTATACTTTTTTCCCTGGCAAAGACAGAGATACCTGTTTGCAGACTTAACCATAGCACTGGCATCTTGTAATCTGCTTTGATTCACTTGGCAGTCTTAAACTTCTTCCCATGTCCTTTGAAAATTAAGAAACAATTTGAGATCAAAAATGCTTTTCTAATGTTAATGAAAAAATGCAATCTTTGACAAGAAAGAGAGTCAAGAGTGGATGTGTTGGACAGGCTCACCAGGGAGAAGGGAGGTCAGGAACCTGGGTACCTGTGTGCTACTGAAGCTGTGCAATGCTTGCAGACAGACTGGGAATTTGTCAGTAAATCCACTGATTAAACACCTCTACTTGCCTAAATCCCAGCTAACAGGTCACATCTTCCACTTTCTGTTTCTTCCACAGTACTGCTTGTCAACTACAAACTGAGACCATGCTGAGATCTGGGATTCAACTTGGCATTCCACATCACTTGAGGTATAAAGTGCATAGCCCAGTTAGTTGACCTGCATACTCAGCAATATTGGAGCCATATTGAGGAAAATGGAATTGAAGCCAATTCTTGATAGGATCAAAGCCAGGGATGGGGAAATGGGTGTGCTACGAAATTGGCTGAGTCACTCAAGAAACCAAAAGAATCATAACTGTGTGTGTCATTGGTCTCAAAATGATGACCCCAAGGTAGCTAAAATGATGTAGCTGAGATTAAGAAATAGTTGGAAAAGATGACAGCCAACAAAGGAGCACAATTAGCCCTAACATTTTATAACATGTGTGACTCAGGTCATTTTGTAATTGATTGTGAAACTCTAACTGACAGTAATGGATCAAAATGTAAACAATATGGAGCATTGCATACTTCCAATTAGGACAACAGAATGAGGCCAAAGACAGAAAACTGTAGCAGTTGCTAAGCCAAACCATAACCCTGTAGAAATACCTATGGATTATGCCAAATACCAGTTTTTCTCTTTTGGAGAAGCTGATTTTATGGCAAACAGGTAATCAAGATGAATATTTCTTCCCAAGGAGGGTACCAACCATGCACAGGTGATAGCATATAAAATGACATTAACAGCCTCAGGGCATCAGGACAACTGAGCCACGAAGAGATTTTAGTTTGCATTTTTCCATTCTCTGTTTCTCTTTGCTACACTTTGGGAAAAAATACCAGTGTTTTGTTAATAAAGAGAACAGTGTATTTACCCTCTAGACTTGAGGTTGTCTATCCCAGAACATTTTAAAGGTTTCATCACTGAGTGTCATCACTGATAAAATTCAAAAATAATATAGAGTAATGAAACTGGTAATGAGAGGAAAATACAAAAGTCTGTGGAAATTCTACCTACAGATTTTTTTGTTGTACCTCTTGCTTGTAGTTTCAGCCTCTCACAGGAATTTGCCTGGAAAATATTGGTGACTTTTTGGTCATTATATCTCACCATGTCCTGCAAACAGACACTTAGAAAGTTTTGTGTCTGAGCATTGGGTATTAATCCTTTCCCTCTGCGTAGAAAAATTAACCTGAGTGTTATGTGCAATTTTGTTGGTTTCTTCTGCTATTAATTCAGATTCTGGGTCTTTGTCCTGTAGCAGAAAGACAGGAGAGATTGGCCAGACCTTTCCTTGGGTGCAGGTAAGCCCTGATGCCAGCCAGGGCACAAGCAGAGGATTGCCTGTGGGTAGTTAAGCTGTGAGTTAAGCAGCCTTTTGGTGACCACCTGCTGGAAATCTGATTTACACTGCCAGCAAAACAATATTATAGGAGCAGCAGGGTAGGTCCTGAACTGTTCTTCCTCTATGTTTGCTCAACAGCACAATGGGAAAATCCTCATTGTGTTTGCTTACCCACAGCCTAACCATCTTAGCTGGCTTTGTTTCAGTTTAGACATTAGTGGTCTTTCAGAGGTATTAAACTGTACTGACTGAGCTACACTGGGTGGAAAATCATCTTGTTTTAGGTTTCTAGCCTGGGCCTAGATTTTATAAGTCTAATGCAGAGGCACTAGCAATGGGGTAAGTTAGGAGAAGTTTCAAAGATTATACCAGTGATATTTCTGTGGAGATTCTGAGAATGGCACAAGTGACTTGTGACCTCTCTTATTTGGGAGTATACCAGAAGCTTTTCATTGCTGTTTTATCTGGGCACTTTCTAAGATGTCTCTCCCATAAACTTTACTGAAAACAGGATTGTGGAAAGGCAGTGAGGTACAGCATGGCTCTGTTTTCTCCTTTCACATGGTGGCTGGGGCATGCCTAGGATTCTTGCCCACTTGCATGTGGTGACCAGAGCACTGCTTTCCCATTTTCTTCTTTTCTCATCCTCCCACAGTGATGCAATCCTCCACAGTAGAGGGTCATGATGATTCTGTCTCTGTACCTATCCTGTGATACAGAAATCACAACAACCCTGCCATTTAACCCACATATGTCATTCATGTTAGTAGGAAGGTTCTCTACTTGGACTTTAGAGCAGGCCTGCAGCCATTGGGAAAGATATTTTAAAAATTTTTTAAAAGGCTCACCAAAAAAAAATGCCATTGCTTATGACTTTGAAACTAAGCTTGGCACATCCACTGCTTAATTGGTTTATTTTACCATTCTGTCTATAAAGAGAGAACCAGCACACACTCAAGCCCACCTCTGATTTTTGTTTTTCTCCAATTGCCTTGATGCTGCCTTTAAATATCCAGGAATTAGTGAGTGCTTCTGGCTTGACTTCTGTGTGAGCAGATGAATGTGAGTGCACTGATTTGCACTTCCCAGCTTGCAGCTGCTTTGTAGTAGTGCTAGTGGGTGCTCTAGGAAAAAAAGCAGACAAAGATTTGGCTTGTCTGCATGTTGCTGCCTTTTCTTGTGTCCAGATTTGGGCAGGAGGGTGGTGGAAGGCTTTTCATACTTTTGGCTTTCGTCTCCCCTTTGTGCAAGGACTCTTTTCATTTCAGCTGTAAAATTTGTCATACTTGTAAGTGCTTGTGCCAAGTCAATGGCTTAGTGACTTTGGGGAGGTTACAGTTGTGAACCCTGGCTTTTATTAAAGGATTTGAATGGATTGCTGGCTGCTTACAGGCTCAAAACTGCAGAGAATAGTTATGCAGAGCCCACTGCACTGTATTTGTATGCTTTTGTGTGGCATTTTACCTGGTGCCAGTGCTGCTTGCTCCTATTCCTCTCAAAATTTCAAATCAAAATTTCAAGTTATTTCTTACAGTGTAGGCGGTGGAATTGATATTTTTGGATTAATTTTTCCTCCCCATGTTTCAACTGCTGTTTATACTTTGGAGGAAAGAAGCAACTCATTCCTGTCAGGCCTAAAATACCTTTTGGGAAGGTTTTTCGTGATGCCTTCCTTTTCTGCTCTTCAGCCATGGATGTCAAGCCCCATCCCCATCCCACTGTAGTACAACTAATAAATTCTTCTTCTCACTGTGGCGTGTAAAAATGCCTTTCTCTTTTTCTTTCTGTGGTCAGGGTAGTATGTTATTACGTCTCATTAACAGGTTATCAAAGTGCATAGCTAGGGCACAAGGGAAGCCAACCTGTTGTACTGTAGGGAAGGACTGACAAAAGGTCAAAGTGGGGCTGGGGTCACACCCTATCAATTGAAGGAGTTACCTGGAAGCTCACAGGGGCTGGTGGCAGAAATAATCCGGTGGAGCATCTTTCTAGAAAACAGAGCATTACAAAAATGTGCATTTTACTGAGTTGCCAAAGGGTGAAATGATGAGAACAAAACAGCTGCAAAGGTTTATATTAATCTTTGATGTACTGTCTTATTGCAACATGTGGAATATGTAAAAGTTTTCTTAAGAAAGGGTGTTCTTTGATGTTTGATCTTTGTATACTTTCAAGCCTAATCAACAAGAAGGGAGATTTAATCTGTGAAACAGATAGCAGCTAACAAGCTAAACAATGCCCAAGTATCAGAAAAATAAATCCTTGTTTAAGTTTAGGGCTTGACAAGCCTCAGTGATCTCAGATCTAGGGGGAGGTTTAACAAGGCTTGGGAAGAAAGGATGTTCACTGTTATTGGACACAAAGAATGCAGAATTTATGTGACATCTGGTAGAACTCCCAAGATAAGGGAGAAACTAATAAAGCCAGCTCAGCAACGGTGCTGAAATTAGCTCTGTCTGGGTAAAAGGTAATTCCTGCAGGGGAGTCTGTGACCACCAGCTCACAGACCACCAACCCAAGAAGCCCACTGACTCAAGAGAAAGAGTGAGCATGCAGACTAATCAGCATTGGAAGTGAGAGAATCATTAACCAGTAGAAGATAGGATACTAATTAATTAGAACTATGTAACTTGTAGAAAATGAACACTAATTCCTTTGTTTGCGAAAATGTATAAATAGTAAAAAGCTGTAATAGTTGGGGTGCTTGATTTGTGGAACTTCACCAGGCATTCAGGCTTATGCAACCTTGAAATAAACAATCAGTGCCTCTCTAGATGTGTAATTATTGGCTTATTGCACACCGGGTAATGAATCCGATTTTTGCAGACAACAGTCTATTTGTAAATAGTCTGTCATTAACTGAGTCACTGTACAAGACTGCATGTCCAACAGTGGCTTTTTCCTAAAATGTTCATATTAATGATTTTCGATATATGGTACTGCTTACATTACTGAAATTAAAATTTTAGGTAAAGTCTTACAGCATACTGTAACTTTAGGGATCACAATACCATTAATCCACACATCATTTCATGTCTGATATAAGATAAATTCTGAATGATTAGGGGAATGAACAGGAACTGTCTGTTAGTGTTTATCACTCACTGAGCAATCTTAACATCTGCTAATAGCAATTTTGATTTTTCTGAAAATTACCTGTGCACAATCTTCATCAGTGTCCCTTGGCTCAGGAGCTCTGATGTCACACAGACTGTTTTCATCTGCTTTTTCTAAGGTTACATGAGTACCTCCTACTTTTCACACTTTTTCAGTTCCAGTTGATGGTGAAGCGAGGGTTGGAGATATGCCCATGAGTATAGTTAGAAGATGAGTATGTTTAGATGGTGTGTCACAAAGAATCACCCATCTTTAGATTAGCAGGTTCCTTTTGCTGAGCCTTGTGCGTGCTCACCTTTGCAGAAAGGAGAAAAGCGTTGTGAGGAGCTTGTGGTGTTGTTGAGTGGTAGTGGCTTCATTCATCAGCTCAGCAGAACTTTGCAAGATAAGGCAAGAGGTTACAGGAGAAGTTCTCATACTGAAAATGCTGTGGTTCCCAGGTATCAATGACTAGCAGTCATTGAGTTTTAAACCGAAGAACAGGGAGTTAAGATGTAGGTTTTCTGGTAAGAAGGTTTTGTAGTCATTTTATGGCATTCCAAAGTGAGAGCTAATTAGTGTACCTTTCCATGGTCACTGTAACAATAGCACTTTGCTCATCTTTAGGAAAAGGGGAGACTTCATTGAACTTTAAACTTTGCAGAATCATGTAAGTTTTTTTTTTTCTTTTTCCCTACAAAAATCAAGCTGAATATTTAAAAAATCTGTATTTTTCAAGGTTGTCTTTGAAGCCCAGGTTTTATAAAATATGATGCTTTCCATACATGAAACAAAGCTTTCCATGAAGCCTTAAGTGGATACTTTGCAGCCCAGAAGCCTCTGACAAAGCAACATCAGCATTGTGGAATCTAGTGTTTGAAAGTCAAAGCTCCCAGGATAACCTTAGTTCAGACTCCTTGAGGGTAGGCATTATGCTACCAGCTTTAATTACATTGTTGTGTACATTTTTTCTCCTTAAAATTTCATCTATTGTTGGGCTAATATTAATAAACCTCCCAGTGATTGAGTTTGTTAATGGTCCCCTGCCCTCCACTCTGGCTGCTCCACATCCCAGGAATTCTCTTTAAGCCTCCACCTTGATGGGCAGTGAAGCTCCCTCCGAGCTTATCGGAGACAGTGTTCCTTGGAAATTCTGCTGCCTAACCAGCGGCTGTTCTCTAACGCCTTGGAAAGTTATTTACGTGAACTATTTGCCTGGATGAAACAAAATTATATTTACTGGACTTCTGAGGAAAATTCCAGCCCAGGTTATGGCCAGGAGGAAGACTGACAGACAACTACATCCAACCCTGAGCAGCAGTCCCAGGTGGGGCTCTTTGAACTCTGCTGGGCCACCGCAGCTGCCCCAGCACCTCCAATCCACTGCAGCCCCTCTTGGAACTCAGCAATTTTGCAGTTTACAACACTTGGGTCACTGAAACCTGGCATTAGGGTCTGGGCTGAAACTTCCCTCCTCAAAGCTCAACCCTTACCTGTTGAGAGGTGCAAAAGCATCCAACATGAGTTTTTCACTGAACTTGAGGGGAGTTTTTGACAGGTTCTTCTTTGTGCTTGTATGCATGCATTAATTGTTTTAAATATGATTTTCTTTTGTATGTTTCATTTATGTAGTAAGTAATACAGTGAACCTTACCATTGAACTTTGTTAAGTTGTGCTTTTGGAAATTTATATTAAACCTTTTTTAAAAAAAAAGAACTTTGATGGTGATTCTTTAAGCAACATAAATCACTCATTCATGACAGATGTGGAGGAAGCTGGAAAAGCGGGGACATAGTTTCTTGGGATTTTTTAAAAAGCAAGCCACCCCTTAAAGTGAATAATTGTCTTCTTGAGATCTCCTGACCACCTTTCGCATAGGTCTTTAACAGAGATAAGGAATCTTAATACTTTTCTCATTATTTGAATTAAAGGAGTGACTGGTAGTGGTAGAAGCCCAATTAATTTTAGTTTCCTAAAATGCTAAACAGCAAAACCACAGATGTGTAATACAGATTGGGCTACTGGTCTCTCTTCCTCAATGACATACAGCACTCTCCTTTTCCTTTCCTTTTCCAGTCTGAGAGGCTGAGTATTAAATGTGAAGATGCTCCAAGAAGAATCAAAATTCCAGGCCAATTGTACTGCATTATTTTTGGTTTGCTCTGCCAACGAACACAGGCTTTGTTCTCGCAGCAGCTATTCATCTGCTTTTAAGATGGATGAGAATTGCAATCAGCCTTTTCCTAGTTCCCTCACAGTGCTCTTTGAGGGATGCTGTCTTGGACCTCCCTTATGAGGAGCTAAGCACTCACACTTTTCAGGAGCTGCTCAACTTCTCAGAGGACACAGACCATGCAGCAAATGACAAAGTATTTTTCTAATAAAAACAATATGTTGGAGGAGAAAAATAAATTAATACTTAAACAAGGCTTTTGAGATTCTTCTTAAAGAAATGCAGACAGGAACAATAAGAACATGTTTTTAAAATCAAAATCTCATGGAAAAAGATCTTTGTGGTTGAGGGGATGGAATACAGACTCCAGTTTCACAAGCTGTAATTAAAACCATGCACTTCTGTTGTGATCTGATTAAAAAAAAAATCCAGGAATCCTTATGGAAATCATTATTCAATCTCCTGGTGCACCACTGAAAGAGAGAAGAAAGCTCCAGTGTCACAAGTTAGTCCACATAGGCAAACTCCTTTGCCTTCCATGAGTTCCACTAATTTTACTAATTAGTAGAGTAATGTTGTCCCGGATGTGCTCATTACCTGGTGCACAGCACCAATTCACACACTGAGGTGAGGTATTTCTATCTTTTATTCTAAATTTTATTCTAAATAGGGAGCTTGGTGGTAGTCCATGAAATGCTGGCTCATGGGTCATCAAAACTTTACACTACTCATACATTTTAACAATGTATAAATCAGCGTTCACTGGTTGCAATTACTTAACTTATTAATTTTTAAATACTCAAACCTTTATTTGTTAGTTATATCTCTTGTTTCCTATGCCTCTTAGTCTGCAGGTGTAGTTCTTCCCTTCATTTGAGTCTGGGGTGTGTTTTGGATGGGTGGACACTGAGTCAGTGGCTATGATGGCTTGCTGCTGGAATTGCCTTTCCCCCGGCTACTGCTCAGTTCTGCAGACTTCAACCTGGTGGGTCTCATCCAGACACCCCATTTACCTTGGGATTGCCATCAATTTCCCTTAAAAGATTAGCTAAGCCTACAACATTCACCATGCAATTGCTTAATCATAACTATCGAGCTATAGCTACTTATTAACAACTAAAAGTTTGATTCAAATTTTGAGGTGCTCAGATTTTGTCGAACTTGATATCAAGGTCTTAAAGGGACATAACTGGCAGCTTTGGGGAGCATGAGTGCTTGGCTTGGTCTCTGCTTTTTAGTTTTGTAGACTTACATTGACTGAATGACGGCAACAGTACTAGAATGGGTTGATCAGTCAAGCAGACAGAGGATCTTTGCCTGGGCCAGCACCTGCGATGTGCTGCTGTAGTGATCTGCTCCATTCATCACTCCAAACTGTGCAACGTGGCTGTGCAGGCTTTGCCACGCACTCAGGGAGATGAGGAGTGCTGGCTCTGCTCCCCAAAACTGTGCATCAGCACAGCAGGGTCCTGGGTCTGCATCAGCCCATCTGCCATGCCCATCCAAAGTGTACGTGCCCATCCTGCTGCAGTGACTCGCAGCATGAAGGCCTCAAATATGCAGACAGACAGTGTCAAGCCATGAGTACCTGCAGAGATTCCCCACATTTATAAAAGGATGCCTGCATATAATCAATAAGTATCTAGCCGTTTGAACTTTGCAACTGTGTAGGTAAGAGATGTGCTATGAAAAGGGTACGCTTTTTGATCATTATAACTTTAATAATCTCTCCTTTAGCCTTCTCTTTTTTGAAAATACATAGGCAGCCAATGTCTCAGGAAAGAGAGAGACCAAGTACAAAAGATGTTCAGTGAAAGGGGTTTTATTTTCTTGTCTTTCTGTCCATGAAAGAGTTCATTGTTCCACCTCCACAGTTCATTGCTGCTTGTATAGAAAGGAGCAAATTACTGAGTGCCAGCAGAGGAAAAAAATGGAATTGAACTGGGATGAACAGGGTTTTTCATCATGGCAAGAACAAACCAGATAAGAAATCAGTTGATTTGTGCTAGATGGCTGATGTTATATTTTAATATTCCAGTAGTGGCCGTGCTGTCTCTGATGCCTTCTGGAACTGTTTGATTTCATCAAGAATTAAAGCTTTCAAACAGATTCAGTAAGCCTCCAGGGGGAAGAGCTACGTGTCAGCTGTAATTACATTTAATTAGTGCAAGAGGAAAATTTGCCATATTGCCCCTTAATCTTAGCTCACTGAGCTCTATTGAGTCTCTTTGGAGTTCCACATTCCCTTTTAATTCTCTGGGTTCTGAGTTACACTATACTACCATGTTCCTGATGCGAAATTTTGTAGCAATCCTTGTTGATACTGAAAAAGATATAAATCCAGCTAATACATAAAAAAGCAAATCATTTTGCATGACCAGGTCATAGCAGAATGGGCAATACAATGACGAAAAAATTACTTTCTGGATGAGTATTAATTGTACCTGGGACTTTTGTGCATGTTGAATTTACTCAGTAATAACCCAAGCTGCATTGATACAGAGATCTGCATATAGGCAATGTATTCCTCTAGTTTGACATGATTGCCAGCAGCTGTTTTGCTGGGGTTTTTTGCGCTTGGCTGTGCTATCAAAAAGTCTGAATGATGAGGATCAGAAGATTTACATTCAAAGTGCACCAGGACTTTCCAGGAACACTGCTGCTGAATGTCACACAACATCTGCAAACATGTTTGATAACCTATGTGAGTACAATGAAAGAGACTGTCTTTGGAGGAGTTACACGTGGAGGACAACCAGCAAAGTAGCAGGCCAAGCAGACAAAACCTAGGAATTGCTGAAGAAAGGAAACTGTTATATTCAGGGAACTGGAAAGGTACCGCAGAAGCAGATCTTATGGTTAAATGAACTAACAAAGCATGCTTCCATGCTGCTCTTCTACTTCCACTTTGGTGTCTGACTGCCTGTACATTAACCTGAAGTCACATCAGCAGCAGGCACTGAAAACCCTGTGCATGAGGAACAGCTGCCCGTAAGAATCTGTGACCCAGAAACTCCAATAATGCTGCCTCAAAGGGAAGAATAAATCAGGGCTGTATACAGACAGTCTTCATGGAGCTGGGCACTGGGAAGTGTCCAGCAGATTTAGGGGCTGGCGAGGTATTTCCTGCTACTCTACAAAGGATCAGTACAAGGGCTGGTGCTGCTGGGCAGAGAATTTCCTTTTGACAGGCATGAATTATTTTGCCTTATCCCAGAAGCATACCTTGAAGTGTCATAACTATTTGGCTAGTGATTCCTTTTGCGGTGAAAACAGTGACCCATGGAAGCTGAGTTGCTTTGATTCTTCTGGAGGTGAAGGTTGTTGTTTATCAACCCCTTCAACCTCTGGAGTTCCCAAGGCGGTTCCAAGATGTAAGAAACCTTGAATCCAAAGATTCAGATTTTCAAACCGAGATCTTTCTGATCCTACAGAGCCTGCACTGTTTGCAAAGCATGTAAGCAGTTGCAGTTTAAGAAAGAGAGAGCTATTGTTTGTGCAAATGTAATTTGATTTTCTTTTTTTGCCCATTAAACCAAATGCTGCTCTCCAGAGTGATCTGGAAAACAGTATTTTACACAGCATGAGGAGAAATTCCATGGAGAGTAGGCTCTCTTTCTTTGAGCCAATAGGCCAAAATGTTTAAATAGATGGTACATGACTTCAATAAGGCACACTGAAGGTGAAACAAAAGAGTGTTCTCAGAAGACCTTGGCTAGTGGTTCACACCCCATGAAGTAAGACACCTGACCCAATGTGCTAGTTGAGGTCTTTTTTGCCAAATGGATGTCTTCATGTCTGTGTGAGATGTCCCTGATACCATATTCCCAGCAATCCTCCTTTAGGAAGTGGCACCTCCTGGTGCACTGAGACTTGCCTGGAAAATTGGTGTCTTTCTCTTTCTGCAATGCATCCTGTACTGCTTCAAACAATACTGGAGCCAATGCTTCAGAACTGGATTCTGAGTTTGATATTACACATCAAAGGATCACTTTTTCCCAAAATATGCACTGTGCTTCCCCTGCATCTGTTTTGATGACTGTTAGTTCCTGGTATAATCAAGTCTTCATCAGCTGTTGTAGATGGAAGAAGAGGAAGATTCAGAAGACAGGAAAACACACCATGACATCCATAAAGCCAGTCACCAGCCATCTTGAGGATTGCTGAGGGTAAAACAGTGGCAATAACTATATTTCAAGGTGTGTGCTCACCATCATAAGAGTTCTGCTTGTCTGGCTATCAGCACTGTATTAATTTGCACCTGCAGACACCAATGGAACATCATGAACTTCCAGGTGCTCCATGCGCTTGCAGGAGCTCTCCTATGTTTATGATGTGTATGTACCTGTTGCTGAAGCTCACAGATCTTTGTCTTCTGAGTCATGCATTGCTCTCTTCTCCCTGATAATGTCTCTCTACTGCTCCTGGAGCCACAATGTGCTAAATGAAGCTATTCTGTGTTGTCCTTGCTGAAGCAGGCACCCAGGCTTCTCTTTCCTTGGTCTCATGCTTGTTCTCTTTCTTGTGCAGCTGCAGAGGACACGGAGGAATCTATGGCTTCCCATGCATCCCCAATCTTCTTACCAGCATGGTAGGATGAAAACCAGAGACGGTATTTGCTCTGTGTAAGCTCTGCTCAACAAGAACAAAAACATCTCTGTATTACCAGCCCTGTGTTCAACACAAATTCAAAACAGCCCCACGCCAGCCACTGTGAAGAAAATTAACTCTACCCCAGCCAAAACCAGTGCAGGCCCCTAAAGCTGCTGTCGCAGCTGCTGACTAGCACAATGCTTGGCTTGCAGACAGCTTGCAGTGACCAGTGCTCAGACACCATGCGTAGTGCATCTGCCTGACTATCAGACACGTGTGGTTTGCCTTTCTGGTGGTTATGGGTGTCCACTGGCACTGGCTGTTTGAAGGAGTCAGACCATGAGATGGCAGGAGACCATCCCAGGCTTCTTCTTGTGTGATCCTAAGGTGGGGCATAGAATTTTTTAGTTGCTCCATGGCCTACATCCTAATACTAGGAAAATGCCTCTGGGAATGGAGGTCAGCACTATTATAAGCAAGTGAAACCATCAGAGGAAACCTTCTTTGAAAACACCGACTCACTGTAAAGTGAAAGCTATTGGAGTGCTGCCACTGTGTGCCTGCTCAGATAGTATGCTTATCATGAAGTACATAATCTGATGTAACTCAAAGAAAGCAGAAAAGTTCTAGGTAATTTTCTGTGTTGGGATGGCTTGTGTTGGTGTCACTGAAACAAATGGAGTTGCACAAGTGAGATGTACATATTTGTTACGATGCCGCTGGCTTTGGCCGGACAGCTGCCCACCAGGGTTTCGAGCAGCAGTCGAGCGGCATTGTAACACCAGAGCGGCCTGACCAACCCAGACCAGGCGGGTCCCGGACCCGGTGCAGCACCGACTCAGAGTCGGTGCCACACGAAGTGTCCTGGAGGGTGTCCCTGGTACAGGTCGTCGGTGCCGGGCCCTTCCGTCCCTCACCGTCGGCAGCGCCTTCCCTACACGATAGACACTGGTTCCGTGTGTGAGCTGGAGTTGGCTGGGAGGGATCCTTAGCCCCGGAATAATAGAGACACTCAGCATAAGGTAGCAGCACTCTCGGCATCCAGGCACTAAGGACCCGGAGCTCCGGTAGCACCAGACTTTTATTCAGTAGGTATAAACCAATCACAGACAAGCCAGGGGCGGAACAA
>VZTZ01008471.1:81829-192831 GCA_013400955.1 Drymodes brunneopygia | reverse complement strand
ATGGGTTGAGATAAGGACTGGGAGAGATCTCTTATCAAATACCATCATGGGCAAAACCAGCTAGAATTTATTACTAACAAAATCAGAGCAGGATAATAAGAAGTAAAAACAGACCTTAAAAACACCTTCCCCTCATGCCTGCCTCCTTCCCAGCTCTACTGCCTACCCCAGCAGCACAGGGAGACAGGAATGGGGGTTCTGGTCAGTTCATCACGTGCTGTTTCTCTTGCTGCTCGGGGTGAGGAGTCCTTCCCCTGCTCACCACAGTATCCTTCTCATGGGAGACAGTTCTACATGAACTTCTCAGATGTGAGTTCTTCTCGCAGGCGACAGTACTCCTCAAACTGCTGCAGCATGGGTAACTTTTCCATGGTCTGCAGTCCTTCAAGGACAGGCCAGTGTGGGCTCCTCTCTCAGGCATCCCCTGCTGTGGTGTAGGGCTCCTCTGATGCCTGGAGCATCTCTTCCCCCTCCTTCTCCGCTCACCCTGGTGTCTGCAGGGCTGTTCCCATCACATGTGCTCACCCCACTCTTCTCGAAAATAGGGTTTTTAGGGGCCAAAACCACCGCCACACGTATTCATTGCAACTGCTCTAGACTACTTTTTAGAGAAATTTTCTTATTTGATATGGTCCCCAAACTAGAATAATTCTGACCATGACACTAAAATTTAGCTTCTCTTTAGAAAATAATGTTGTATAGGCATTCAGCAGTCTTGGTGTAGTCCTGCCTTTTTGCACTACAGTTCCACTTACAAGCTGATGATGAAGTCCTTTAACATGAAAATATCTCAGAAAAAAAATTAGTTACCAGTCCTAGACTAATTATAAGTTGTGTTTGCTTCCCAATTCTGTTCCAAGTTGTGGCCTAACTACAAAATGGCAAGATTTGTATATTGTCATAAAATGCCTCAGACCAGAGTTAGAGCCATGTCAGGGTACAGAGGTTGAGCTGCCAGGCTGGCTGAGCACTGCTGTACTCAGAGATGCTGCTAGGTCAGCGTACTGCCAATTTCCTGAGCACTAATTCAGAAAGTCTGTAAGCAATTGGCTGGAAAATGCAGGATATTTATCTCACTGTTTCATTATTGCTGCACAAGTGTCACAATTCTTTTTCTTCATCAGTGNTCTTCTCTGGCTGTGATTACAACTGTGCAAGGAGTTTTTTCTTCTTAACTGTGTTATCACTGAGGGACTACGATAATTTCTAATTGGCCCAGCCTTGACCAGCAGCATGTTGGCCTTTGGAGCCACTTGGCATTGGCTCTGTTGGACATTCAGGAAGCTTCTGGAGCCTTCTCACAGAAGACACCTCAGTAGCCCNTGCTGCAGCATGGGTAACTTTTCCATGGTCTGCAGTCCTTCAAGGACAGGCCAGTGTGGGCTCCTCTCTCAGGCATCCCCTGCTGTGGTGTAGGGCTCCTCTGATGCCTGGAGCATCTCTTCCCCCTCCTTCTCCGCTCACCCTGGTGTCTGCAGGGCTGTTCCCATCACATGTGCTCACCCCACTCTTCTCTGGCTGTGATTACAACTGTGCAAGGAGTTTTTTCTTCTTAACTGTGTTATCACTGAGGGACTACGATAATTTCTAATTGGCCCAGCCTTGACCAGCAGCATGTTGGCCTTTGGAGCCACTTGGCATTGGCTCTGTTGGACATTCAGGAAGCTTCTGGAGCCTTCTCACAGAAGACACCTCAGTAGCCCCGTGATACAAAAGCTTGGCCGCGCAAACCCAATACAAGTAGTTAAGTGAGGGAAATACTAATTTAAGGGCATGAAAATAAAACCAGATTGCCACTCTGAGCACTGATAGAGACAATGCTGAGATTATAGTAACAATGGGGAGCAAACTCCTTTCTTCTCTTCACAATTTTCTCATCTTCATTTCATTGTCCAGCTTTCTTTGTAATGAAGCCCAAAATTTAATAAAGAGCAGCTATATTTACTCAGTTTGACTATGTGAGATCAAATTACTTTTTGTCTTACAGTTAGCTGGTGCTTACTTATTTGCTGTACATTATGTAAGGGCACAATTTCAATACTCTCCCCAACTGCATGAAAGAAGACTCTGTGTGTGCATGTGTGTGTTCAAACTGTCTTTTCTCTGTGTGTGGTGAGTGGATGCCAAGTACATTGTCCTCATTAGCAAAATACAGATGAATAAAAATAATGCAATACACAATAATCTATTTTTCATGTACATGAGGTGTGCAGGCAGACCTGTTTGGTACAGCTTAGCAGCCCAAGCTTTAAAGATTTGCTCTGCGGAGTCTTAACACAAAGATTTCTGTAAACTGGGTTGGGGGCTGATGTCTTGTTATTTATTGGTGCAAAATATAAAGACACTAAGTATCGTTCTCATGTAACTCCCTGAGTAAGAGGAAGCAGATGTAACCACGATGATCTTGCAGTAATGAGCGTCTCCATTAAAGGAATTAAGTGAAATACAGCAATTAGAAACTTGCAATGTCTTGTTAATATTCAACCTTTGCCCCGTATCTGAAAATGATCGTTCATTTTCAAAAATCTGAACACATTTTGAAAGTTCAGGGCTCTTTACTGTCCTTCCTTGAACTGACAACAGGAGAAAATAAAACCCTGGGCAATTTTTGTCCTCCAAGGCTACACTCTCTGTTTCCCCAGGAACAAACAACTTTTTTTGACTCTTAGAAAAATGTTGTAAATATAAACAATTAAAGGTGGAGCCTAACCTACCATATTGGCACTGTTTAACTCCATGCTGATAGCTGAACATTTCTTGCAGCTGTCAGTGCAGTTCTTCTGTGACCCCTAGCAGTACTCACAGTCCCTTAGGGAACTGTATTTTAAAGTAAAAGCAGTACTTAACACTTGGAAATGTGACAAGTGTCTGTAGAACCACAAAATTACAGGCAGTTTTGCATAAGTGTCTCTTGAAAGGCAGAAGAGCATCCCTCCTTCTTCCATACAAAAATGATTAAAAAACTTCTGCCCATACCTCTTCCCTGCTCTTAAATTAGAACGCAACGTGTTTTTCTCTCTCTTGAACAAAATTTATTTAAAGAAGGTGTGCGCAAGTTTGTGTGTCTGATGACTTGGGAAGTATTTGTGCTTACATTCCGAACATGTTGGAATCCACTGAGGGGCGTACATGGTGCATACTTTAGTATACATGAAAGGAACAAAACAGGATTGTATTTGGCATATGTCTAGATGTCATTTACTGTGGTTGAGCAAAGTAAACATAAAAGAAGCCAGACTTCATTTCTGACAAGCATTTTGTTAGAAAATGTGCAGCAAAAGTGTGTTAATATCAAAGTTCAGGAGAAATCAAGTCTATTTTGCAGTTCGACATTTCTCTTAAACAAAGTGAACAGGAAAATGTTTGAATCACATAAAGATTTCCCTATCAATATTTAAGTGGAACAGTTACAGTGTGTAATAAATACCTTTCCCTCTCTTAGGTATGTGTACAATATATTTTATTTTGTGTATAATTCAATATAGCAGTTGAAAAACTGACAGTAATACAGTAATATTTTAAGATATTTTGAACATTCCAACACTTTCTCCCCAGGTCCTTGAATTTCCTTTTTGAAGAATTTTGAAAATTTGGGTTGTTGGCCATTCAAAAGCATAAAAAAGAGAAAATTCTTTATAAAACTGCCACTGCTCAATACTAGTGATGGCTGCTTTATTGACAGAGCTCTCGTGCCAATAAAAGATCAGATATAACACTTCACAGAAAGTGGAAGAAACTGATTTGAGACAGCTACAAACTCGAAAATATAGCTCAGTTGGCCAGGGCATGGTGCTAATAATGCCAGGGTTGTGGGTTTGATCCCTGTACAGGCCATTCACTGAAGAGCTGGACGTGATGATCCTTGTGGGTCCCGTCCAACTCAGAATATTCTGTAATTCTGTAATACAACATTCTTGAGATTCACAATAAAAATACTGTCTTGCTTTCATATGAACAGTGAATTTGTTGATAGAGGATAACTTAAGACAGGACAAACAAAAATAGCTTTCTTATCCCCTATTTTTCTGGTTCTGTGAAATGATACCATGTGCTGTTAAGCTATTAAAATGAGCTTTGAGTGCTCATCTTCAATTTCCAGCTCTACATTCAGTAACAGCAAAATGTAGGCCATTACTCAGGCTCAGACTGCTGCCTGACACTAGTGGGTATACTGTGATCTGACATGGTCAGAAAGTGATTAAACCTGATTCTGAGCCTCCCCCTGAGACCACCATGTAATTTAGAAGGTATCTATTGAGTAGTCAGATTTTCCTACCTTCCTGTTTTTCAGGTAGGGCAACTTTTTCCATGAAGAAAGACGATGGAGACAACTGAAGATTTCAGTTAAATCAAATGTTGAATCCCCTCAGGGCACGTGTTAAACCACACAAGTGCTTCTGATTTCTGCAACATTATCACCTTTGTAGTTTGAGGGAAGAAGTTCAGGTAGGAAGGTAATCTAGTCTGGTTCTTTTCACTGGGTTTCAGCATACTGAGCAACTGCCGTGGTCTAAGTGGTATATTTTTTGCAGGACAAGCAATTTCATTTTGAAGAACAAGTATAGATTGTAGCAGAAAATACATTATACAGGAAGCTACCTGTGTACTTGTAACCAACACATGCAATTACCCATGTATGAAATGGTTGTTTTAAGAATGCAAAAGACTTGTCCAGTTACAGAAATCTTTCAGTTTTCTTTGTAAGAAGACTTAAGCAGCAAGAGAAAGCTTCGAAGTTTTACTTACTGTGGGGTTTTTTATACATTCTTCTCAACATTTCATAAACAGACAGCATGAGATATAGCAACATTCAGGAAAGTCCATTGTTCATGAGTAATGATTCGATCATGCCTCCACTAGCAGAAGTCTGTCACTGCACTTTTGTATATTTCTGCATTTCCTTTTAATAGCTGCTCACCAGCAGCCATTTGGTTCCACACAGAGGTGCTCTGAAAAACTTTGAGAATTCCAAAAAAGTAATCTCTGTAAATCTGCTCCTTGGCTGTGGCATTTGACAGGAATGATGTGGCAGAACTGGAAATAAAAGGAAAGAGACTTAAAAGTACATAGAATTTGACAAGGGCAGGCCAAGGAGATAATGCCATGAAACTGAGCAGAAGCTGCTCTTTAAAAAAGGTTTTCTAACTGGGGAAGCATCAGGCTTGTGCATTGGCAAAGAACTGGTGGAAGTTGATATGCACCTTTCATAAAAGGACTTGAAGGTAGTGCTGAATACATGTGAGGGAATAAGACTGACCTGGTGGCAGCAGGATAGATGAGCTAATAGGTGCTTTCTGTCTTTAATTCTTGTGATTCACATTCTATCAGTCAGCACATGGTATATGGAGAGAAAATGTGGTGCAGCCAAATTGGTGCAGTTTTACAGATGAGATTGTTTTCAGCAGTTATTTCACACCTGCCAAGAACCACTTGAGTAAAGTCCTTGACCCATCAAGCATGGGCACACTTCAGCCTGCAGGGCCTCATTCACACTGAGGGAAAAAGAAATCCACCTTTCTGAGAACTCGTTGTTTTCCTTCCTGAGGGATGGTGCTGCCCTTTGTAGGCAAAAGGGTTGTGCCAGCCCAGTAACGTTGACTTTTTGCATTCAAAAATCAAAAGACCTCTAAGAAACAGCAAAACTGTAATATACTTTAGCTTCCTTGGATGCTTGTTCTAGCTTTAAACTCTTTGTGTTTACACTGTTATTATTTCTCTTCTTTGTGAACAAAAAGCTAATCTCTTTCAGAAAATTAAGGATCTCTGTAATAAGTGCATATGCAAGGAACTAAATATCCATCATTAAATCATACATGATTCTGGGTGCACAGTTCATTTACCTGCATAAACAAAAATTATGCTTATGAATAAAACAATGTTCCTGGTATAGACTTCTACATGATTTGGGAATGCAGAATAAGAGTTGTAGTTTTGAACATGGACCATTTCAGCCCATATTATTTTAACCTGTGCTGATGGCAAGGAACAGCATTATTCTGGATCCCCAGAACCCATCAGGGGATTGGGAAGACAGAATTGAGTCACAGGATGGGATGAGGGTCTGCAGGAGGGTGCAAAGTTAGTTGGCACTTGTCCATCTGTACCTTCATTTCAAAATAGAGAAGCCATTGTCACCTCACACTAATCTGCATGACATCTCATGGGAGTCTAACCACAGGTGCCTAGAGACTGAAATACTTGTGAGGGTCAGCTGGGCATGCAATCCCTTTGGAGGGGACACTGCAACATGGCTTGAGTCCTGTCTGCCTGGGTGGCTAAGTTGCGGGTCAGCCCACTATCAGCAGCTTTCTTGTTGGCCTACTGCCATGAAATGCTAACAGACAGGTAGTGTTGTACCTTTTGAGGCAAAAGACAGTAGAGATAAGTGTGTTATAATAATTATGTTTTCTCCTGTGCAGTGTCATTCACTCCTGTCCAGAAATTAATACTCAGAACATGTACGTGTTTGAGCAGTGTTTACTTCCTCAGCAGATCCAAGGTTCCTCTGCTGCAAAATAACCTGACAATGGCAGGGTGTTTAAATGGACAAATAGCAGGCAAGAAAGTAAGCAAAACAATCAGTGTCACTAAGGAGGTGATGATTCGTGTTCCACCCTTCTGTCGAACTTTGAAATAAACTTTACTTTTAGTCTTTTGTAAGCCCCAATGGTCCTATACTATCTCTTCTATTAATGTTGAAGCAAATACACATGCCAAAATATTCCAGTTGTCCAGGCTGAACTGATCTGGATGTTAGGAATTTAATGATGATCTTGTAATTAAATTAATCTGGATAAAGGTGTAAATAATTGCATTAGGACACTTTACTTCAAAAAGGACAAAACTTCTCATTAAATCACTAGTTAAGATCCATGTTATTTACTTTTCTACAAAAAAGAGAGTTTTTTACTCCCCCTTCTATCCTTCTTCTGTAGAAGGCTGTCCTTCTGCATGTTACAGTCCTGGATATACACTATCCATAAGCAGAGTGATAGGCTAAGTCTTTAAATACAGCTCTGCTTGACAAATATAGAAGGCAAATTGAGGCTGATAATTCATTAATAATTTATTTCTCCCTCAACAGATATTTTTAACACAAACTGTGCAAATGCTGGAGAATATAGATCAACCTAGAAAAGGGGTTGTCCCATTAAGTTTAGTAGGACAATTTGCATAAATGAAGTATACTCATGATACTTACTACATGCTGTCCTTTATGGCATGGGTTTTGCAGCTGTGCAGTCTGAAGTCCTGCTCTGAACAGGTACTGATTAGAATGAAGGAAAAGAAAAATATCATCCCCATACTACTACAGCTCTATCCTTTTGGTTTGAAAATTGAACAGAGGATTTTTGGATTTTTTTAAATTTTTATTTTTCCTGACGTTGACTGGGACTTACGCTTTTGAAAAAGCAAAACGTTAGTCCAGAAAGCAATTTTTTCAGCATTTTTTCTACAGTGGAAATAATTCTAAGATTTGAAACATAACCTATTCAGTAATTTCTTTCCACTTTTAAATCTAGAATACTTTTGACATACATCCACAACAAATATTTGGGTTTTCAGAGGTCATTTTCAACCAGTGTTTGTACGCTGTGAGGTTCTGCATATTTTGGAAGCCTGCTCAAACCCAAAGCTTTTCTGTTGAAAGTCAAGGCAAGATTGTGATACTTTAGTACAAACTTATTAACAGTCAACACAGCACACTGCTTGGTAAGAACTATTTGTCATCTACTGCTGGTTATTAGACTAACAATTTTCCTATATGAATAAATGTAGTAAAAGTGATTGAGCAAGACTGTAGCCTGGTCATGTGTGCAGGTGCTCTGAGAGCTGGGGACCTGCAGGCACTGGTCACCTTTCTCCTGGGATGCAGCTTTGGAGCTGGTAAACCTCTGCTTCTCACCATGACTTGCCTCAGCTGAGTGCAAGTCATCAGCAGAAAGAAGGAAAACACTTTTACTGAAATCTGATTCTGGCAACTCTAAGAATTCAGGAACTGTTTGCCCTGGGAATGGTATCTTTCTGCTAATTCATCTGTAGATGCCAAAATTTTTAAGAATCGGACTCTTTTTCAGTCCTATAATGCTGTCAGGAAGAGGAATGTTGACTGCTGCTGGCACCCTGTGAAGATCCTTAGGGCTGCTGCCTTCATTCAGTTCAGAATTCCTCTAAACAGAATGTTCCAGTTGTATTGAAACAATATTGTAGAAGTGGGGCTGTTTTCCCTGCAACAGATAATACACAACCGTTGTATTAACCAGTTTCTGTGGTTCCACAAACTGTTAGTGGAGGTTAAATGTAAAGCATTTTTAAAATTGTGAGTGTAATGATCTGTATCCAGTTGTAGCTCCTGACTGATAGTCCTGCCAAGGAAGGAATTGTGCCTGGCCCATCACCAGGGTGTGACTGGGGGGACCAGGGGCATGCTGCCTGTAGGGTTTAGGTTTAACTTGGTAACTGCAGCAGAGGATGACATAGCTATACAGTGACCAAATGTGGATGATGCAGGTCTGTGATATCCCTTGACCTTTAAGGGATAAACACCAGAAAGTATGACTGGAGGAGCAACTGTGGGCTCAGAGAGCTGCCAAAGCCATTTATTCTGCAAGCCTTTCACAGAAAGCACTGAGGAGAAACTCAGAACTCTTCTAGTATAATGCTGGACTAAAAATAGCTAAATTGTAGACATACTTTTTTAGTTTATGCTCTAGTTTCTTAGGATGGTGAAGCTACTATAACACAAGGGAACAGAAAGTTATTACAAAACCCAACAAAATTCATTCACCAAGCAACAATATTTGAACCACCATTACCCTGAATGACAATATTATTTACTTAATCCATAAGGGTACTGTGTCAGGGGAGGTTTAGATTGGTTATCAGGAAAAGGATTTTCACCCAGAGGATGGTTGGACACTGGAACAGGGCCTCCGCAGGGAAGTGGTGACAGCACCAAGCCTGACTGAGTTCCAGAAGTGTTTGGACAGTACTCTCAGGCACATGGTGTGGCCCTTGGGATGTCCTGTGCAGGACCAGGAATTGCACTTTGATGATCCTGATGGGTGCCTTACAGCACAGGTTATTCTATGACTTAATTGGCACAGGCAGTTGACAGCAAGTGTGTACTTTCAGTCTGTCTGCACGCAGAGATGAGTAATGAGCATTGCAGACTTGACACATTCAAAACAGTGTAAGTTTCATCCAATGCACACAACACACGTGCACACAACGTTATGTTAACCTAGTTGATAATTAGTCAAAATTTGTTTATGCCTTATCATATTCATCCTGAAGCAGCTCATTGAATTATCCTACACTATAAATATTAACCTATTATTTCTCTAATATAATTCCTTCAAATAACAATAACAAACTTCCAGTTGTTATTGAGTCATCAATTGCAATTGATGTTGTTGAAGAACCAATTTACTGTCTGAAACATTTTTTTTTTAATAGTTGGCTTTATTGCTTTTGCTGAAACTCCTACAAGTTGATATTTGGATATATTCAAATTAGATTACATATGAATAGCATTTTGTTGGTTAGTTAGCAACAGAAGAAACACGCGGGTCACAGAGCAGCAGTGGTTTCACTAGGTAGGACCGACTAAAAGCCTTGCCCTTCTTTATTTACCTGTTTTTATATGTTTTTAAGGACAGTCAAAGATTGGTGAAAGGGGTTAACACTCCTAAAGGTTTACAGGACAAAGGCATGGTTAATTATCTTTCTCCACTCCAGGGAAAGGAATGAAAAACAATTCTACAAGTGCAAAACAATCCCGGCCAGTTTAGAAAAACAAGGACCATGTTTACAGAACAAGCATGGGAAACTACAGCTACAGTGTTACAACTTATGGGGCCCTGTAAAACCAGGGCGACAGCATTTCAGACAGAACAATGTCCGTTTGACATTTCCTCTGGAAAAATCAGGTATTTTAATTTGAAGATAATGACAATTAAACTTATATACTTGATATGTGATGATTACAGCAAGAAATTTGGATCAGCTCTAAAAATGGCAAAGTTATTCTTTTTCTCCTCCCCTTCCAGAGAGTAATGGTTATCAGGGAGCATTTCTTTCCTTCCACTAATGTGCATAGCTATGATAGTAATGGAAAGGAGGCACTACCATAGTGATAGGTGTATTTTTGTGGAAACATGGCTTTCCAGTGACCTTGATGTGAACTGCACCCACAAACTATTCTCACTTCAGCTGGCAATTATGTACAGCCTTCATCCTCCTCCTGTTAAAATTTTTGTCATAAGTTTGGCTATATGAATAATCTTTTCATTCTAACAGTGAAACAGAGGTGTTTTGACATGTTCTGATTTTAGCAAGGAAAGATCTGCCTCAAGTTGCTGGAACCAAATTCATTCAGCTTTTAATTTTAGGTAGCTTCTGCATTCAGTTGTGAAGTGGGGCAGATATTGCCAAGCTGATTTTTGAAATGCTGCAGGAGTAGGCCATGAGGTGGGCTTTGAGCTCTATAGGAGTTTTAATTTGACGTGTTACTACATCTTAGCTTTAGACTGCGATTTGAGAAGTTTGTTAATGCAGTGTAATAGTTTTCTCTTTCTATTATTTCCCTCCTTAAAATTTATAATGAAAATATGTTAGAATATAGATAATGTCTGCAGGTGAGTAAATTTCATTGATGAAATGTGTGAATATCCAGAAGCTGTCTGGATAAAGAATCGTAAAGTAACAAATTCTACTGTTTTAGAGATTGTTTAAAACTTTCCTTCCAGGAGGCTGCTTTTTGTTTTGGCTTGGGGTTTTTCCCATGTTTATCCAAGGTGGTGACACTGCAGTGCCACAGCCCAGTGCTGTTTTTTTCTGCAGTTTTTTCCAAAATATGTGTTTCCAGCAACAGTGTGTCAAGGTCATAGAATGACATGGGCAGAGAAGGAAAATAAGAGATGATGAGAAAAGTAAATGAGAAATTCCAAAGCAGCATGTCCCACCTTTATTTCCTTGATTTGTCCTGGGTTGTACCAAACATCTGGTGTGTAGAAAAGGTGGTTGTGCCTGCTGTTTTTCAGGACATTCCCACTTGTCACAGGGGAATGTATTTCCCAGGGGTTAATGGTTTTTTTGTTTGATCATCCCTGTTCCTCAGTGGAGAGGTGTGGGAGAACAGGTTGCTTTGTGTTGGTAACTAGGGAGTAACCTTCACCTCTATCTTGGAGCCTCCAGCTCCAAGATATTTAACCAACAGAAATGTGTACTGGGTTCATGGGGTTCAAATAAACAAGTTTCAGCTCATGCAAGTTGTGTTAGTCAGCTATCTTGAGGGAAGTTATTTACGGCTAGTTCTGCCTACCTTTTGACCTCACTAGCTTTCTGCCCCCCTTTCCCAAATTCTTGAATAATTTCCAAGGTATGACTACTGCATTTCTCTAAATGCTTTGGGCTTCACACCCCAGCTCTTTTACTTCGATGATTTGTTTCGTCATAATCCTGTTTACTAGTGTTTCAGTCAACAAGGCTTGTTTGCTCCCTGAGGGGGACACAGCAGTAACAATGCCTAAAATTATTCTCAATCAAGTTCCAACTAAGACATGATGAGAAAGTTGAGAGATTTATTATTGTTAATATAATCTTGTGTGACATCAGGTGTTTTGGTAATGGGTATCAAGATAGGAGCCCAGGTATTTAACAGAGAAGGAGATTAAAGAATGGTGATATTAAGGTTCAAAATAGAAGACTGTACCCTTCTGCCAGTGAGTGTAAATCGGTTGAGAGAATAGTTGCAAACATTTTCTGTTGTTTCATTTAGCCTTTTCTAGGCTAGCTATTTATCCAGAGATTTACCAGTGCTACACCTTCATTTAAAGTTTTATAGTGTAGGAAAAATAACTTTAGTTAATCGGTTCTAGCCCTGGTTTAAACACCATTGATAAATTGTAAACAGTCTGCTAAACTGGTGGCAGGCAGTGCAGGAAAGCTACCCCAAGGAGACACAGTAGAGAAGCTGCCAACACAGGAAAGTGACCATCTGTGTGTCTCCCATCCATGTCCAACAGAAAGGGGAGGTTGGGTCTGGCAGGGATTAGTAACTGGCAGGAGGTCTTTGGTGGAGTGCAAAGGAGCTCTGGAACTCTCGTTAATCCTGTGGGTATGGGGTGATGGGTATGACTGTGAGTGTGATCTAAGTGGAAATTCAAGATCAGGGGCTGGAAACATCACTGGGACTTTATGTTCTTCTGTGTCTACTCTCTTGTACTTGGCTGAAGTGAGAATCTTTTTCCATCCAGCATGTGCATGACTATTTATGTTCTTTCTGCCCCATGTCACCCCAAAAGACATTGAGGTCCTGCTGAGTTGTTCACAGAGACATGATCATTAGCAGGATTGCATGGACATCCACAATGTAATGATCAAGATACTGTGCTCACAGTATGTGGAAAAGTTAATTACTTTCAAAACAAAAGAATAATGTGTTGAAGTCACCTGAAAAAGCAAGTGGGCATAATGAACTAAGAGGACTTTTGTGTAGTTTCTTTTTAATATCACAATATAGGGAGATGTAGTATTCCATGAATGATCCTACAGACATGGGAGAGAAAGTGACTTAGTCTCAGCCTCGACAGGAAGATGGAATAAGACTCACACAGACAGTCTTGTGCAACCAGGCTGATGACAACAACAGGGGCAGTTATCTGTGAAGGGTCCTAAGCCTTTGCTGGAATTCCAGGCACATAAGTTTGTTTTGTGTAAGAACTGTTCTCACAGTTTTCTAAATTCTAACCTCTTTTAAAGACTGTGGTAATCCAGGTAATTAAGAAAAAGCACATTGTTTCTCTTGTTGAGATCCAAAAATCAAAAAGCAATTATACTGAGGGTGTTTACCACTCTACCTACTGCAGCTGCTGCTTTATAATTTCTTGTTCTAAAATATGAGCAGGTGAATTCCTTTCAATTTTTACACTGCAATTCACAAGAACTAATCAGGCAAGCTTTTCGGTTCTTGCTTTGCAGATATCATAGAGCTGATAAGTAAACACTGATAAAATTAAGTGAAGCTTCAGCTGCTTTCTCCAAAACATACTGAAAGCCAGTGTTCATGAAGCAGGAACTGTAATGAAGTTTCAGCCACATCTAACCTAGTTTGAACCTTAGATGCTGATAGCAGTTTTATGTCACCTTTTGGAAAAAAGGTATCTCGCTTGATATTAATTAGGTGACATTCTATATTTGAAAGTTATGCCCCAGATATTTTAAAGCCTGTCTGATGCTTTTGATATTCCTCTGGTTTAGACTGATATGAAAGTAGTTGTTTTTGTAGCATTTTCCTTGTCAGGGGAAGGAATTTTGCTGCATCTTTGTGTGTTTCAATTGGTATTTAAAATATAATCTCTTAAAAATACTTATTCCATTAAATTGCACATGTTTAACAGCAAAGGAAGTACATATTCTCCCATGTAATGTGCTAAAACAACATTAGTACATGCTGCTTCAGTCCTGTATGGTACTTGATAAAGAAGCAATTGTTCAGGGATTTCTTTCTTGTCTATTCCCCAGCCTTTATTCAAAACATAGAAACAACAAACAAACAAACAAACAAAACCCCCAAAAAACCAAATCCAAATGCAAAATAGAACAACCCTATCCTGCCCCCAACTCACAAAAAAAAAAAAAAAACCAACAAAACAAACCCCAAAACAAACCTCCCTTCCCAAACCAAAACCTGAACAAAAGAAAAGTTAATCAGTCACAGTGAGAAGGACAAGATGCACCCAGCCTGGACTCAATGTGCTCATCATTTAAGAGTCCTTATCCAGCTCATTCTTCCTCTACTTATCACATGGAAAAATGCGGTTTGCTTCATACATACAGTTCCCAAATTCCATCAAATTTGAGTAAGGACAACTTGGAGTCAAAAAGTGAGTAATCTTTTGCTGAACACTTGAGACAATATTGAACAGTATGTGTGTGAGCCCAAGTAGGCAGGGACTTCGCTGCTGGACTTCCACTCTATCCCTTGAGTATTTTCCATCTACAGAATGAGCAACTCTGAAAAAAAAAAGGGTTATAAATAACATTGTAAGAGGTACTGGGGGAGCACTTTAGCCTGCTCCAGAGCTGCTGGCTGTTAGGAGCCCAGCTTGACCTGCTGGGCATGTGGGGCCATTTCAGTCCAGCAGACACGAGCTGCTGACCTGGCAGGAGCAGGACACACAAACAGTAAAAGGGATCATGTTCTTGTGAGGAATAGATTTCTAGGAAGTTGCTCAGCTGGTGAGGAGTATTTGCTGGATTTTTTTATGAAGGCTGACAAGGTTTTAGAGTGATGGTAGAGTGCTCCAGTACCTAAAGGAGGACTACTGGGTGAAGGCTGAAGAGGGACTTTTTTCAAGGGCATGTAGTGATATGACAAAGGTAATGATTTTAAACTGAAAGATAGCAGGTTTAGATTAGGTATCAGGAAGAAATTATTTATTGTAAGGGTAATGGGGCACTGGCATAGGTTGTCCAGAGAACATGTAGATGCCCCATCCCTGGAAGTGTTCAAGGCCAGGCTGAATCAAGCTTTGAGAAACCTGGACTAGCAGAAGATGTCCCTGCCTGTGGCAAGAGAGTTGGAATTACACGATCTTTAATGTCCCTTCCAATTAAAACCATTCTATGATTCTATTGACTCTGATTTACTCAGACACATAAGAAGGTTGCTCTTCAATGATTTTTTTTTTAAAGAGAATACCTGTAGAAGAATAACACCAAGTGAATGAATAGGGGATGTTATGACTGTTATTAGCCTGGGCTGTTCATAGCGAGGATGATCCAAGTAATTGAATACAGCAAAGCTTTTTGGTTTAAAGTAGATCAAGGGTTCACAACATCCTTCTAAACCAAAGCCAAAATTCTTCAGTTAAGTTACCTTTGACAGGCTGTTTCAACTAAAGAAGTACAGTTAGTAGATGTTTCTTGGATCTTATTTGAAAATAAAATTAAAAAGGAAAGATTAGGGCATATCCCTATAGAATTATTGATGTTTCTTAGAAATCTTTTTGTTTGTATATTCTACACTTAAAAGTGAAGTGTTAAAGGGTAGAGTCTTCATACGAAGTGCAGATGGTTGTGATATTAAGATATTTACTTGACTGATTGAATGTGCTACAAATGTAATTTGTCTTTTATGTATTTCCTCTGAATTTTAGTGGGCTGACTGATTAAGACTCAGGTGACCATACGATTATAGAAATTTCAGGAAATAACATGGCATGATATTTCCTAAGGAATCAATTAAGATCTTTTTCTTACAACAGTGACAAGGATATGCAGTGACAATGACATGCTAGGTACTTTCCAAACACACAGAAGACTCTGTAGTGCAATAGAATAACATCTAGGAGAAAGACTAAGTGAAAGAGAAGAGAGAAGTGTTCTGCTTCCTACACTAAAAGCTAATTGGTATTGAAACAAGCAAGATCCTCCACAAGAAAACACAAAATTAACAAAAATCCCTAAAGACCTCAGTAGTTTGTTTGGTGTTGGAGTTTAAAAATATAGTTAAAAGTGGAAATAATAATGGCCTGTAGAGAAATGCATGTGTTTTGGCTGGAGAAGTGCTACTAACAAAGGTGTATAAATGACTTTGTGAGCAACTGCCAGTCACAGAGAAATGAATGATTGTTTAGCAGAGTGTCAAGAGAGACAATGAATGTAGAGAGACACACTTACAAAACTGTGAAAATGGAAAAAAAATGCAAACCCAAACAATCCTCTAATTTCAAGGACAAACTGGGCAGAGAACAGCAAAATCAAAGGTATATAGCAAAATATAGCACGTAGAGCCTACATGTTCATTTCTTCTGTGCCATAACACATTTTCGTTTTGCTGTCCTATGCCAGCAGTACAGTAATAGTGGGAACACTAGTGCAAGTAGTGGCGCACTAAAATTGCTGCCAAATTCTTCCCTGTTTTCAGAGGAAAATCACCTTCAGATGTGGTACACAGACATGAGAAGGGGTGGGTGGTATCCTGGGAGGACCAGGAGGGGCCTTGCGATTAAAAAAGGCAGGAAGTTATGAAGCCAAATAAACAACTCACTGACCACATCACTTTTTCTATTCTAGATGATTCATCTGTGTCTTCCCCACCTTTACAAGTGCTTCTGTGCAGACCTTGCCTGTAGAGGAAAGATGTTCATGTCAAACAGCCAGGGACAAGGATCTTATTTTGTTCCAAAAGCTGTTAAAAGTACTTTCTGGATGTCTCCAGCTCACTTTTTCCTCCTTCCATTTTGCATCCTTTCTTACTTCTCCTTGAAAAAAGTCTTAGTTATTTAGCATGAGTTGGAGCAGGGATCACTTCTATGTTCAGCTGCTTTGATCCTGTTCCTTGTGGCCTATATAGCTGAAGGAGGAAAGTTTATTTCTGTCCCATTAGTCCTGACACTTTATTCCTCATGTATTGTTGTGACTTCCATGGTAAGTGGGTACTGGTCAGTGTATGCAGCAGCAGCAGCAGCAGCAGCAGCAGCAGCAACAGCACCATTTGGTGCAGTCTGATCTGTGTGAGAAAGTGTTTTGTGTAGCCTGAAGGGGCTGTCATAGAAGAGCTGTCAGAGTAGTAATCCCTTTCTACATGAAAGGAAATTTAAAAATGTCTTGAAAACAAATTGAAGAGAGAACAGAAGGTGAGAGTTGCACATACTTGAACATCACACAGCAAAGCTCAAAATTTCAAACAAATATAACAGCGAAGTTACATTTGTAACCAGGGAAACAATTTTTTTGGTGATGTAGGACAGTGTGGGTGTAGGAGAGGCTTTTGTTGTTCAGATCTAACCAGAATAAAGGCACCAATATAGCAGTCTGCCTTCCTCCTATAGCTCAAGGCAGTAGCTCAAGTTACAGAAAAGGTGTCTGAGTAGGACTAACCACCATGGGAGAGCAGCAGGGGTGTGGAAGTGGAGATGATGTCAATGGGTGAGAAATGCAGTGAAAAATACACAGGAAAGCCTTTGGTGCCTCTGAGAGTGGGAGGGGAAGGGGGAGTAGGATCCACTGAGGAACCATTGCAGGGACTTCACTGCATCTTGCCATGGTGGGCGTGCTTCTTATTTCAAAAGTGCTGTAGAAAGGGGTTCCTGGATTACCTGACTACATCTATGACTAGACTCGTATTTTAATATTTTTAAAATCATGGGTTCTGCTAGACATATTAAGATATTACAAATATCTGCTGAGAGAAATGTTAAAAAAACCCTGAAAACAAACAATAAAGTTGTTGTGAAGAGAAGAGAAAATGAGGTGAGGAAAAAAGGGCTAGTTCTAATTAATTGAATGTTATTAAGATTCTTAAACTTATGTGAAAATATTTTTTGTGCACCGCATTATATTTCTAAGCTATGTATCCTGATGGCCAGCTCTATTGCTTTCTGAACAAGAAAGGACTGCCAAATCAGCCATTTATTTACCCTTGTTGTTAGAATCCACATCTTTTAAGCTGAGTAAAGAACAATAGTGTATAACAATTGCTTTCAAGAGTAAATGATCTTTTGACTGCAGTCTCCTCAAGGCCGGAATTCTATGGCCTGTGCAGTGCTTGCCTGAAGAAACCTTTGTAGAGCAGCATTTACTTGTGATGCCATCAAAATTTTTGTAATAATCATCTCTTCTTAGCTCCGTTGAAGTTTTTTCTTTAAAGAATTTAGTGTCCGAGGTACCTTAAAAATATGCCCTGCTTTGGAAAGGAATTCTTTTCTCTAGTGAATTCAGTATTTAGAGTTCACAGATTTAAGGATTGCAACTATTTTATCTCCCACAAAATAGTGAAAAACAATAACTGGTAACATTTTCCAGGTAATGAAAAACAATAACTGCTAACCCTACCTCCCAGTATTTTTATATTGTTGTATTCTATTCTAATGCTCTTACCAACTTTGCTTGACAGTGAGTGACTCTCTGGAGGTGCTTGCTGTATAATGTCCTCTTAATTTCAAGATGCTTGTTTAAGGACTAGCCTAGTCTATTAACCTCTGAAAGAAGTGGGTTTATATCATTGGGGATGATCTCTCTTTCTAACAGTGCTTTCTCTTGGCATTTGTGGTAGGTACTGTATTTTGGCCAGCAACTGCTGGGATCCATTGTCCCCAAAAGCTCTGGATCATCTAAAAGGGGGTCTGCCCACTTCTGAACATTTCTCTCTGAGGTGAAGAGCCAGATTTTTGCTGCCATCAGCCAAGAAAAGGTTGTTCTAGTTGAGTGATTCTTATGAGTTGCGAATCATTCACATGAGGAAAAATCAGGTAGATCAACTTAAACTATCTGGCTGGATAAACCAATTTTGAATGGACAGGAGAGTGCTCCTGTAATCCATTTTCCAGTGTTTATAGCTGGCAGGGAATGGTAACAACCAGCCATCAACCAGCACAGCCATTTGCCAGCTAAGCATTTCTCTAGTCCCCTAAATAATTAGTTTGGTGGTTTTGTTTTCCCTGAGTGATACTGTGAGCCAGGAATACCAAACAAAAGTCTTCTGTATATGAACTATCCCAATATGATGTGAGTTTTCTGCATTCTTCCTGACAGGTTATTCATATTTAATTGCATTTGCCATATTCAGCCAAGCTGAGAATGAAATCTAAGTTAAAATGCTCAAGTAAGTTTCAATGGATTTGGTTGCCAAAACAATACTTAGATGAATTAAATACAGGCTAATAATCTGTTTCCTTGAAATCTTAGAAGGATGATGGGAAGAGAAATGAGAGAACTAAAGTCCACATGGAATCAAACGTATTTTTATCAAGCAACCACTTACTGAAAGACCATCGCACTCAAGGCTGTGTTTTCTGAGTGTCCAGATAGGTTAAAAAACAGTAGAAGAAATGGGCACTCTTTGCACAAATCAAGGCCCTTTATATTACCATTGCTTTTCTTATCAGTGCTAATAAACAGATGCATTACCCAATAGGCCTGATAATTAGTCTGTCATCAGAAGGAGCTGGTGTTGCAAGTATGAGTAAAGATGAGGAAGATAAAGATAACTCATCTGGAACAGGAAGGGCCATGTGGCTGGTGTTTGTCATCACTGCACTTCCACCCTGCAGGGAGAAAAATAGGTACAAAACACAAGGACATTTTTAACTGCTGCAGAAGATCCTACTGGATGCCTAACAATAGAAAAAACAATTCATTTATGTTGTTACATTTTCTAGGTCATCAGCCCGTTTTCTCTTCAAATGCACTTGTGATGTTATGTTTAATTTCTGATCAGTAGACAGAAAGACTAATTGAGGTCAAACCCTCAAATTCTAGTGCCAGTTTGTGTAGCTGTTTTCCTCTTTAAGAAGCTACTCATTGATTTATTTCTTTCCTACTGTGATCCTCACCCCTTTTTTTCTTTAGCAGCTCTCTTTCCTGTGGAGTAAATAAATAATTGATCACCTGGAGTTTATTTTTCCCTCCCTGTCCTATGTGTAATATTTAGAAGACACTTAAACATCTCAACAGCTTTACACTGTTTTTTCAAATGAAAAAAAAACATCCAGTTGATTTGGTTTTTTTTTCCGAAGAGTCATATTCTTGAAGTCCTTGAGGCCATTCAGTTTTGCCACTTGAGGAAACATGTACACATTTCCAGAAGTTATGTAGAATATTTTTCAACTTGTTGACTGGAACTGATTATAACTGCTGGGTTTTTTTTTTTGAAGTACGTAATCAGAGTACATTTTAAGTTTTGTTCTTCTTTTTTTATACCACCTGTTACAGACTCTCAGTAAACAATACAAATACTTAATATAGTTCTTTAGCTGTTTGATCATGGGTACATTTGCATAGCAGGAACTTTCCATAACTAGTCTTCGGAAAAGAAGGAAAAAATAACATTTAATGAAAGGTACTTTTCATAAAGAAACTGTGGCTTAACAAGCAATTCTTTTTGTAGCGGTGCTGTTGTTAAAGGCTGTTATCCCTTGCCTTTATTCTCACCCTATACTTGCATAGCTTTAACTCGACCCTTCTTTGTCACAGGTGAAATGAATTTCCAAGGCAAATTTGCTTTTATGAATGGGGTTAGCTCAATTTAGTTACATGCACTCTCAGTTGTAAAGATACAAACTGGTTGTGAGATCACCCAGTGGGTTAGATTAGACAGCTCATCTGTGACAAAAACTGGAATAAAGACAGAAAAAATTATTTCACAAGCAAATCATCTTCATGAGCTGTAACAACTGAAGAGCTGAAACAAGGATGCTGTAGAGGCTGGGCCTGGCCAGATAACATATAGAACAGCTATTCTCATTATGTTAATGAAGACAATTAAAGGTAAACATTAACATTCTGTAGGTGAAGAATAGAATCATATTGATTTTCACCACTTTTCTGGGCAGGCACTTCAGTAAGTGCTGTCCCCCCCTTCTTTCAGGCTGCAGATCAGACTATGGAATTTCTGTTAGCTAAGAAAAAGACACATAGTACACAACTGTTGAAACTCAGTATGCAAAATTCTGAGGCAGATTTCAGCCTGGACATAAGTGGTCTGTCTTCTGTCCCTAGCATGACTACATTTTGGGCAGGATTCACAAAGTGGGGAAACTGGTGGAGGCGTGGTGGGAACCACCACTGTTTTTATGGACAAACATGAACGAGCCTGCTTTTGATGCGTTTTTGGCAGGTAACATCCAATTGATATTTAATATTCAGAAGGTGCAATTTTATCTTGTAATAATTCACTTGCTCTTGTAATTTTCTTTCTGTGATCTGCTTGGACAGTGTTTATCAAATATTTCTATTTCTTCTTCAAATGGATTTTACTTTACCTCTCAGCAGGTGAATGTGTTTGATGAAAAGAAGATCAACAAGAAATAGGAAGTCAGGTGTTTCTAAACACAGAAATGAGACAATCTTTCATAAGATGAATACTTGTAAACATCCAAAATTACAAGAAGTACTAGCAACTTGAATCACAGTCTGTCTCCTCATTCAGAAAGCTGTGAAATGATTGCTACTCTCACAACATTGTACCAACTCCAAAACCCATGATGTAGTTGAAAACCAATTCGCCAAGTGAGTTCATCCTGTTCTTGAGAGAAAAACTTTCTAAAGGTACTCTTCTCAGAAGCTATATATACAAGAAGGCATTTCAGATGGCTTTTGACATTTCAGATTGCTCTTGACAATAGAAGGTAGAAAATGTGTTGTGCTTCTTAATTCACAAGCATACCTTGTGGTTTTATCTGTTCATTGCTGACTTAAAAGAACAACTACCTGTTCCCATATCCAGCATTGCCCTTCACTAAATAATGGTTATGGTATTTTCTTTTTTCATTCTTAGACAGTTTCATTTTTTAAATGAAGGTAAGTTAAATGTATAGTTTTGGGTCACATTTGATGTGACTGCTTTGTCAATGCTACTATGATAGGGAAGAGATGAGCTGCTTTGATATTAAATAGACGTAATGTCAGGGTGTGAAAGGCTTCCTCCTTTGTGTTGTGCTTTTGTGAGTTGGAATTATCATTCAGCATGGCTCAGGGTGTGCTGGAGGGTCACCACTGACGACCACTGCCCTTCCCTACTGGTGTCCCACTGAGGTGCACCTTGTGTGGCTTTACAAAATAGATAAAGCTTCAATGCTTGTTGTGATTTCAGTAAAATCCAATCCAGATGAATTTGACAAGTTGTTTTTATGAACACTGTACACATTGGGAGTTTCCTTGACATGTAGCTGTATCCATTTTTAAAACAGACTTACAATTTGGGCATAATTTCTCCTGCATTAACTCAGACTTGGTAAAAATGAGGAAATGAAGATACACTTTGGTTTGTGATATCTGAGTCAGTGCATGGAGCAATTTTACATGTGGGTAGTATTTTAATGATATGACACAAAAAAGGACAAAATTTTAAAAAATTTACTAATAGAAAGAATAATTTCCTCAGGAGGCTGGGTGAGTGAAAGGAAAGAAGAACCATAACTCTACTTACCAGTGGAATTGTTTACCTATTTGAAGCTGCAAACAAGTATGGCTCGATAACTTCTGTATTTTCTTGCTTTTATTAAAAGAGAAGGAAGACAGTGTGAAGTGAAACTCTTAATCCGTTTTTTCCCAGATTCAGAAATGTCAATTACTGTTGTAAATTTTAGGTCTTCCTACACAGTTGATGAGGGACAATGGAAAAGGGTCTGAAGGATAAGATGGATTCTGAACTACACAGGTATCTAGGACAGATCTGTGTACTTCTCATGCCTGTGCCTAGAGCACCACATGGCATTTTGCTGTCCTTTTCAATTTGCATCCTTCTCTTCACAACAATATCTCAACAGTATAATAAAGGTCTCAGCTTCACCCTTCTTGTAATTTTTCTTTTTCCTATTTAATCTAGTGTGTAGGTGGGGATTTCTTACAGATCACACTACAGCATAAAATCTGAGCACTCAGTCTTCTGCCTAAGAAATAAGGGCTTTATCCCAGTGAAACCAGACAGCATTTTAAGCACATTATTAGAAGGCTTGCTTCAGGCATATTTTTAACACAAGTTTTCTGTGTCATAGCATTTGGCACATTACAAACTCCTCATTTGCCTTAGGAGAGAGAGGGTGTCTAAATCAGATAGCTGAAGATCTAGGGAATAAATCCAAAAGCATGTGGGTGCTTCAGACTTTCTGAAAATCATTTACTAAGTGCCATCAGGTTTGTGAATCAAAATTGCTAGTCTAAGAGTCATACTGAACAGGACACAACAAGAAAAACATGCATCATGACCACAAATGTATTAACCATATTCAGCATGAATACTCAAAGAGGAGGGAAAATGGGCTTTTCACAGAGTAGAATTTTCAAGCTGAGGTATTTTGAGAACAAGAGCTACTGCCTGAGCCCTGGCTGCCTGTGGTGTCCTGTCCTACTGGATCAGGCTTAGTGGAACAGATTACTGTATGCATTGAGTCTTCATCTCCTGTAACATGAATTAGTGTTGCTTAATTCAGCTGGACTAACTTTTCAGCCAAACTAAACCACACCAAGACTACTAACTTCATCAGAGTCCCTTTCTTGTCCATATCATGTAGTAAAACATCTTTTCCCCTCCTTTTAGCTACTAACAAATAACTTGCTTTGGAGATAGCTCAGCATTCATGATTCAGCTTTATTTTGTGCTCACCCTCTGATACAAAGCTGGGAAACATGACAGGTGCCTCTGCCTTATCCTATCCGATGATAAGAGAGTCTGCAGCTGGAGTGACACGTCTGGAGAGGGAGGGAGGCATGGTAGCCGTTATCATACTTTTCTCCCGCTAACACTGAGCTCAGCTTTAGCAACATAGAGCATGAGAAGATGTATTTTGCTGGCGAAGACATAATAGGTAATTAAAGAGTGTGTGGAAAGCAGATATTTTCAGAATTCCCCCCGCCAGGTTTATTTAATATTCAGACTAATTGAGAGCATCTTCAGATATCAGCTCCAGGGAAATATATTTCCTTTGTTTAAAAATAGGTCTGTAGGAAACCTGACACTTCCTTGGCTACCTGATTGCTTTGTTTGCAAGTCCAGAATATCATCTGGAAAGGAGAAATAAAAAAGTGTCGAAGGGAATAGAAGTCCTTATTGTGCTAAATTCATTAACTTCTCTCTTGTTTTTTCCCCAAGGACAAAAAAAATTCTCAGGCTTTTCAGCCACAGTGTTAAAAGCGTCTGATTAATTTCTTGTGTAATCCAGAGCAGATAGGGGAAGTAGTTTGTGGGAGAGGATGGTTTCTTACTGGTGGGGAGGATCCTGCAAGATACGGCTCCGACAGCAGATTCACATGTGATGAAGCAGACACTCCTATTGTTTCTGAGTTGAAAAAGTCGTTGGAAAGCAGCTCATGCTTCTCTTCCTGTTTCTGTTCACTTCATCCAACTGCACCAGTGAGAAACCCTGTAATAACGTGAATGAGTCATTTCTTACGTTGCTTAATATTTGTTTTGAAATTCTGACACAGATTTGAGCACCTGACTTCTCTTCCTTCTGTGATGACTTGGTTTTAAAATCAGTTATGGAATTGTTGAACACTTGATTTAAGGAATTACAATGGGTGTCAGCTCTGATCAAGCAGAGACATGCTTCTGTGTGCTTGAGAGTAGAGCTAATCTCTGGAATGGCTCAAGGATTTTTTGTGTATGGTGCAGTGATTCTCTGTCTAGAGTCTAGAGTCCCTATCAAAAATAGGGACAGCATGTGTGCATACAAACAGGCAGGGAACTTGTTTTTGTACCCTGCCACTGAGTCTCAGCCAGGGAGACCATCCAAGGTGGAGAGATGGGAACAGAAGGAACAGAAAACTTCAGAGGCCCTACCAAGCAGGATTTTTTCCAGTGTGCATGCTCTGGCTCAGGGTGTTAGAAAGGAGCTTTGAAAAATCCCATTGCCTGCACACATGAATGTCACAGGGTGAAACAGGTGGTTTCAGCAAATTTTTTTTTTTTTTGCAAGTAAAAAGCCAAACTCCTCGCTTCTTGTAGAAGAAAAGAACATTGCTCATTATTCTATGCTGGTGCTGGTTTTGGGTTTTTTCCTACTTTCTAATAGTCAGTGAAGGCATAAAGGCATCAAGAATGAATAAGTAAATGAACAAAAACAACAAACAAGAGCCATATTCTTAATTCCAAGTGGCAAGTGATTTTTATTTTGGGAATCTCACTTATCTCTACAGGGAGATTCCAAGGTTCCAAAGTGCCCCGATCCACCTTTAAGCAGGTCTCCCTCACTGTAACTGGTGGTGAGTTATCCTACTGTGACCCCACAGGATCTCACTGTTACTGCCTCAGGAAAACTGGCACCTCAGTGGTGAACCTTTGGCTGGCTTGTGTATGGCATGCATGGCACGGTGAGTGGCTCAGCAGAGGCTGGCCATGGCTGAGATATCTGGGAAAGCTGTGAGGCTGTTCCTCAGGGATCTATTAAATCACGAATGCGATGTATCAGTCAGGGACATCTGCTTGCTGTCTCTTCCAAAATGATTGCTGGGAGGAATCAACAAGCAGAGGTGCTGGTTCTTTAGGCTGGTAGGGGTCAGGGTGTTAAAGGGCACCTAAATCAGGCGTGGGTTCATGGACAAATTAATGAAAAAGGTTTCTCCCAAGCACTGGTTAATGCATATTGACTGTGTCAGGCTTGGGAGGTTTGTGAACTGGAAAAGGTGAGAGGCTGCAAGCAGGGCACTGAAGGGAAGAGTCAGAGGTGCCTGTCTTTCGCAGCTGGAAGGGCTTATGTGGCCATAGACTTTACCGCCACAGGTCCTGTCCTCTGTTCTTATTTATATTTATACAAAAGTGCAAAAATTATTTTGAAATAGAAAACCATAAGAAGTGTGGAGTATTACTTCGAATGATGACCTAGGAATATTTTTGAAGACGGCAAAAATGACAGGGGATCTTGTTTTTCCCACTGCTTTTTAAAAATACTGTTTTCTTCTCACTTGTCTAAAATGTTTCTAACATGTTAATGCATAGTCAGGGTTATGGACATTGCTGGGAACAGCAGGGTTGTCCATCACAAATGGATGACTTCCCCCTTTGTCATAGGGAAACATTTTTACTCAGAATTTTTGTAGGGGCTCTTAGCATAAGTCATACATTATTTTTGAAGAATTCTGTGAGGTAAAAGGAAAATACAAAATGTAGGTGGAATGGTTTCCAGAGGCAACCTCAGTCTTGCAAGAAGCCCTCCCTATGAATGTTTTAGTGCTTGTGATTCATGTTGGAGTGAGATACTAATTGTTACTGCCAATGTTACTGTTTTCGTGAGAGCCCACTAATTCAGTGTGGCTCCATGTTTGGGTCACCAGATGAGAATGTCATTGGAAACTTCCTCTAATTAAGTCTCACTAGCTTCAGTGGGTGTTAAGAGCCACTCTACATAAACATGTGAGTCTCGCTGGCTGTTCTGCATTTTAGTGACTATTTTCATTTGAGCCCTCTGTTCTGTCCTGTAGACAAACAAATGTGTCTAAAGGACTTTATGTGCCCTCAGACATGCCTCTGCTATGGAAACTGTCTGTAGAATGTCCCCATAGCCTTAGCTCACCAAAAATTGATTTAGGTGAGGGCATGGACAGTCCAGCACAATGTTTTCTTGGCTCACGAGGCAATGAGTAACTTAGCCAGACTTGGCACCCTCTATGAGAGTGGCACAGCTCTCACATGACAGGTCAGCGTGGTTGAAAACAGGAAGGTCAACTTCCATTTTTAAACCATGGGGTGCCATGTAAACACTAGGATATGTGAGCTGGTCATATCTAGCAGTGATCAGTACAGTTAAATGATGTAACTGGCATAAAGTCACGAGCTGGTAATGAATCTGAAACACATTTTACCATGGTTGTTCTCTTTATATTGACTCACAATAAAACAGCATATAAAGAAAGGCAAGCTATAAAATGCATAAATTGTTTGTTGTGACAAAACAAAACCTAAGTACTGGATTGTTTACTCGCTAAATCATGAGAAATCAGAGACAGAGCACAAATCATAACTCCTGGTTATGGTTTTGTTCTGGGACTTCCTGCCAATTAGGAAGACAACAGTTTCTTGAGCATATCCTCTATAAAAACTACAAAGCATTGATCACTGGCAATCTTGCACTACCTGTGTGCCCTGTACTGGTTTGATTGACCTGCTGACAGTAAAGATTTAATTACTCTGAGAGGCACAGAATCCATGTCGCAAATGCTGTGTGTATATGAATAAACTATTTCCTAATGATCAATGTAAAACCAGCTAGTAGAGAAACTATCAATAGCTGTAGACTCTGATAAGGCTCATGCTGATGGAGGATGGTCTCTGTTCCCTACCATGCAGAAAGAATGCAAAGGGATAAAGTGATCATGTTAATTCATTAATATAAATACTGAAATTTGAGTTGTATATGTACACACAGTATTTAACCATTATAATAAAAAATGGAATTTTTGTATTATTTTTTCTCATCTGCATTATATAATTATGCCAATGAAATTTTGACTTTAAAAATTAACCCCCAAAAAGTAACATATTAGTACAAAAATACAGTAATAAGATCTATTCTAGTTTCATGTCATCAAAAGTCAATCTTTTTAGTTGAAAATATATGATGCATGAGGTATTTTTTAAAACTAAGTTATAAGAGAAGGAAAAGGAGTGAAAGCAGAAATAAATCGCTTATAAGAGACTAAGCTGTAAATTATTTGAGACAAATATTTATTAGGTTCATCATAAAGTCTAACTGAATAAAACGTTAAAATAATGGAAAAATAATGGCTACAAAAGATCTGAGATTTTCTTGCTGCTGAGTTACATAATTCATACAGGTCCAAAACCAGAATAATGAAATGGGGAATTTGCCCTGTCATCTGTGTGAGGACTTCCGTGAACCTCCAGTGTCTGATTTGAGCACTTTTCAATGCAAATGGTCGGGATGGTCTCTAGTCACTGGCCTTGACATGGTCAGTTCTTGATGGGGGTTTTGCTGCTGGCATTGCTGAGAAGCAAAGACCTTGTGCTAAGGCCATTTGGTAAGAAGAAGCATGGTTAGTCACTTAAACATCTAATGGCTAACTTTTTTCATGGGTGAGACTGCTGAAGTGCCTCACATGAGCATGCACTTCGATGTGCACCTGAACTCGGGTCTCCACTAGTCATCTGGACAGCTTCTGTGGCAGTCTGCTGGCTCTGGTCAACAGTGACTTTTTAGTCCTTGAGAAGCTTGGTGCACTTTCATTTTATGCTCACAGAATCTCACACAAAAAATTGCCTTACTATATGCTTCAGTTAATTCTTAGAAAAACCCTAGGAAATAATTATAGAAGATGCAGAAATAGAAATAAAAATAAAAGAAGAAACAAAAGAATTGCACTATTTTCTTACTCACCTGCTCCAGTGCAACCAGGCTGGAAATTTGCTGGATGAGGAATGCTGACTACAGTTTGTATACAGAGCCCAGCTTGTACAGCTGCAGTGTCCTGTCACAATATCTCAAGGTATTGATTTGCAGAATTTACTAGAGTATGTTCTTTAGAGTAAATAGGATTTACAACACTGTAAATTAAAGTAGGTCTTCTATATCTAATATCTACACCAGCTGAAACGAGAACATTCCCCTCCTTACTGCATATGATTTGCCTCCTGCATAGGTCCCACACAACCCCAATAATGGCCACCCCACTTCCTATTCTTTGATATAATATACACACATATCGCTCTCTTAGTCTATGGACCACCCCTGAAAAATGTGCATAAAATGTTCACCAAATGTCTGTCGAATTAATTTAGTCCATGACTTTGGGCTCCATCTGTTATGGATGTCCCTCAGGACAGGAGAGGTGGTGTGTTACATGGACTTAGTGAGCACCAATGCCGAGTCAGGCTGGGTCACTGCTGCACTGCAACAGCTTCTTGTAAGGCTTCTCCTCCATTGGTTGGGGCAGTTTCTGTTATCACAAGTCCTGAAACATGCGACTCAAATCATGGCTTACAACAATTTAGAGCTATATCCATTGCAATCTCTTCCCCTGGTCCTTTAGACTAGGTTATCTGGTTTAACATTGCAATGAACCCCTCCCCTTGTTCTCAGCCTGGCTAACAATGAGGGGCTCCTCCCAGAGCCCACCAGTAGCACAGTCCACATGCTAGTCCTCCACGGGCTACAGGTGGATCTCTGCTCCATCATGGTCTCATTCCCATCACAGTCCCTTCAACTCTTCACACTGGAATTCCATCCTGTCCTGTGCCATAGCACAGAAAGCAGCAGCACCATGCTGGCCAGTGGCCAGGGCAGGCGCTTCACCATGGTCATAACCAAAGTGTTCTCAGGCAGAACACAGGCAGGTGATGAGCAGTACAGCAGCAGCAAAACCAAAAATGACCACTAGACTCCAATATTCAGTTAGGAAATAGAGCCCCGTGGCAAGCACAGGAGCCTGCTCCTTTCCAGCTGAACAGCACTAGCACTGTAAGTTCAATCTAGTACATCTCAATCAAATCTGTCATCTTCTCAAACCCCTCAAGCCCCTCTTGGGGAATCAAATAGGATTGTGGTGGGTTGACCTTGGCTGGATGCCATGTGCCCACTAAGCTGCTCTATTGTTCCCCTTCCCAGCCAGGCGGGGTAGAAAAAAATAAGAAAATGAGTCATAGGCTTAGATAAGGCATTTTACTGAAGCAAAGTGAAAGTTTATGCATGCACAAGAAAGAGAAAAAATAAATAAGGTTTATTCTCTACTTCCCATAAGCAAGTAATGCTCAGCCACTTCCCAGGAAGCAGGGCTTCAGCACATGTAGCAGTTGCTCCAGAAGGTAAATATTGTAAATAATGAATGCCTGCCTTCCTTCCTTCCCCTTTCCTTAGCTCTTATGTCTGAGCTGATGTCATTTGGTATGGAACATCCATTTGGTTAATTTGGCTGGCTTAGTGTCTCCTCCAAGGATCTTGCTCACTCCAGCCCCTTGATGAGGGGAGAATTCTGGAAAGGCAGCACTGATACTGTGCCAGCCCTGCTCAGCAGCAGCCAAAACACAGGTGGGTTGTCAACCACCTTCCAGGCAAAGCAGAAAACAGCACTGTGGGAGCTGCTACGGGAAAATGAAATCCAGCTCACCCCAACCCAATACAAATGATTTGCCATTAGAGAAGTATTGTGAACTGTCAATTATTACCTCCTTTAACATGCAGAAGAATCTGCTTCATGATCTTGGTGGGCACAGAGGTGGGACTGGAAGGTCTGTGGTTCTTGTTTCTTCCTTTTTTCCTTTTTAAGAAGGCTCCTCTCCATTTTCAGTGAGTGTGACCTTCACCAACCAGACTGTGCCCTGACTAGCCGTTCAAACCTGATGAACAGTGGCTAAGACATCCAATCTGCCAGTTTCCTTGGGATTTGTGGATGCGTGTCATCGAGTACCATGGGCTTGTGCACCTTCAGCTTCCTTAGATGGTCTTGAACTTTCTACAGCACTTCATTCTCCCAGCCCCTGCTTTTGCCTTCTGCAACTCAGGTGGTGTGGCTGGTGTACTTGCCAGTGAAGATCAAAGCAGAATTTTGTGAGTTCCTCAGTCTTCTTCATAACTGGGTTAATGAGGGCTCCAGTTTCCTTCTTGAGTGAGTCCATCATTTTCCCTACTCTTCCTTTTACCACCAGAATACCTGAAGGAATTTTTCTTGTAGCTCTTGATGTCCCTATCAAGGTTTAATTCCATCATGGCTGTAGATTTCCTTATCTGAATTTTCCCCAGGTTATCTATCCCTGTTTCTACCCTCTGTAGGTTTCCTTTTCGTGTTTGAGTTTTTCCAGGAGTTTCTTGCTCATATACACAGGCCTCCTGGAATGTTTGCCAGAATTCTTTTTTGCAAGGATGCATCACTCCTAAATTCCAGGGCAGTGAGCTTGCTTCTCATCCTCCTCACTACTGCAAGGATAGTCCTGCAGGCATGTGCATGTCTAATTCCTCTTCTTTATTCCCCTTGTTGTGTGCATTTGCATGGAGGCGTTTAGAAATGACTCCCCACGAAGCTGACTTCCTAACTGCAGTGGCTGGAATTCTTCTGACCTGTCTCAGCTCTGCTGCTGACCTGTGATCCCTCTCTAGACATCTAGACATCAGCATCTATTGCTGGTCCTGGCATGAGGCTGCAGGAATGGGATGGATTGAGGTTTCCCTCTTCTGGCAACTTCAGTTTGAAGCAATACCACTCCTCTCCACACCACTGCTTTGTTTCTCTGTCTTAAATTGATGACTTGTGTTTAAATGAAGCCAATGAAAAAAGTTCTTTAGAATTAGAACAAGATGAAAATTTAAAGAGGATTTAAGCCTTAAGCAGGACCTCATTATTAAAATAAAAAAAAATGAAAAGAACAAGACATCATATGTTGTGTAAAGGAGTTTGGAATAAACATTATACTTGACAAAAAACTGGATCCCCTCCCCAATTTTTTTATTGATCCACTACATGAAGCACAAAATTCAATAAATACTTGAATTTTATGAGCATTTAAATGTCAATTTCTTCATTAAAAGTATCAGAGCTCATTGGAAAGGTTTAGTGGAACCTTGGGATACTTCAGTGCTACCTCTCCACCTTTGGCTAGGTATGTGTCCAGGGACTGCAGGCTGCATCTGAAGTGCATTGCTTCTGCCCATTTAACTACTTCAGTACAGCCCAACCAGTGCTGCTCCACAGGAGAAAAAGAATGATGCTCAACTGTAATTTTGAATTCTTTGATGTTGGTAATAGAGCACTCATTAAGGAAGCACTTCAAAATGTTCAATCCTGTCAGAAGGCATCAAGGGTCTGTACATTCACAGTACAGCTCTCCTCCACTTGTCCTTTTTCTGAAACACTTTCCTCAACATGTTAAGTCCTGGCTGACTCTGGTTCACATGAGCCCCTTGACTGACTGATTTCTGCAGCTTGTCCTGCTGAAATGAAGAAACTTCTGTGGTTCACTGTAGAGGCCACAAGGCCCATGCGTGCCTTGGGGACTGCGGAGACTTCCAGGAACACTTATGCTGGCTGCTAGGGAGATGCCTCTTTCCTGCACCTGCATTTGCAACATCACCAAGATTTCCCTTTGTGTATGAAAAGCAGCACACAGCATCCCAAGGGCAAGTCGAACAGCGGGTGTTACATTCTTTGTAAACCCCAAGAAGAGTGTTACACATACTGGAGTGCCATCTACTGGCTCTTTTTCGTCTGCAGTAGGTAGATAAAAGTAGTCGTGCTTCTCTTACTGGAATGTTCATACTATCACCTTCACGACAGCTTTCACTGCAGTTTTGTGTGTGTGTGTTGCGTTATCCAGGACTGGAGGATCTCTCACGTCTCCCACTGCATCCAGGACCCAGCTCCCAGAGACCTTCAGCCAACTCCTAGACCTTCAAAGTCTTCATACTGATGGTATTGAGGCCAACACTACACATATCTCAACATCCTAGTTCTTCCCTTGTAGTGGTTCTTCCCACTCCTTACCATTTCTGCTGGAAGGTATCTTGGGAGAGAAGCTCAAGTGCCTCCACTGAAATATTCAGTGCACATAAGTAGCTGCAAAACAGTTAATCACAAAAACGTAGAATATCTCCAATCAGAAGATAGCCGTAAGCATCATTGGGTCCATGTCCCCGCTCCTCTCAGGACTAACCATATATATAGGGCATCATACATAATTTCCCTGACCTCTGATAGACTTGGTGCTGTGTCCACATCCCAGGAGAGCATGTTTCGGTGACTGACAATGCTTTCAGTGAAGAATCTTTTCCTAAAGACGCATCTGAACTTCCTCTTAACAGCATCATTCCCTTTCCTCATGTCCTATCACTGGTTCCCAGACAGAAGAAGTCAGCATCTCCCCTTCCACTGCTCCCCTTCAATGGGGTCCCCTCCAGCCTTCATTTCTCCAAGATGCACAAGCCAAATTATCTCAGTGCTCCTCTTAAATCTTTCACCCTCAGCTTGGTCACCCTCCTCTGAATATGCTCCAGAGTCTGATGTTCTTATATTGAGGTGCCCAGAACATGACACGAGGTTCAAGGTGAGGCCACTCCAGTGCAGTTTAGAGTGGGACGATCACCCACCCTAACCAGCCAGTGATTCTGTGCTTGATGTACTCCCAGGAATGGTTGGCCCTTTTGGCTTCCAGGGGACACTGCTGACTCATATTCAACTTGCCACCAACCCAAATCCCCAAGTCCCTTTCTGTGGGGTTGCTTCCCTGCCTCATATCCCCCAGTTTGTACGTATGCCCAGGATTTTTCCATCTCAGAATGCAGAATCCAGCAGTTGCTCTTGTTAAATTTCATATGGTACATGATTGCCCTGCTCTCTGTCTATCCAGACCTCTCTCTAAATCTCACTACCTTCAAAGGGGGTAGTTACTCTCAGTTTAGTGTGGAAGGCATAGTTATTGAGTGAATTTACATTTGATTCCTGTGTCCACATAATTTGTAAAAAGCCTTAAAGAGCACTGGTCCTAAATGCCTCTCTGTTCAAACCCCAATCTATATAACCCTTTGAGCCCCACCCTGAAGTCTGTTCTCCCCATATCATCTTTATTTTCTTTCCCCTTCATCCTTACACAGCAGCTCTCCACCGTGTCATCTCCATCTGCAAGAGCCATACGTTCCAGACCCTCTTTCCAGACACCACTCCTTCATCTTGCCTGCCCTGCCTATGCCTCCTGTAGGGGGCTGCAACCCTCCAGCAAGGCACCCCAGTCACAGGATCCACCTCACCATTTTTTACTTCTGCCAATGATGCCCTTCCTCTAGGACTGGGCCAAAATTAATATCTTCCCCTGGATTTCCTTACATATATTTATTGAGTTGAATAGAAATCTTGAAATGTGGTGGTAAGGATGAGAGTAACAGTTATAGATTTGAAGGGATGATACAGCCATATAAATAAATTTATATGACTGATCATTAGATCAGTCTGGACTTCATCTAAAAAGAGGGGACAGGTGAATGGCAAGGTCAGTATATTTGGAAATATTTATTTACACAGGTCCACTTGTCTGTCTCTGTAGTTACATCTGTCTTCTCCGTAGCAAATTGTTGGTACATGTTACACATGTAGTGATGGGTTCACTAAATTATTTGCAGGTGTTTAAGTTTTACAGTCACATTTAGGTTTTTGATTCAAGCGCCTTTTGAATACATGGAGATAGAGATAAGTTTCTACTTTTTCTCCCGGATGGAAGAAGAGATGGAATAAAGCACATAGACCTCCTTGCTTTCTTCTGTAGTTTTTGTTTTCTTTGGTGAGTGGCACAATTCGTGCATGTAAGCATCCATTTACTGTTAGAAACACTAGCCAAAAAGTAAGGTTTGTATGTCACAAGAAAAGTGAACTCTTTCCAGAGCCTTTATCTCCTGTAGTTAGCTGCTCTCTGGGTTTTGCTTTGAAGTTATTTTCATACAATGAAACAAAAGAGTGCATTGTTTATATCACTGACAGACTGACCAAGAATGGTATTTTATCTCTACCATCCAAACAGTTGATTAATTTAGATGTAACAGGTCATGGAAAGAACGGACACAACTGACACCGTGCAAGATTAATGCAGTTTAATTTCATGCTCTCTCTTTTGCTGCTTTTAGGCAAAACATCTGTTGAGTAGTCCACTGCTTTCATAAATAATGAAACTGATTTTTCTTTGATGCAAGTTTTGCTGTGAGGGGAGCCCCTGCATTAAGGTGTGGTTGGTTTGCATGCATTGCCATCCATTGACAGCTGAAAATGCAGATCTGCAGGAGAGGTCATAGAAAGACAGAATCACAGAATAAGCTGAGCTGGAAGAAACCCATCTAGATAAATTAGTTCAACTCCTGGTCCTGCACTGGACATCCCAAGAATCATGCTATGTGCCTGAGAGCATTGCCCAAACATTCCTTGAACTCTGTAAGGCTTGATGCAGTGACCACTTCCCTGGGGAGCCGGTGCCAGTGCTCACAACGGCCCTCTGGGAGAAAAACTTTTTCCTGATATCCAACCTAAACCTCCCCTGACACAGCCTCATGCAGTTTTCTTGAATCCTCTCACTGGTTGCAAAAGTGAAGAAATCAGTTCCTGGCCCTCTACTTCCTTCCCTGAGAGTGTTGAAGACCGCAATGAGATCTTCCCTCAGTCTTCTCCAGACTGAACAGAACAAGTGACCTCAGCCACTCCTCACAAGGCTTGGCCTCAAGACCCTTCACCACCCTCATGGCTCTCCTTTGGATGCTCTCTAACAGCTCAATGTCTTTTTTCTATTGTGGCACCCAAAACTGTCCCCAGCACTTGAGGTGAGGCCACCCCAGTGCAGAGCAGAGCAGGACAATCCCCTCCCTTGAGCAGCTGGTGATGCTGTCCCTGATGCCCCCCAGGACTCAGGTGGCCCTTCTGGCTGCCAGGGCACAGCTGGCTCGTGTTCAACTCACCATCGACCAGGACTCCCAGGTCCCTCTCTGCAGTGCTACTCTCCAGCATCTCATTCCCCAGTGTGTCTGTACATCCAGGGTTGCTCTGCCCCAGGTGCAGAATCCAGCACTTGTCCTTGCTAAACTTCACATGGTTGGTGATTGCTCAGCTCTCTTGTTTGTCAAGGTCTTTCTGCCCTCGAAGGAGTTGACAGCCCTTCCAATTAAGTGTCCTCTGCAAGTATTCCTTTGAGTCCTGTTTCCAAGTTGTTAATGAAGATCTTGAAGACCACAGGGCCAAGGATGGAGCCCTGCAGGTCCCCACTAGTGTCCCCAGCAATGTCTGATGTTACCCTGTTTACTGGAGTTTTCCCCAGCAAATTGTAGTCCAAATTTCTGTCTGTTTGGCTCTCTGTCATATGTATGTATGTAGGTATGTATGTAGGTGTCTATCTGTGATCTGAATTTTTTCTAAATCATGAAAACTTTAAGACAGGCTTTAGTGTCTATTACATTTAATGATGCATTTTTTCTCAATGGATCTTTTATGTTGCAAATAATTATTTCAAGAGTACTTAATTTTAGAGCTTTGATTTTAAGGAGAATATGATTTTATGGCTTCAAACATGTATTTCAAGCCTCAGTTTGTGTGTCCAGGATTTGAGCACGGTAGTATTTTCCCAGTCATGGAAATAAATCTGGAGTTCCTCCATTGGGTGCAACCACAACTAAGTAGTAAATGCAATTATTTGAGCAGTGTGCCTGTTTCTCAGCATAGCAGGTGCTACAAGCAGTCATGCTGGCAGTCTCTGGTGCTGGATCTTAACCAAGAAAGCAGGTCTATTAATGACCAATCATTCAGCCATAAATTTTGGCTAGAATAAAGACAAGAATAGGATTCTAAGTGGAAATATTTAATTCTAAGTAGAATTATCATTAAAGGAAATATATATATATATATATATATTCCTATCCTCACATGAAATTGCCAAGCACTTCAGCTAAAATTTTTCAGAAGTGGTGCAAAGAACAGAACATATGGATCTGTAGAAATTCTGCTAAATATCTCCTTTCCTAATTAAAAAAAATAGACATTTTTGGTGAATATTTAGGACTTTAAAGTGGGTTTTGAGGTTTTAATAAGACATTCCGATTACTAATAGAGCAGGATACATTCACTGACCAAGACCAATTTGGATAAATTCCTCTAAATCATATCACCCAAATTTATTGATTCACATCAATTGATTAAAATTTAAAAAAAAAATTGGTGAGACTTTTGAGGTTTTTTCTCTCAACCCAGTTCTTTTGTCTACCATGAGAATCTAATGAAAATTAAATTACTGCTGTACATTTTGCTTAAATTCTTGTTTTTTAGAAAAACATGAAATACAGTATTTCAGAAATGTCAGAGAAATTACAAATGGCTTCATAAACAGTAATTGTAAGAGTGTGTTGGCATTCCCTGCAGTTTTTCTGACTTAGTTGTTAGATTTCCTTTTCAGTGGGGGCTCAGAGATCTCTAGACAAATAAAGCTCTCTCTACAAGTAGATTTAAACTGTAACTCTTTTCAACAGCTGAACTTGTTGACTTGGGAATTAATATTCAAAAAGAATGTAAGTCAGCTTTTGGAATTTCCTGGCATTAAATTAATCAATCTGATTTGTCATTTGACTGTGTCTTTCACCCTTACCAGGGTCCCCAAAGTGTCAGTGTCACCTCCCTGCTCTGCCAACATTGCTGCAGGTCGGTGCCCCAGGGGAAGTTTTGACCCCCCATCCCACCTCAGCTGCTTCCTGGAGCAGCCTCCTGCTGCTCCCAGACGTGATTGGCAAAATCATCAACTCAGCTGTGAAAAGATCAGGGATAATGAGGGTTGTAGGCACCGAGTTACCAGTTAATGCTGTTCAGACTCATCTGAGTCATTTGAATGCAGAGTCAGGGAAAGATTGACATTAAGTAGTACATTAGAATGAAAAAGGTGTTTCTGCTAGCACGGTGACAGTGCCATGCCTTCAGATTGTTTTTGTACCTACTTCCAGAACTTCTTGGTTTTATCATGTCCTTTGACAGGCAGAACATACATTTTACATGCCTCTAAATAAAATGGCATTTTAAAATCCCATCCTGAAAAGAGAAATCTTTAGCAGTCTGTCAGAAAATAATTTATTGCCCTATTTTTTGCATAAAATTTAGAGACAGAGGAAAACTTCACCTTGAAACATGTAAAAATCAACATTAAGTACATTTCATGGTTGCAGAAAGGGTTTTCAGCTGCTGTGTAGAAGTGTGAAGAAGGAAATTGCAGTGGTTCTTTGTGCATAGGTTGTGGCACTGTAACATAAAAGCAGTTTACAAGCAAAATTGATGCTTGCAGATTTACTGAGGCATTAATGTTTATACAAAACATGGTGAAGTCATCATTCTTTGGTGTCACTACTCTTTACCCTGGATGGATTTATCAGTTTGGCAGATGGCTGTCAAATGGGTTATCACTTCAGCAGTATGCAGGAGGGTGTGCAGCCCAGTACCTTCCACTTCTCCTACATTATGGGTTTTCAGCTGAGGTAGAGATATTTGTGTATTTTCATCCTCAGCTTTTGCCTACCATGCATGCTTCAGCCCTTGGAATATATAGTAAGTGTTTCTGACAAAGAGATGCAGATTTGAACAAAGGGAATGAAATGTGACATGTTTACCAACAATGGAAACTTTCACACTGTTCAACAAACTCAATCAGGACTAAGGCCAGTTCTCTAAACCTGTCTGCACTGGGGCTATTTTAATATTTTTTAATTTATTAATAGCATTCTGTATTATTCTGATTTCATTGCTATTGTATAGAGCTAAATTAAAATGGTTTGGGGTTCTTGTTTGTTTTTTTGGGTTTTAATTTTTTTATTTTGTTTGATTTGGTTTGGTTTTTTTGGAGGTTTTTGGGTTTTTTGTCTTTCAAACCTTGCATGCTGAAAAGAGAATTTAGTGTAAATGAAAACTATTTGTTCTCAATCTCTGATTAGTATTCTAATTCCCAGGGTAAAGGGAAATCTAGCACGTTATCCCCTTGCTAAGTTAGCTCCAGTGACAAGTCTCTCTTCAAAGGTTGGCAGCCTCTTCCTGTCTCCTGTCTCCTGACCCTGGCTGCCCTTTCCCACATCATGTCAAAACTTAACTACTTCTTCTTGTGCTAATACAATTGTTTGTGGTCTGTGCTGTGGATGGGATCACTGCACTAAGCTGACTTAAGAAACAGATTATTTGCTTTGATTAGTGATCCAGTCTACACCACAGCTCCACTATGGCATACTGATGAGGGCAGCAAGTAGTGGAACCTAAAGAAACATTTGACTCTACAGCCACAAATATAAACTACAAACCAGATTGGAAGCACTAACAAGTTGTACTGTGACAAAATTACTTAATGAAATCTGATTGCTGACTGAGCCAGAAGACCTTGAGAAATAAATAAATTGAATGTGAAATTCACGTACGTCCTAGCAAATATTTACCCAAAGACAACATCCAGACTGGGGGTATAACTTTAATTCTTTTATTTATTTATCTTTTTAAATACTGCCATGGCATCTCTGATTTTCATTCTTGCAGTTTTTTAGGGTAAGATTGATAAGTCAGCACTCAATATATGTCCCTTTCCTTTTCATATATCCAGTAAAATATATTCTAATGTGGCTAATAGACATAAGTGAGATATTATTAACTTTAAATTCTGAAGGAGGCTTATAGGACTAGTGCTATGGTCCCATTTTGACACAAACTACAAAATATACTGCTAGAATTTTTTGACCGCTTATTTTTGCAAATGCCTGCAAATGCATGCTCATCTTTCTTCCCAAGATGTTTTTTTTCTGTTATTAAAGAAGTACAGGAGTCTACCAACTGAATTTTTAGAACATGATTATTACTTTTCTGAATACTTGAAACATAGTCTAACTAGGGATATTCAGAGATTATTTGAGGGTTTTTTAAATTTCCTGTTTTGCTTTAGAAGTCTTTCCCAATTATAAAAAAACCACATGATCTAGGATATTATGCTATGACTAATATAAGAATGCAGCAAAAGGAAATAATATTAGTTCAGAAAACATGTTTTATGAGAATACGTTTCAAAACAAAAAAAACACCCTCCAGCTCTGTGCCAAAGGTTGAAAATGAAAAGGCAAGGTAGTCAACATCACTGGATTAATTTCCAGACGAGCTTCCTTCAGACACCTGAATTACAGCTCCGAAGAAATAAAATGACTTTCATAGCTGTGTGTGTAAGAGGATCCAGAAACCACTCAGGAGCATCTGAGAAGGTAGGCTATTCTGCAGATGCTTACACTCTTTTTCAGCTGAGTCACACTGAAAAAATTTCAGATGAGGAGTTATGATGGAATTATTCAGTTCAATACAAATACTTAATGCAAGAAGTGTATTTCGTGTTGTTTTATTTGTAACATATTCTTTCATATTTTTGCTTCCAAGCCTGACTTGCCTTGTAAACTACACTTTGGCTTTCTTTCACTGTTGATTTAGATCAAAGGCCAATCTTGGTAGAATTGTTAAAGTTAGGGTGTAGTATCTGGACAGAGAGGCAGAAGCAAGAGTCTTAGAATTGCAAGGAGATGCCAATGAAAACCAGCAGATATATCAGAATCTGTCTCATTTTGCTAAGATCTTTTAAATCAGTGTCAAGCTGTTCTATTAAAGGTATGCAATTTAAGTGTGTCTAAGGTAAAAGTTGACTTTCCTGACAGAAAAATAATCTTTTTAGCTTCCTCCACATGCAGAACTGTACGTCAGTATACAGCATGAGAGCATACTCATGCTGACATTGTGCAACCTCCTTCCTCATTAAGGCACTTAAGCACTTAAACATTAATGTTAGTCACAAGAAAGTACATTGCAGAAGAGTTTTTTCAACAATAATAATAAAGAAGGTGCATGACTTCTTTGATTTTTTTGATCCTAGCATGCCAAACCTAAATAGTAAACTAAACATTCATGAAAGATTTATCACTTACGAAATTAGTATCTTCTTATATTTCAGTGAGTGAAACTTCACCAGCGCCATCCGTTCAGTGACAAGCAGGATGATCAGGATGATGTTGTGGTATGCTTCATCCTGAACCACTCAGCCTTCTTACTCTCTCCTGTATATCCAGCACCTGCAGCAGCCCTCTGAAATACCACGATGACTAAAAAGGACAAGTCAGCAGAAGGAAATGGTAATTACAAATATAACTATGCGACTTAAGCACATGTTCATTTTCTGCATGTAGCTCAACAGTGTGCAAATTCTGTTTTCTTCTACTTCTTTTTAATATAAAATCTTGTAAGCCAGAATTCCTTATCTTTTGTCCAGAAATGTGTTTTATTTGGAAGCTGAGTAGTTGTAGCATGGTACTATGGCTTTCCACTGATCAGCAAATCAAAAGATTGTGACCACAGTCCTGTTACTTGTCTTGCATTTATACATAGTTTGTAGGAAAGACTAGGAAAACAGTGCTATTTTGTGGCTTCTGTAAGGTGCACAAATACAATGACTTCTTTTCTTAGTGCTTTCAATATTTACTATGAAATGTCAAACGTTCTTCACAGTAAGAAAAACAGTATTTCTATACTAATACTACACTGTTCTGGATCTAAGAAATGTTTCTTTGAATAATGCCTAATGGCTTATTCTGGAAATGTGCAAGGCAAGTCTAATATGGGAAGTGCTCCCAGTTCTCATGAGCAGTGCTACTCTTTCTAAAGCAAGGATCTCTATTGTATGCAACAAGCATGATGTTTCTTGTCTTCAGCATGGAAGAAAATTAGCAGGCAGCTTATTATTTAGGTCTTCCTAAGTACCAGGGCTGGTATGACTAAACAGGGCTTTCTAGATTTTCAATCCATAATTGTAACACTCAGTTGCAATAAAATATGTTCTACTTCAATAGAAAACATCAGCAGGGACTTCTGAGCATTTTGACAGAATGTAACAGGCAGTTAATCTTAAAAGTACACCCTATTTTCTTTCCTTTTATTGTCTGAGCTCCTCTTATTTTTCTTCACCTCGATTTTGTTTTGCTCCAACAAACCAGTTACTGACCAATTTAATTTTCAATCATTATATGCTAATGGAACTCATTTTAACACAAGGGAATCACAGAATTTGATGCAGCTTAGGCAAAATACTTAATGTCTACAAAAGAATTATCTCCATAAGAAACATTATGAGCATGACCATAGAACATATATGTTTTAATAAGCATTTGTAATGAACAAATTTTAAGACTAAATAGGTTCTAAGTTTGCCATAAACATCTGCCTTTTACTTGAAAACACCTGACTGAATTGACTTGTGTTGTGATTCAGTGACTTTATTATTCATTCAAATTATAGAAAATATCATTCCTATGGCAAGCCAATACTGCACACTTTTTACCTGGAGAAGGTAAAGATTTTTCTTGCTGAGTCACGATCACTCTCTGACACTTTTTTTTTAATTCATGAAAATTTATCTTATATCTGTAACTTACAAAAAAGGCTAACAATCTTAATGACAGTTATGTGTGTATTTGGAGATGAGATCATGTGAGTAAACCTAGGACCGCATTACAATTCCAGAACATTTGAAAAAGCTGTGAGTCATTCCAAGAATGTCTACATTACAAGTAGCTGTGAGACACTCCTAGAATGTAGCTCTCAATCCACTACTAACTTAAAAAGTCCAGGGACTGGAGTTACATAGCACAGAGCTCAGGAACTAATCTAGTTGCAGTTTCTTTGAATGAGGTTTTGTATCATAACTGCTGACAGTCCTGAGGAACATTCTTGCAACAGTTTCAAATAATGCTTTTTGATACCTTTATCTCTAGTGAAACCATTCTTGGTTTGGTGACTCTTCTTGTTTCATAGCATGTCTGCTGCAAAGTCTAAGGTAGTAGGAGATGTATGGTTCATTACACCGGGTTCATGTATATGAATTCATTGTTCCTGGCATCTCATACAGCAAAAGACAACCTAGGGCAAAACTCTTGAGAGTGGATTTTTGAAAAGGAGCAGTTGTAAAGTGCCTATTACCCTCTATATATAGTAAAAACAATATGTGGTGAGCTGGTCAGCTCCAGTTATCAACCTTAAAAGAGCTTTCTTCTCATGATTTAGTAAAAAATGCAATTGACTTCAGATCCCCTAAGATCCTTCGTTTGTAACTTGAATATAAACCCTTTTCTCCATACTATCACATGTTCTTCCAATTTTAACAGTATTATTAGGGAATGACAATGAGCTAAATAAATCCCATTTCAGAACCAGAAAAGGCCAGATCGGTATGGTTTACTGCAGTCTCAGACTTCTCTCAGGGTGCACTGAACACTTAGTATTCTAGTCCTAATACTTTCAATAAAGACTGCAATGAAAATGAAAAATTCCCCACCACCACTCCGTTGTGTGATGGAGACCAAATGCAAGTGCTGTGTCTTGTTGTTTTATTAAAATACACAGTGGGCCCTGCAAGCTTGTCAGCTCTTAGCCTTGGGCAAGGCAAAGCACTCCAAGGTTTGATACTTGTGAGGCCAGGTAGGGGAGCACAGGTGTACCTACAGAGATGGAGTAAGATACAGAGGCCTGAAACTTTTATGCTTGTTTCCCTGAAGAAGGTGAAACACTGAGGGCCTTATCACTGAGTTGTCTTCCCCTTCTACCTTTTGTAAGCTTTACAACAGTAAAATAAAATTTGGCCTAAAATCTTTGCACTGAAATCATGCAATAAACAACTTATTTATCCCTGAAGGGAAGATTAGCCTAGAGGACCTTCTTGACCCTCAGACTGAGAGAGAACTGTCAAACCTTGCCATATGTAAGTACAGCCCAGAAGGACACAAGACAGAGGAGAGTGTAATTAGATGATGTAGCCCATGCTAGCTACAGTGTCAACATGACCTATGTGAGCTCAGTCTCTGTCCTTTCAGTAGAAAATCAGTAATTTTTTCTTACCAATGAAGAAGAAATGAGCTATTTATGAATGTGAATTGAATGGATTTCATTTGCTCCCTGTGTGGTGCCCAGCTGTAGTTTTCAAATATTGATTTCAAATATTTTGAGTATTAGGAGAGCAAATTTTCTGCACTGCAGAGAGGGAAAACTCATTGCCCCTGAGAAACTTCTGGAAACGATTCAGGCGTATAGCTCTGCATGACACAGCATTGTACATTAAGTCTAGTAAGTCTTCCAAGACTCTGGCATCTTTATGACATTGTAGCATTAATATTCTGCCTACTTTAGTATTTATGATATTGCAAATTTAGGCAGGAAAAATAATCAATATATTAGCCAGTTTACGTGTAACTGAATAGTAATTATTGTTTTACTTTTTAAATTCATAGTTATTGCTGGTCAGGATACCTTTTTTGAATTGTGTGATTTTTATTTTTGTTCATTGGAAGTAAAATTTGTCACACTTACTGGGAAAAACAGAGGAAAAAAAAAGCATGATCTCAAACACTGAGTGTTGTGGTTGCTCTATAAATGTAATTTTTATTTGAGATTTCTGTGTTTCAAGCTCTCTTCTTTTGTGTCCAAGGTGGACCAAAGTGTTTTTCCCGAAATCTGGAAAGAGGCCAAGAGGATGGGGTCTGTAGTGCTAAGGTCTCTAGTCTTGGATGTTTAAGTCTGCACTAATTCACTTTTGCAGTAGACTTTCTGTGATATTGTGATAGATATTATTTCTGGTGTACTTCACAGGTGTTATTTGTTGTGATATTTATTTTTAGTGAAGTGTTGTGAGATACTCTCATATTTCCATGATCAGAAAGAATAATATGGAAATGTATATAAATATAGAACAGAATATTATACAACTCTTCCCTCTTTTTGATTAGTGCTTGCCAGGCATTTATTGTCTAATACCATCTCTCATTTCTGACATGTCTTTGTTTCTTTGGACAGTCAGTTTATTATCTATTTAGGCTGATGTCTCTCCATCACTGAAAAGACATGGTCCAGTTCAGAGGAAAACACAGTAATTGTTTACAAGGCTCTGTTGGCAGATGATCCATTTCATTAGTTTGACAATTAATTAATAAAGTAGAAATTTATTTTATAGCATATACAAAAAGTCAGACAACATTTTTTGATACACAAGTTACTTTGCATCCAGCTGAATTATTTGTAGCACCAAAATGCAGAATTGCCTCACAATAGTCAGTTTTACTCAGTAGTAGTGGGAGCCCAGATATTACAAGGGTGGCCCATGTTCTCCGAGTTTGTTTCAAGAATTATTATCCCTCTCACAGTGAAAGATCCAGAAAACTATGTCATTATAGAATAAGTTTAAAAAAATTCAAGGCATGAAATCTGGTTAGTAGCTTGTGACAGAAGATGTACCAAAAACTTAGGAAAACAAGGTAAGGGTAAAACAATTCTTATGATCTACTAAATAGACACCTCATAGAACAAAGGCTATGGTGTTATGCATTTTTTTTCCTGTCCTTAGTTTCCTCAGCAGCCAACATGTCAATGGAGCCCTCTCCTGAGTTGTCTGATATTCTGCCTTGTGGCTGTGACTTGCAGGTTAGTCTGAGCCCATATTCAGGATACCTTCTTTAAGTCTTATTTATGGCTATAGTCTAAATAAGACTTCAGGTAAAACGATAGCTTACTTAGATTACACTATCACTGCCTTTAATCTAGAAAGATGAGAAAGTTTCCCTTAAACTACTGTGGAAAAAAAATTAAGAAAGTGATTGGATTTCCTAGAGTAAAAGGAGTTATGGACTATATTTTCAAATATACTTAATGATATAAATGCAAATATACTGTCATTAGGACAAGATGATGTATCCTGGAAGGTGTAGCAGCTGAGCTTTTGCTCTGGGTCATACTAACTCAAGTTAGCTGAGTCAAAGACTGCTATTAGCCCTATGAATATTAATACTGTGAAGATAAGGGGTTCTATCAACCCTTTTCTGGAAAAATTAGTAATTCTAGACAGTGCTTTTGTGATACTTAGTTGTTTTTACAGGAGGATTCACTGAACTTTTGACAAGTGGGATCACATGATCTGTTTAAAAATTCGCAAGGTTACTGTGTGAATTTCCCATATAGTGAGGATTTTCTTCCTGCAGTGAATACTACAATTCGACTTTAATGAACCAAAGCATAAAAAAGGCATTTTGACTTCCTATGGGATGCTAATACAGTGCCTGAGAAATGCACTGTACTGTATCTCTATGTTGTGGTTTGTAGCAGAACATTTAAATTAAGTGCTAAACTGCATTTACGGTGTCACCATGAAGCATACTTTGTGTTTGAATATTGTTGAAATGCTTCTCCAGTAATTCATTGATATAGGCTTTTACACAAGCACCTGAACTGCTCCATTGTGAGCTGCCTAGCCTGTTCCTTTCCTCTTTGAAAAATATCACAGAGTTTATGACCTGAAATAGTTTAATAATGATAATAATAACAGTAATAATAATAATAATAATGATGATGTTACATATGGTAATGTTTATTTATCTCTTATTACTCAAATACCTAGGCAACTACCAACACTGGTCTTTCAATAATAAGTGCAAAACAAGCAGGCACAAAAAGTTATTAAAGTCATTAAAGTTATTAATGCAGCTTGTCTGAAATACAAGTCTCCAGGAGTAGCTGCAATGTGGGTGCAGTGTGGGATGGCTGTGTAGCTTGCATGAACCCATGCATGTATGTGGTTCAGGACACTTCTCAGGAGTGGTAAAGCTCTTCCATTCCCTCTTCTCAGTGGCTTTTTTTTTTTTTTTTCTATTCTAGACAACAACAACTACTATCACAGCTGTCACAATCAATAACTTTTAGTTCTACTTTGAACTTCAGCAAAATGCTCTCTGCATGCACCTATGTCATATCCAAAGGTCTGGAAGAGGTCTCATATTTTGTAGATACACCAGAATGAGAAGGACACACCTCTAACAGTCTTCATATTAACACACTTTTTCTCCACATAAAGTTCAGTTTGGAGATAAAATTTTAAATCTTTGCAGACATAAATTTTGAAGCTGCACTAGTACTTCCTGCACATATCTATAGTACCTACTTCTAGGTGTATAATTCCATGTAATCACTGGTCATGCTTTCTGGACTTTTTTTATGGCAATATCTATTTATCTTTGATTTTAGGCTTTTTCTTTATTTTTTAAAATAATTGTTCTTTGTCACTCATGTGCCTGATAATTCAGATGAAAAAAAACCCATTTACACACAGAATTTAATATTCAGATGTGCTCACCCATAGTATTTTCAGTGCTTTATTCAAGCACTCTGAAATCTGTAAATTAGCTTAGAATTTTATCTCAAATTTTCAGTGTAGTGAATTTGCTATCCTTATGCTACTAGAATTAAACAGACTCCAGCAGCTGTCTTCTACCTTGTCTGAGTCTCTGTGCCTCACAATCCCTTGTCACTGTCATTGTTATGTCAATATGATGTGAACTCAAGCTTGGTACACTTCACTGCTGATGCACATTTCAGTATACGTGATGAACTTGCGTTTGTTTGCTTGTTGTATGGGATCATCAGGCTGCACTGAGGACAACCTCTAACCAATAAAGTGCTTTTCTTAGAATTTGTTTGGCCATAGGAGATCAGCCAAAGCATTTTTTTCGATAAGAGATAGTGCTCTACTGTTGCATGTGAAGTCTCTCTTTAGAGGTGTCTGTCTTCATCTTTGCAAGCCTTCAATAGCAGCACAATGGTCTTTATCAAAGGAGATCCTGTTACTGACAGCAGCAGAAGGCATGTGTCCAGGCAGAACAAAGGAGCACTTATTGTCACATTTCAATGATGATATCAAATGACAATATTTTTGCATAATCTTAAAAATTATGGTGCAGATGCTGTAGAAGTGGTAGAAAGCATTAATTACAATTAGATGTTTTGTGTAGGGAGGTTTGACCCAGTTTTAATATGCCAATTAAATTCTAGTTAATAATTCTTTGCCTGTTATTGCACATAGTGAAACAAGACCCCAGATTCCCTCTTGTTTGCAGCCTTACATATTTTACTCCTTTTCTTTGATACTGGGCAAAGCCAAGAAGTCGCCCTTCATAGTTACCTACAGCAGTCTGTAAATAAATCAATTTGTATACAGATTTTCAATGAGTCACTAGTGGCTTAGTAAAATTTATAAAAGAAACTGGGGAACCAGGAAATGTATGAAGAAGAACATAAAGAAAAATTTCTTGTCTGAAAAGTGCAACTATAAGGATCAGCACCTATCACTTCTCAGAGAGAAAACTGGACAATATATGCATGGAACATACAGATTATATAGGAGTGGAATGGCTGCTACCGACTTCTACTATTTCATGGTGATCTCTGTTAGTCTTCTCATTAATTTCCTACTACCATCTATTTCTATAAGTACCACTGATGTGTCTGAAGTGCTTTCCCAAACATCAAAGATACCCCAAAAGGCCCCATTAGAACCTGACATCTCAGGTATTGCTTCTGAAGAAATTTTCCTAGAGAATGTCAGTAGCAGTTTCAGAAGCAGTTTCAGATTACTTGCATGTCAAGTAATATGTTCATACCAATATATTCAAAGAACACATCAATTAGATATTAATTAGATATTATGATGGATGTAATACGTATGAGACTATTTTAATTTATTCTCTAGAAATTCATGATTGCAGTTTCAAAGTGTACCAGGCAAATGAAGTGAATACTTTTCTGCTTATTGGTGGGTAGCACAGACATTGTCTCTTATTGAACTTACTGAGAATGAAAAATTAAGCAAGAAATCCACTCCAAACCAAAGATGTTTCTAAGGAGAAACACTACAATCTTCTATAAATAGACTGTCCCTCTAAAGCCTTCAATGTTAAAAACATTTCATGTGGTAGAGTGGAAGAATAGGAATGTGGTAGAGCATAAAGGTGAGCTGGATCAAGTTTTGTCACTGTGTTAAAAGATTTGGTTGTTGGAATTGAGAGTAGGTCTGCCCTTTCTTCTGGAACTGCACTCTTCAGCTATGCTGCAGGACTGGAGCTTCATGCCCTGCAGTCAGTCGAATTAGAGAATGATTCTTTTAGTATTATTTAGCCTCAGCCAGCTATTTATCTCTCATGTTTAAGAAAATCTCAGAGAATTGTCTGAGAAGCATTGTCATTCTCATTCTCCAAATTTTAGGGTATTTTTAACATCCTCCTTTCCTATATATTTCTTCCATGAGAAAGAGTTCTTCCTGGTGTCCCTTTGAGGCTTATTTAATTGAGTGCTGAAGGAAAGTGTAACTGCTTTTTCTGTCTTTATCTTATCTCTTGTAAACTGTTTGCCATGTTCCAAAAGGCTGGGTTCATAAAATGTTGTAAAGTACACAGCAGTAACAGCCAAGAATTTCCTGCAACCTCTGAATTCCTAATGATTGATCTACTCTTCACATGCACTGGCCTTTGTTTTCACTTCACAGATGGCAGTGATGACAATGAAGAAGGCAGTGCAGTTGAGAATGAAGAAACTGCCAAAGGAACAGGTCAGTAATGTGGATTATTCTGAGGCCAAACACAGATGCTTTCTGATTGCTAGTAAGAATGAAGGAAGAGGAAAGGTCTTCTTCTAACATACACCCTTCTCTCACGTGCTTTTATGTTTTTTAATCAATCACGGATAAAGGGAGGAAGAGAGCAACACCAAGACCAAGAAGGGCACATGCCAGAGGGAGAGGCAGGCATGGTGATGATGAGGATGATGAGGATGATGAAGATGGGACCAGGAGAGCTGGACATCGCAGGCACAGAAACCGTAGACGAGGACGAGCAGCTGGAAATGAGGCCAGTGATTCTGATATGGAACCTGCAAAAGCCAAGAAGAACCAGGCAAATCAGAAATCCAAGGAAGATGATGAAGAAGAGGAAGATGAGAAAGGGGGTAAAAGTGGGAAAGGTAAAAATGAGAAGAAAGCAGACAAAAAGCCTGATAAAAAAGGGAAAAAAGAAAAGGCTAACAAGAAGAAAAAAGACAAAAAGAAATCAGGCTCAGGGTAATTAATTTTTTTTTTCTTATAATAAAACCATAGTTATCTTTCATAAAATCTGTTTTCACTTATAGCTGTGGAATACCTAGAGTCAATAAGACTCCCTTACTTATGACAGGCAAATTAGATCTGGACAGATATTCTTCCTCCTGCAGAAGGATATTTTTCCTTTCTCATAAGGAAATGCTAGCTGTGTGAAATGAAAACTTTCCAGAAAACCATATCTAGTTGTATCCCAAGTTTATGAGCTATTTTTTAGAGAAAGGGAGCAAAAATGACAGAGGAGAAGAGAAAGTGGTAGAGGAAGGTGATAACAGGTGAGATCTGCCCCGCTTTTTTCTTTCCACAGAACTAAAATGCCCCAACCCTCCAAGAAAGCCAAGTTTTATTTCCAGTATAGAACTTAAATCTTGATGCTTCTCAGAAGATCACATTGTTGTTTCCCAGCCAGTTTTGACCCAGCTTTTTAAGATCAGTGCCAAAATTTCAAGAACCCAGAGCCAAAAAACTGAGATGAGATTTTCCAGTCTGTCTCCCACTCACTTCTTCTGAAATGTCCCTTTTCAGCTCTCCAAAGCATCTAATGCAACCTGGGGTCTTTGGAAGATTCCAGTGACAGGGAGCACTTCAGAAAAATATTTCTGTTTCTCTACCATCCTAATATTCCCTTATCCCTTCTTGTGCATTTGAAAGGAAGCAGCCCCTGGGTGAAATGTATAACGGAGCAAATGGATTTAGGCACACTTATCTCAGTGGAGAGGGATACAAACCCCCATTCCTCATTCAGCATTTGTTGCAACTGTTTCTTCTTCCCAGAGGCATCACCGGAGTCACAGCAGGAGTAAAATGAAATAAAAAGAAATACAGTGAGATATGCTCTTGTATTGATTTGTCTGTGACCCCATTTCTATATGTTTGTACTTCATTTCTCTTCCCAATGAGAATGCCTAAAATCCTTATTTCTGCTATAGTGGCAATTATACTCCTGTGTGCAGTTTCCTGTACTCATAGAGCAACAGTCCTGAATGTGTATACCAATGTTCCTTTGCTTATTGTTGTCTTCATTGCAAATATTTACTCAGTGTTAATTAAAAAAGGCCACTGAAAATAGAAAATTGAGTAAGGACACAATGTTCCTCATTGTCTTCCAAAGTACTTAATATTAAAATACATAATTTTTGACTAAATAACTTGAAATTGCTGCCTGGAACAAGACAATGTTTTTAAAGTAGTAAGCCTAACAACATTTGAGGGAAAACTGAGGACACTCTCAAAGATAATTCAAGAATATTATATTTTTAGACTTTTCAGGAGCTGCTGAAAAGATTGCAGAACAATAAGAATATTTTAAAATATTTTCAAAAGAAAAACCAGAACAATGTAAGAATGAGGATAGCAGGCTGGTGATCAGTTTGGCTGTGATTGAGATAAATGGTTTGCAAGTTTCAGAATGGAAAGTAAGGTTGGCAGTATAGAAATATAGCCTGTCTAGCAAGTCTGTGAGGACCTATCACAACAAATGCTCTCTACTGTTTAAACACAGACCTTTCTGATGCAGTTTTTTAATTGCCAAGGTGTTTCAACATGAAATAGCATGAAAAAAACAAAATCAGAAGTTGGGAAAGAAAACACACAAAAAATTTTCCCTATTTGACAGAGAGAAAATGTTATATTTACTGCTGTTGTTGTGGCTTTTGCTAAATTCTTGCAACAATGCCCATTTTGGTGAGGTCACAGTACAAGTCAGTTGAATCTGCTGCAGTTACTCTCTTTCCCCTCAGTACTTTTCATTTAAATCAGGAAAACCTCTTCATGCACTACTTCTTTGACATAAAGGACATAAGCAAATCCTTGAAGAACTCTGCATTGATTTAATGGTTTAGTTCTGTTTTTCTAAAAGCTTAAATATTCTGCTCTTGGTTAATTTGTGGTAGTGAGTTTCACAGGGTACTGCCATGGTGAAAGGAGCTCTTTCGGGGTGAGTTCTAAATCTTCTATTCTTAGATGTTAATGGTTGTTGATGAGGCTGATTATCACCTGTTATTGAGGGTGTGAGGAGGGCTTGCTCTACACTGTTCATAATGATCAATCCCAAAATATCAGTGATAAATTGCTCCTTTAGTCTCACTAAAGGTCTGAGATGTCCATTAAAACATCTCAGTTCAGTTAAAAAACTCTTTAGTTCTTTACTGCCTTGTTTTATTTAGTCTGTTTGATTTTAGAAACTGTGCAGTCACATGAGAAAAAAATATTTAGGAATGGGATAATATTCTTCTTACTGCATAGCTCAAACTGTGAGTAAATAAACGGACTTTTATTAGGTTCACTCGAGAGTATAAACTTCTGTAAAAGCCTGGAGGTAAATGGCAGATTAAGATGCTGCTTCTTTTTGCTAACTGAATAGCACTAACTGACAGGCAATGCTATGGGGATTATCCGTATAAATAGAATTTACTCAAAAAACTAGAAAGAAAGATTTCAAATTTAGTCAAATTTACTGAATTGTCAAACTATACTCTCGAAGTCATACCGGTGTTATCCTGTAACAACCAAGCTCAAAGAAAAATTTTCATCCTAATTTTTGCAGCTATTTATAGAAATCATGAGAAAAGTAGATTACATCCATAAAGAGGAAATGAAACTAAAACCAAAATGGAGACGTATAATAAAGTCGTAAAGCCAAACTACAGATTAATAGAATGAAGAAATTCATTATGTGTGCAACTCTCAGAAAGGAGAAGTATAAGCAAAAGAGTCTGAAAACTGCTTGCTTGAAAAAGTCTGAATTAATTGCTCTCCAATCAAGCCAGAAAAACAATAAAAAAATCTAAAATACCCCTGCAATACAGTTTCAAACATTCAGAAAACAAACAAACAAACAAGCAAGCAAACCAACAAAAGAACCTAAAGAAAGCACAAGAACAGATAGAAATGCATGAAACTGCTATTATAAGGGGCCCCTTAGCGGTAGTCGTTACTGTCAGCTTTTTAGGGCAGAAAGTCAGTATCTAATTATTTCCTTTTTATCATTCTCCTGTTCACTGGCATAACAAGAGCAAGCGCCTGTTGCTAACAAATTGCTACACAGCATTATATGAGATGCAAGATTACTCACAGAAAAGGGTATCTATGCAGATTTTAGGAAAGTGAATATAGTTTTAACCAGTGATTCTTTGCAAAGATATTGTAAACTGATATAGGGAAAATAAGTTCAGATCACAGACAGAGCATACCTGGAGATGCCATTACAATTGCACCTCCTTTTCTTGAGTGCTTGCTGCTTTCTCATGGTCTTGCTGCAATGCATCCTTGAATTTTCCCATCTGTGACATGTTATTGCCTTAGTAGGTGCATAGACTGCATTTGGTGTTTGTCTTAGCTGTGGTTGTGGTGTCTCTACTGTGACACACTAAGGTGAAGGAGTTCACTTTTATGGCTGCAGTTATAGCATTCTCACTTTTTTGTTTTTTGTTCCTGCTTTTGTTTGAAGCTCTGATTCTGAATCTGAGGAGGAGCCAATTACAGAGGAGGAATTGGCTAAGCTGAAAGAAGAGGTAGAAGAAAAAAAGAAACTCATTGCCACACTGCGAAACAAGCCATGGAAGATGAAAAAGAAGTTGTCTGTCCTTAAGTATGGTTTGGTTTCCATAATGAATATCTGCTGTCTTGCTTTGCACTGTTTATCTGAATTTTCACTGTAGTTCTGCACCTACTCACAAAACTAACTTCAGACCACTTCTAATCTCTCTTCCCCAGAAGGTATTCTCACAGTAAGTGGAGGTAAATGGTGTTGCGTATCAGTGCTTTCTTCTCCCCATAGAGCAGAAATCAAATATGGAAAGCTAATACCTTTTGTTTTCAGAATTTCCATTACAATCCAGTGCAAAATCTTTTCATTTTTTCAGTTAGGTTGATGTTAATAAACTCTTCCTTTGGTGAGAATAATATCTCATTAATATCTCTCAGAAAAAAATGGTGCAATTGCAGGATTACCTCAAGATTGCTAGGGAGAGAAGAGAAGATTTTCTCCCCAGTCTGACTTTCAGGAAAGAAAAACTTTTTAACTTATAAAAAAAGCAAGCAGCTTGGAAGCAGAACTTGTAATTTCATGCACTTTCATGTATTCCACATAGAAAACTGTATATTGCCCTAGCAAACCTATCACTATATATACTTGGAAGCCAAAAATGAAGTATTCATTTACATTTAAATTTCCACCAAGCACAGGAACTGGGTAAATAGAGGGAGTTTTATTCTTTTGACAAAACTCCCCTATTTTGGATAGCTCATTCACTGCAGCAATACCCAGATACCAACAGAACATATCTAGCAGTGAAAGGATGGTCTCTCCTGCAGAGAGTTTTTAATATGAACAAAAAACACTGATATGAAATATGGTGCAGAAAGTCCATAGATTTGTCCTTCTAGAAGGTAAGGTAATTTTGGAAAGGGTAAACTTGCAAAGAGGTAATGAAAGGAATTGAAGGAGGTAAAAGAAAGCAAGATTTAGGAGATGTAAAGTAGAAGCATTGTGAAGGTAAGAGAAATTTCAGAAAATGTAAATGAGCAGATTAGATTTTGGATAGTCTACAGCTGAAGGATCCCCATGTACACAAACTTAACATTTGTTTGTACTCTTCCTGTGGAGAAAGCTTCTATTTTTACAGCTATTCTTCTATCCCACAATTCCTAGCAACTCCTAGGAAACTTCATGATTGGTATGTCCCTTGGACTATTGTCCATTTTTGCTTTTCCATGTGGGCAGTGATGATGCTGCAACATGTAGCTCAAAGATGATCAAGAGATGTTCCTGGGCCTTGGAATATCTGGTAAGGAAAGCTGGCATAGAGGTCATTTTTTCCTCTGTACTTCCAGTTGTGGGCAGTGATGTTGGAAGAAACAGATGCATCCAGTCTGTTAATACAGAATTCCTTCTAGAAACTCTGCTAAGGCTCTTGGAAGATGGGGAGGTGATTTGAGACAATAAGCACGTCTTCACCAGGGAAAGAGCTGCCTGAACAAACCTACTGTGATGAAGTTACTACATCAGTGGACAAAGGAAGGGCTGTGGATGTCATTTAGCTGGACTTCTGTAAGGTCTTTGACATGGTACCCCACAACATCCTTCTCTCTAAATTGTAAATATATGGGTTGAATAGGTGGACTGTATGGTGGCTAAAATATTGCCTGAATGGTCACACCCAGGGTGTTGGTGGTCAATGTGTCAATGTCTTCTTGAACATCACTGGCAAGTGGTGTCACTCAGGGATTCATATTGGGGCCAGTGTTATTTAATATCTTGATCAATGACATAGATTGAGGGATCCAAGTGCACCCTCAGAAAATTTGCAGATGACACCAAACTGAGTGGTGCAGTTGCCACGCTTGAAGGACAGGATGCCACTCAGAGGGACATGGACAAGGTCAAGAACTGGGCACATTGGAATCTCATTAGGTTTAATAAGACCAAGTGCTCCAACTTTGTCTGAGCAACCCCCATTATCAATATAGGCTGGGGGATGAACAGGTGGAGAGCAGCCCTTTGGAGGGTTTGAGGGTGCTGGTGGATGGAAAGTCAGAGAAAAGCCTACAATGTAGGTTTACAGCCCAGCAAACCAAATGTGCTTCATCCAAAACAGCGTGGCCAGTAGGGTGAGGGAAAGAATTCTGCTCCTCTAAACCACTCTAGTGAGACCCCACCTGGAGTGCTGTGTCCAGTTCTGGGATCCTCAACACAGGAAAGGCATGAACCTGCTTGAGCAGGTTCAGAGAAGGGCTAGAGAAATGGTCAGAAGACTGGAACAGCTTTCCTATGGAGATGGGCTGTGAGAGTTGAGTAGTTCAGCCTGAAGAAGAGAAGGCTCTGGAGACACCTTATAGCAGCCTTTCAATACTTAAAGGGGGCTTTTAAGGAAGATGGGAACAGATTTTTACCAGATGATGCCATAATTAGACAAGTGTTAATAGTTTTACACTCAAAGAATTTAGATCCAGGTTATTCATAGGTAAGATATTCTCTACCGTGAAGGTAGAGAGACACTTGATNCAAACTGAGTGGTGCAGTTGACACGCTTGAAGGACAGGATGCCACTCAGAGGGACATGGACAAGGTCAAGAACTGGGCACATTGGAATCTCATTAGGTTTAATAAGACCAAGTGCTCCAACTTTGTCTGAGCAACCCCCATTATCAATATAGGCTGGGGGATGAACAGGTGGAGAGCAGCCCTTTGGACGGTTTGAGGGTGCTGGTGGATGGAAGTTCAGAGAAAAGCCAANGAGAAAAGCCTACAATGTAGATTTACAGCCCAGCAAACCAAATGTGCTTCATCCAAAACAGCGTGGCCAGTAGGGTGAGGGAAAGAATTCTGCTCCTCTAAACCACTCTAGTGAGACCCCACCTGGAGTGCTGTGTCCAGTTCTGGGATCCTCAACACAGGAAAGGCATGAACCTGCTTGAGCAGGTTCAGAGAAGGGCTAGAGAAATGGTCAGAAGACTGGAACAGCTTTCCTATGGAGATGGGCTGTGAGAGTTGAGTAGTTCAGCCTGAAGAAGAGAAGGCTCTGGAGACACCTTATAGCAGCCTTTCAATACTTAAAGGGGGCTTTTAAGGAAGATGGGAACAGATTTTTACCAGATGATGCCATAATTAGACAAGTGTTAATAGTTTTACACTCAAAGAATTTAGATCCAGGTTATTCATAGGTAAGATATTCTCTACCGTGAAGGTAGAGAGACACTTGATGAAGCTGCCCAGAGAAGTTGTGGATGCCCTGTTCTGGGAAGTGTCCAAGGACAAACTGGACAGAGCTCTGCTCTACCTGGCCTAGTAAGACGTGTCCCTGCTCATGGCAGAGGGTCTGGAACTAAGTGACCTATAAGGTTCTTTCTAGCCTAAAGGTTTACATTCAATGCTTTTCTAATCCCAAGACATACGTACCAAAATGCAGTTATAGACTGTGTTTTCTAGAGCCCTGCTTTTGTAATTGTTTCTTTGGAGCCTAAGTTCAACTGAGTTACAAGACAAGACCTGGGTTTTTATGCTACTAAAAGTAAAAATATTATCTTATAAATGGGCACTGTATTATGATTACAGTTATAATAGTATCAGCATATTTTAAGGTGTCTATGTTCTGTATGTTAGCAAGTTATTTAAGATTTATAATAGAATCATTAATCTGATAGATTGGCATTATTGGCATTGTTCTTGTACATATGGAAAGTGGACACATGCTGGCTGTAAGTGCCTTAAACTTTTAAATCAATAATGTGACTTTTGAATAACCTAGTATTAGCATTTCTGGCTCTTGAAAATCTTGGTGAACCATTGTTATTGGTAAGTATTTCCCTCTGCCATCTGATTCTTTTCCTGTGAAGGATTTAGAATATCATGTGATGGGTGGTGAAAAAAATCAAAACTGTCTTCTTACAGGTAGAAGAGCAAATTGCCCTATTATTTGTTTTCCAGCTTTCACAATGGAGAGATACTTCATTGGAGGTTTCTTGTTAGCATTATGATAATGTTATGTAATTATGTAAGCCAAACCTCACTTCCATGTTTGTCCTGTATTAGCATGTTTATTTCCAAGAATGGAAAAAAAGTGCTATCCAGGAACATTTCTATACATGAAAAAATAACACCTAAAAATTACTCTTTTTATATTATTTTGAACAGTTAATATTAGCATCCATTAGAATTTCTCATTTTAAATATTATTGTTTTAAAAGAAGTGCTGTCAGAACAAAAAATTGGTGGGGAAAGATTTACTTTCTGCTAAAATTTGTCTTTTTTTTTAAAAAAAGACATTTTAAATAGTTAAAACATTTTGTTTTAAGCATTTTCAAAGGAACATTTTTTCATGTCTTAAAGGGTATAGGGTGGGAAAGATGATTTATACTTAACTGTAGTGACTACTTTGTAAAATGGTAAATATTTTCCTTCAGTCTTCAGAAAATGCATGAATGAACAATAATTTTAGAACACAGATATAGAACTTGTTACTCTGTAGAAAATGCCTTCTGTCAAAACATGAGAGCTCATTGTGGAAATGGCATTCTTAAAAGAACTACACTGGCAATTTAGATCAACTCTATCTTCTAATTTACATAGGGATGTAAAATAGAAGTTATAGGTGATCTAAATTGCCAGTGTAGTTCTATTAAGAACGTCTGAAAAGATGCATTTCATAGAACCCACGATTACTCTCTGAAGAAGCATGACTTAATGAGGATACTGCTCTAATACAGAGTGTCCCTCTGCAGTTTGGAGTTGATCTGTATTGATACAGTCAGACTTCAAACTCACCTTAAGACACCGTGGTCAGATCTTCACAGGTCTGGGAATGTGAAAAAAGAGAGAAAGAAGACATGGAGAGATATGAAAAGGTGTTACAACAGCATCACCACTCTCCTAGGCCCTAAGCAATAGAATTGTTACGCTGTGGGCTGGGGACACACTGGTCTGCGCTACAGAGTGTATAAGTGTGCCTAGTGTCCAGACTTTTTATAATTTCCAAATATTCTGTTTCAGAAGACTTTCCTTGTTCTAGTAATTTTCCTTCTATTGGTTTACATGGTTTGTGAATAGTGTTGTTTTGCCTTTTCTATGGGAGATGAGAACTTGTGACATTTCTTCCTGTGACTGCCTACTCAGGTCAGCACAAAGTTACCTGAAGAGCCATAAGGTGATAATGACCATTAATTATTACTTGCAAGACTGAGATTTAAAGAGAAGGGTAAATTGATTGATTGATTGATTGATTGACAGAGACCCTTGAGAGTCAATTCTGAAGGGAGAGGGAGTCTTGGAAGGCTGGATATGCTTTAAAAAGGAAATTGTTAAATATTCAGGAGCAGGGTCTCCTCCCGTGCAGGAAGACAAGTCATTAGGGAAAAGGGCCAGCCTGGTTAAACAGAGATCTTAGGTTTGATCTCAGGAGAAAAAAAGAGAATCTTCTTTTTCTGGAAGGAGGGACAGGTAACTTGGGAGGACTACCAGGATGTCACAAGGTCATGTAGGGAGAAGATTAGAATGGTCAAACCCCTACTAGAACCTGATAGGCCTCTACTTTAAAGACAATAAAAAAATTTCTATGAGTACATTTGCAGTAAAACGAGGGTCAAAGAGTATCTCCATCACTTGTTGAATGTGAAGGGTAGTGTAGTGATGGGAGATGAGATAAACGCAGGATACTTAATGCCTTCTTTGTCTCAGTCATCAATGTCAAGACCAGTTGTCCTCATGATGCCCAGCTCCTTGAGTAGGAAGTTGGTGACGGGGAAATATGTGAAGCCCCCACAATCCAGGAGGAGATGGTTAGTGTCCTGCTATGCCAATTAAACATGCACAAGTCTACACATCCTGGTGGGATTCAGGGAACTGCTGAAAGAACCAAAACACTCAATAATCTACCAGCAGTCCTGGTTAACTGGAGAAGTTCCAGCTGACTAGAAATTGGCCCATGTAACACTCATCTACAAGAAGGATCAGAAGGATGATCTGGAGAACTACAGGCCTGTCAGCCTAACTTCAGTTCCAAGCAATTTATGGAAAATATCCTGAGTGATTATGCAGGATTATCAGGAGATCAAGCCCAGCCAACATAGATTTAAGAAAGGCGGGCTTTGATTGACCAAACTGATCACCTTCTATGACAAAGTGACTTGCTTAGTACATGAAGGGAAGACTGGATGTCATCTACCTAGACTTCAGTGAAGCACTGGACACCATCTCCCAAAGCATCCTTCCAGAAAAACTGACTTGTATGGGTAGACCCTTCAATGGGTAAAAAATAGCTCTTTCTTTCTTTTCTGGGCCCAGAGAGTGGTGGTGAATGGAGCTAAATCCAGCGGATGGCCACTTACTAGTGGTGCTCCCCACAGCTCAGTTTTGGGGTCAGTATTTGGGGTCAGTCTAACATTTTTATTGATGATCTGGGCATGGGGAATCGAGTGCACCCCCATTAAATTTGCAGATGACACCAAGCTGGGTGGGAGTGTTGGTCTGCTGGAGGGCAGGAAGGCTCTGCAGAGGGACAGGATCAAACAATGGGCCACGGACAACTGCAGAAGGTTCAACAAGGCCAAGTGCTGTGTCTTGCACTGGGGTTGCAGCAGTCCCTGTGCAGTGCTACAGTCTTGGGGGGAGGCAGCTCAAGAGCTGTTCTTTAGAAAGGAACTTGGGACACTGGTTGAACACTAACCAGCAGTGTGCCCAGGCAGACAAGAAGGCCAAAGGCATCCTGGCCTGTATCAGGAACAGCGTGGCCAGCAGGACGAGGGCAGCGATCGTGCCCCTGTACTGCGCAGTGGGGAGGCCTCACCTCAGGTCTGTGTTCAGTTCTGGGCCCCTCACTGTAAAATGGACATTGAGGGGCTGGAGACTGTCCAGCGAAGGGCAATGAGGCTCCTGAAAGGACTAAAGAACATCTGTCATGAGGGACAGTCAAGGGATCCGGGGTTGCTCAGTCTCAAGAAGAGGAAGCTCAGGGGGAATCCCACTGCTTTTTGCAATTGCCTGTAAGGAGGTTGTGGTGAGGTGGGGGCCCATGTCTGCTACGGTGTCTGCAGTGAGAGGGCAAGAGGAAATGGCCTTAAGATGAGACAGGGGAGATTCACATCAGATACTAGAAAAAACTTTTTTTGCAGTTAGGATGGTCATGCATTGGAATAGGTTACCCAAGGAGGCGGTGGAGTCACCATCCCTGGAGGTGTTCAAGAGGCATCTGGATCTGGCATTGGGTGATGTGGTTGAGTGTTTTTGAGGTTTCAGTGGCAGTGCTGGGTTGATAGTTGCATGTAAGGTCTCTTAAAAGTCTCTCCCAACACTGACAATTCCATGATTATATGATTTTTGAATTGGAAGAAGGTACAAAAAAATAAAACTAGTGGGCTGGAGCTTCTGCTATAGCTAACCGATAAACCTTCAGGGAAAGCTATCCCAGTTTAAGTCTGAGGGTCGGATTTTGGGAACTGCATCCCTGTTTGTGCATTTTTCTGCCTGAGTTTTGCACCAATATGAAGAAAAGTGAGGGGTTTAAATGCTGTGCTACTGTGTTTGTCTCTGGTATACTCATCTCACTTCCCTTATTAGCATTCATAGCACTTTAGATAGACAAAATTTTGTGCTATAAAAACACAAAGTCTGTTAATAACTGGGTAGTTTATATCCAACAGCAATGCTTATTATGGTACCATTTAATTAGAGAATTGAGCACAAGAATCCAGAGATGTGCCAACAGTGTTCTCTAAAATTGTACCACAAGACAGTTAGTACACTATCAAAGCAAGTGAAATAACAAGTTATTTAAAAAAAGACAGTAAAATATCAAGCTTAGGCTTTTAAAAGGACTTCCAATTAAACACACACCATTAAAGAGAAAAACGAGAACTTTTTTTCCCTAGGAAAATCAGAGCAGTGCAGAATCTGTTCTTCACTTAGAATCATAGAATAGTTTGGGTTGGAAAGGCCCTTAAAAATAAATTTATTCCAACCCCCCTGCCATTGGAAGGGACACCTTTCACTAGACCAGGTTGCTCAGAGCCCCATCCAGCCTGGCCTCAAACACTTCCAGGGATAGGGCATCCACAGCTTCTCTGGACAATCTGTGTCAGCTCTTCACCACCTTCACAGAAAAGAATTTCTTTCTAGTATCTAATACAAACTAACTCTATCTCACTTGGAAGCCATTCCCCCATGTCCTGTCACTATGTCCTCTTGTAAGAAGCCCCTCCCCTTACCTGCAGGCTCTCTTCAGGTACGGGAAGGTTGTAATTAGGCCACCTTGAAACTTTCATTTCCAGGCTGAGCAAACCCAGTTCTTTCAGGCTTTCCTCATAGGAGACTGGCTCCATCCCTCTGACCAAGTTGCTCTAAGAGCACTGCGGTGGCTCTCCTTTGGACTAGCTCCAACAGGTTTTTGCATTTCCCTTTTACACTGAAGTAGCTACTCCATCATAGCAGATTGCATGCTAGGGACAGAATATATTCTGGTGATTTTTCAGTATTTTTGCATCATGATTAGTTTTATTACAGGACTTAGGTTGCCCATCAAGACAAATGAATTGAAAATAGGATATTTTATAAGCATAAAAACCCCAAAGATATATAAGGTGCATGTGTAAGATGGTGGCAATTTCTCATCTTTTGTTGAACTCTTTGTACTCCCATCAATCAGTATTTCATCTCTCTTACTGTGGACATACTGACAGTCCTGAAGGGCAGAGTAGTTGTCTTGGAGGCCAGCTGGGTATTAAATAACACTATAATTTGCCCACTGTTATTGCCGAACCGCTTTTCAAGTGAGCTGTGACCAACAATATTTGTTTTGAAGAATGTTTTCAGCCAGTCTTGTAAGACTTACAAAAGTCCTTCTTTTTATTGAGCTTTTAGTTCTTAGAGTCTGAAACCTCCCTGAACTGTTACTGAAAAATGTGATCAATCCACTTGAATCGCATTCATTAGCAGCAAGCTCTAAGACCTGTAATGCATCCTCTCTCTGCAGCACAGAAGTGTCTGAGGCACTGTACACCTATCACTTTGGAAGCTGTAACTCCACACCTTGTATTAATAATTAACTCAGACTTCTCTGGGACAATAATGCCTGGCCCCCTGAAACATTTATTAGTTCTTGCATCTGTAATTCAATTAATAAGCTTCCTCTAAAGCCTCTTTAAATTCACTGTTAGCTAGCAGGGCACACTTTGCCCTATCTTGTGATACAGATAATTTACCTCTAACACATGATACCAGTGATTACAAAGCTTGGTTTTGTTGGTCTGCGTTGTTTTTGACACATCCTCGTGTTTGTAAAGTCTCATTATTTCCAGGTGGGCATGAATATGTATATTTATACTTTTGGGTTTTATTGTGGTTTCTAAAGCAGTTCTAAGACTTGATCATTCTTCCTGTTATCACATTTTATTTATAGCACAAAAGAAATGGAGAAAAGGACAAAGTTTGGCAAAAGTCTGCCATGTACAAATAGAGGTCTTTCATTTAGATAGTTTAGACATCAAGGTAGAAACCTTAATTAAGTAATCTGTTGAACTGTATTTGACAAGAACATGTATCACAGGCTTGGAAAGGACATGGAAAGCCTGGTCCCTGACTGAATGATTCCAAGCTGATGCTGAACTTTTAAGGCCAGGAGGTGTAAGTAACTTACATACCACAGAGGTCAGGAGTAAGTAGTCAGTGGAGTAATTAGTCAGTGGACTAATCTGCTGCAGAGCTGGTGGGGGAAGAAAAACTGAGGAGAGAATGAATACATACTCTGTTTGATGGCTCCAGTATCATAAGCAATATGAAAATGTTATTTAGAATGTTTTTGGTAAAATCCACCACGTACCAATGTGTAAGTTAGGCCTGTAGAACATAAAAGGTAACTCGATTTCTTTTATTCCAAGATTGGAAGAGGACTTCTACTATTCTTTCATAAAGTAATTTATTTTTTTTAAAAAAAATAATTTCTTTCAATTGCATAACAATTATACAAAACAATTTAGATTGGAAAAGAACTTTATGATCATCGAGTCCAGCCATTAACTCTGAGCTCTCAAGTCCATCTCTAGTCCAAGTCCCTCATCATGACATTTACACATCTTTTCAAAACCTCCAGGGATGGTGATTCAACCGCTTCCCTGGGCAGCCTGTTCCAGTGTTTGACAACATTTTGGTGAAGAAATTTTTTGTAATATCCAACCTAAACCTCCCCTGGACCAAACTGAGACTCTTTGTTCTTGTCCGGTTGCTTGTACCTGGAAGAAGAGACTGATTCCCACTTCACTACAACCTCCTTACAGGAGGCAAACTGACTAAGAGTGCCCTTGATCCCCTCCTCCAGATCATCAATAAAGGTGTTAAGCAGGACTATCCTCAGTACTGAGCCCTGGGGAACACCACTGTCTCTGAATGACAGTTCCCATAGTTAGATGGATTTAACTCCACCCACTGCCACTCTTTTGGCCATATAGCATGTGCTACTCTTTTACTAATTATATTATGATTATTAACTAAGTGATTATTTTGGCTATTACATCACAAGAATTGGAAATATTATTGCCACAATTTTTAATGCATGTTTGAAACATCTTTTTGTCATAGTCAGTGTGCATTAATGGTCAATGCATTAATGCCAGAAATTCAATTAATTAAAATAAATTAAAGTGCTTTGTTATTAGACCAGAGTAAAATTCAGTGTAAATGAAAACAAAAATAATACTGCAAGTCCATCATTTGGACTTAGCTGATTTATTTCAGGATTTGTACAACAAATTTTTAAGTATGGAAAAGTAATTTATAAAAACAGTGAAACAGGTTCCTTCATGCTTCTTTGATGAAACATGAAAATAACTTCATAAATACTGTGCACATATGGATCCTACGTTTATTTTGGTCCAGTCTTGCTTGTGCAGCTCAGTTGACTGCATGTGTAACCACTCAGTAAGAAATGAATGGTTTGTTTGTGATGCAATGATGAACTTAGTCCAATGCAGGGAAACAGAATGAAAATCAGTGAAACAAGCTATAAAGGGTTTGGGAAGAAGGGGTGCAAGGAGAGAAGAAATTTCAGCCACTGGCAAAGCAAAATCCAGGGAAGGATTCAGGAGCATCAGCGGCATAAAACCTGTAGGTCCAGATCACCTCCTTCAAAAAGCAATGCTTTGTTTTGCCCTGGAGAAAAAGCTTAAATACTGATAACACTTGAAAGACTGCTTGATGGGGGTCCAGGAAGCAGAAGAGAATCAGAAAAACTAGTTTTAGTAGAAAATCTTTCAAAATTGATTTAAAACTAGTCAAAAGGGGGTTTGGATTAGGAGTTTAAGACAAATATTTTTAGGAATTTCATTTGGAAAGTTCCTTCCTGTTTTGGCTTAACTTTATTTTATATCAGAACAAGTTTGTTGGGAGCTCCAGTGTTTCACCTATGGATGCAAAATGTACTCATATATGCTAGCAAGGATTTTTAAATGTATTTATTGCTGTTTTCATAATATGTCCTTAAATTTCTAACTTGTTGCTTCACTGTAAAGAAACTCGACTTAAAATTTGAAAATTTCATATTCTGCAGCGTAGTGTAATCAATGACTGAAAATACAAATTTTCTACTTCTTTGTACTTCGACTTCAGAAAATTTTCATGAACAAGCCTGAGTTACCCAGTGATAGGGTAGTAGAATACAGTATGCTGACCTGGGAGATTGATAGGTGTGCAGTTTATTGAGTCTGCCTGCTTTTATGGCACTGTTCCAGCACTGACTCTTGAGTTAAGGAGTAAGCTGCCATCTGCTGTCAGGACTGCCCTATATCTGTTGACAGAGCAGCAAGATTTTGGATCCTGAGGCTTGGATTTTAAGGCAACCCTTGGATCCAGGTTTCCTGAAGCTGAACAAATCTATTTTCTCTGACTTACTTGGGAGGACTGAAGTTTAATTGTAGATATTTTGAGAATCAAAATGAAAAAATGGTATGTGTGCAGTGTGCTGTGGAATCTCTGGAGGACTCAGAGTGGTTTGGAAAATAAAGAACCCTCAGTCAGTGTCAATGTTAGCTAAATACAGAAAGACCAGGCTTAAAATTACAGAATACAAAGGTGATGTAGAAGCACAGAATTAGAAATAAAGGATCTATACCCTTAAAATGACACTGACTCAATCCTCAAGGAATATTTTGAAGTGATGAATAGGTAGGCTCTTTGGCTGTGGGGGTGGCTGGGTATTTTTATCTTTTAAAATCTGAGTCCTTGTGTTCCTTGGGCTATAGTGAGAGAAAAAAAGATTAGATTAGCATTCGTGATTTCAAATGTTGGGAAAAGGCATGCTGAATTCCTGAGGAGGTCAGGTGAACTTGCACTGGCCCTGGTGTTTCACCAGCTGGGTTTAGATGAGACCATTCAGAAAGAGAGAGCGCTCAGAGGGCTCTCAAGCAGAAAAAGCCCTCAGTGACTGAAAATTAAATTCAGTAACTCAATTTTGCAGTTCCGTGCACTTATTTGGATCCTTGGCACTGCGAGCTAAAGCAATTGTTGCAGTGGGTGTCTAAGCTGTGAAAGGCTTTGATAGGTCTTCAGATTGAAGATCCCCCTAAGCATCTGCAGTTACTAAAAATACTTTTATAGATGTTGAGATTTTTAGTCATTGGTTTGGAAAAGTTATGACATGGTTAATGGGCACCTTCTCACATAATTTTAATTCTTCTTTATCTCAACTACACTGCTATACTGCCATTAACATTTCCAGATTTTGCGGTTTAACACTATCTTTTTCCTTCCTTGTATAAAATATATGAGCAGAAAACATAAGCATGAAAATTAATTTCACTTGGTCAACTTATCTGTAGCAGTTCTGGTAAGAAAGAAATGTGCATTACAATCAATATGCATCACAATTACTATTTTCCCAATAGTCTACCTTTTCCCAAGTTGTGTCTGCAATAGAATGTAATAATAATTAACTGCTTTGAAGTTATTCAGTGTGACAACAAAACAGTTTACAGCATTGGGTGTACACTGACAGCTAAAAATCCTTGGTCTGTTTTTCAGTGGTTTAGGACATTTAGCCTTTAGAGCACATTTTCTCAGGGGAGACATAATAAAAAGTCATAAATGGAAATTGGATTAAATGGAGGAAACATTAGTATGCACTTGATCTCATCTCTTTACTGTTTTAATCCATGGACTTTATGAATTTTAAAAAGAGTTAAAGTCTTCCTTTCATCTTTATATTATTTAACTTATTTATCTCTATATGCAAAATGTTAGCCTTTTGGGGACCAGTGAAGCTGCATTTCAAAGAAATTGCTCTGGGAATGGTACAGCTAGAGAAGATGTACGCAAAAATTCAGAAGAGCTAAATTAAATGTCATATTGAGAAGGATAGGCACAAGGGAACCAGAGCTCTAGTGTACACAAATCTCTCCCAACCTGGGAATGTGTCCTAAGCCATGAACACAGAGGGGGGAAGTTCAAATGTATCCAGAGAAAGATTGAGGTACAAATTAGGTCAAATGTTGGTAATCAAAATGATAATTCACTTTTATTCACTATCAAAGAAGAGAGCAGGGAAGAAATTAGAAGAGCAAGAAAAAACGAAGAATTACAGAAAGCAAGAAAGCTGATCACCACCAAGAATCCGCAGCGTCCCACTAGGATCCTTCTTTCTTCTGTCAGAATAACTGTGGGAATAACAGGAACGACTGTTTGTGCATCACACAAATGGGCAGTAGCTGAAGTGCAAAAGTCAGTTTACTGACTAACTGTGACTTTATGTATTTGATAACCTTGACTGGATGTAGGCAGACAGATCTCCATATATGTTTGTATTAGATCAGGTGACTGAAGTTCCTTCTATTTTTGCATTATGCATACATTATATATATGGTCTTCTGCAAAATGCAACATCTCAGAGCTTTCCTTTCCAAACATTACAAAGGGAACAAGATTTTACTCTATGAGGAGTAAAAAAATTACATCAATATGATAGAGACAATATAAAATTTACTGTAACATAATCTATATCTCTCTTTTGCCCTCAATTTCCAGGGAAGCACAGCTTTTTGTTGAAAAGTTTGAAGGTGCTCTTGGAAAAGGAAAAGGAAAAAAATTCTATGCATACAAAGTGATGATGACCAAGGTAAATTGATTGTTTCACTAACTTCCTGTAAAGCTAATGGGAAGCCTTTTGGAGATTATTGCTGTGGGTACTCATCTTCCACGGCAGAGTCCCTTATCTTTCTATGGATTTTAAACTTTTATTTTCACTGCCTTTGCATGAAGATTTTTCTAATGAAAGCTTATGGTTTGATATTTGAAGCTTGTCATCAAACTGAAAATCAGCTGTTTTACAGGAGTTTGCAAGAGTTCAGTATCTTGTGCAAGTTAATTTCCCTTGGTGTAGATTGGGTATTTGTCTGGACTGAACCCAAAGTTAAGTCTTCACCTTGAGACAGCCCTCTGTGAAGGATGAAAAAAAAGAGAAATATAAAGATGAGAAAGAAAAAGAGAAAAAAGAAAAAGAGGAAGAAAAAGAGAAAGATAAAAAAAGGAAAAAGAAAAAGAAAAAGAAAAAGAAAAAGAAAAAGAAAAAGAAAAAGAAAAAGAAAAAGAAAAAGAAAAAGAAAAAGAAAAAGAAAAAGAAAAAGAAAAAGAAAAAGAAAAAGAAAAACAAAGAGAAAAAAAAGAAAAAGACAAAAAAGGATTGGCATGAAAGGAAGTGATTAGCTAATATTTCTTCTTGTGATAGAAATAAGAACTTCCGACAAATCCAGTAGAAGACACATTAAAACAAACAAAATGTGATGGCTTTTCATGAACAATTACTTTGTGGACTCTGCGAAAGGATTTTGTGGATGATTAAGGGGTTACATTAGCTCAAGGAAGAAGTGAACATCTGGGCACTGAGATGATGGTGTGGTGTCTGTTTTTTCTTTTCTGTGACTCTTTTCAGAAATGGATGAAATTTCAAAGAGATTTTGAAAATTTTAAGACAGCCTGCATACCCTGGGAAATGAAAATTAAGGAGATTGAAAGTAAGTAATAGTAGAATCTAGAATATATTTCTGATGTCTGCCAAAGTGGTAAATTTCTTTAGAATATGTGTCTGTATTCAATGCATAGTTTAAAATCAANGAAAAAGAAAAAGAAAAAGAAAAAGAAAAAGAAAAAGAAAAAGAAAAAGAAAAAGAAAAAGAAAAAGAAAAAGAAAAAGAAAAAGAAAAAGAAAAAGAAAAAGAAAAAGAAAAAAGAAAAAGAAAAGAAAAAAAGAAAAAGAAAAAGAAAAAGAAAAAGAAAAAGAAAAACAAAGAGAAAAAAAAGAAAAAGACAAAAAAGGATTGGCATGAAAGGAAGTGATTAGCTAATATTTCTTCTTGTGATAGAAATAAGAACTTCCGACAAATCCAGTAGAAGACACATTAAAACAAACAAAATGTGATGGCTTTTCATGAACAATTACTTTGTGGACTCTGCGAAAGGATTTTGTGGATGATTAAGGGGTTACATTAGCTCAAGGAAGAAGTGAACATCTGGGCACTGAGATGATGGTGTGGTGTCTGTTTTTTCTTTTCTGTGACTCTTTTCAGAAATGGATGAAATTTCAAAGAGATTTTGAAAATTTTAAGACAGCCTGCATACCCTGGGAAATGAAAATTAAGGAGATTGAAAGTAAGTAATAGTAGAATCTAGAATATATTTCTGATGTCTGCCAAAGTGGTAAATTTCTTTAGAATATGTGTCTGTATTCAATGCATAGTTTAAAATCAATGAGTATTTATTTTTTCATTAATATTTGTTAAACTTGATATCATAACTAGTTGAAAATTTTCTTCAGAGAATATCACTTTACAGATAAACATTATCATTATGCAGGTAGCAGTTAAAGATCCAATGTTGAAATTAATCCTAGAAAAATGTAATTGGGATTTTGCAATTCACTTTATTCACCTTCACTCTATTTTGTCTGTATTAATTTTACACATATTATACTATACAGGCTACACTGCAATTATTTCTGCCACTATTTTCATTATCTTTATCTTCGTGTAAGTTGATTTCTCTCATTTTCAGCGACATAATACAACCCAGGGAGAGCAATAGTGGTCTTAGATGCCCCATATCTAAACAAGGCAGCATAGTTAGTACTATAGGTATATTTGAGAGTAGGGGTCTGTCACAAGTCAGTTTTTTGTTGCAGTTCCAGTGGTGAATATGAACTGCAGCTCTTTATTTGGAGGACATTTGACTTAAGTGCATGGATACCTGAGTGAGGATCTACCACTTGGATTCCCTTTCAACAAATGCTTCTCATTACAGCATAAAGAGCCTTTCTCAGTTGAGTCTGACTCTTCCAGTCCTCCAGCTGTCTAGAAAGATCCAGTAACAGCTTGAAGCATTGGTCTATATCAAGTAGGCTCCCTTCTTCCAGGTGTGAGTCCCTTCTAGCACAGGGAGACTGGCTTCAGAGCAAAGGGCATCAAGCTCTGCCGTGCAGCATCCTCATGTTAGCAATAGGTGAATCTGATGCTGGAGTTTTCGCGTTTGAAAGAGATAGATGTTCACAAATGTACGAAGTATTTATATTTAGAAAATAGTTGCTTCTTTTCCTTACAAAACCAATATTCAGTATTATCCATGCAAAAGGACTTTATGGGAATCACACAGATGTGTTTTGGGATAGGGTGGCTCTTTTTCCACTGAGGAAATTTATAAAATATACACCAATCTGCATGCCAATGCCTAGTGTGATGAGGCTATGGATGCAGGAGAAGACGGCTAAAGTCTACTTAAAAGTATTGTTCTTTCATTCATCCATGGAATGTGTTGCACCTCAGAGTGGATTCAAAACACTGGTGAAACTTGGGCTGGTTTTGTTCGCAGCTAGTGCAGTCCATTTGTGACATTTTCTATGTTCCTTGTTACAAGTCCCCCCTGTTTGGACCTTCCTGCTCTGAAATACAATTAAGGGCAGTCATGGCTAAGTTACCCTCATGCATGGTTAAGCTTTTTACTTAGCAGAGGTGTCTGTTCTTGCCTGGTTGATGAAAAAGAATAAAGCCTATGAGCAGTCTGTGCTTTGGCTTGCAATAACTGTACTGATGCAGGTAATTCCAATGCATTGCCTCGCTGCAGGTGTTCCAGGTGGTTGCATAGCAGAGGTTTCAACAGGATAACTGATACAAGAGCTACAACACAATGCATATAAAGAAGGTATCCCAAATAGAACAGGATATTAGGATTTCAGCAAAAGAAATAATGTAGCATGGAGAGGTCCACAAAAGTAACCTGAAATCAGAAATATTCATAATTTCCTGTACTGTATTTTTTGTGCCCATAGCATCCCCCAAAGGCTGTAGTTTGGTTATAATTGAGTAATCTGCTTCTCAAAACCAGGTACACTAACTCAAAGTCTCTTGATTCATACCTGTCCCCAGAATTCCCAGTATGTCGGTCACTGCTAAGATTTGCCACTTCATACAAAATGTCAAAATTGTGGTTTAATTCTGAACCGTGAATAAAGCAGATTCAAAATGCTGAGGTCCTTGACAGAATGGCTTGTTCCTCCCTCTGCACAGCTGTGATAAATGTCTCTTAATTGGCCTCTGTTTATACTTCGGGATTATACCTGTTTAAGTGTATTGAATTTTCTACTGAGGAAGCTGTTACAGTAAAATATGAATATATGTGTCCCAAATAGCATAAGATATATTAGCTTGATATTACAGACTGAAAGAATATGTTACATATCTGCAAAGCAGTTTGGAAATAACAATATAAATAAGTCTCTTTGAGCAGAGAGATTTACTTCTCATTTGCTATCAGTGTGCTGCAGGCTCCCAAACTAGATTGCGTGAGAAAAACCTATTGAAAAGTACTTTTTTCCCATGGAAATGAATGGTAATGGAACTGAAGTCTAGTATTTTTCTAACTGACAGCTCTCCTATAGTCAGCAAAACTGTGCTGAAGAAAGCTGGGGTTGAATTTGAGCTTTTATTTTTATTTGGCCTGACTTGCAGAGCGTGGGCCAAATCAGGCCCTTGGTTCTCAGTGCTTCCCCTGCAGCCACTAATCTGTGCACAGGTCTGGGTCAGGGGGCTGGAGTGTGTGAGCTCAAATCCTTCACCTGGAGATGGAACTGCCTGCACACGTGGCTACAGATAGAGCACATAAACAGCAAAGTAAGAGAAAGAAAAGGTACAGACATTTGCAGACAATTTTTTTTGTCTCGTGAAGATATCTGGAAAGCACTCTGATAACAGCACTGACAAGTGTTTTATTGTCTTGCAAAGACTTTCCCCATTGGTTAATTCTGTGCTTCCTATTAAAACTGGACTGGTTCTGGCTTAGCATGTCAAGAATGCTTAAAATCCACATCAGACAGAAAAAAAAAATGGAAACATACTTCCAGAGATTACTTAATAATAGCAAGTATCACAGCTTTTGTATGACCCTAAATACTCCATTTAACTAATACTTTTATATTTTTGTTTCTATTCTCTCAGCCAGCTCAAGGCATACTAGTATGCAATATGCAAAAAAGCTATTAGAATTATGGTAATAAAGAAAAAAATTAAAATTAAAAGGAATTAAATTTAGAATTAATTAAAATTAGGATCAATAAAATGTGTAAAAATTTCTCCTGATTTTACTTATTTTAAATAATTTTGGTGCATCCTTATAGAAAATAACATCAAAGGTCTAGCTCATCTGCCTTTTTATCATGTCTCATGTTTTCACAGGTCACTTTGGCTCATCAGTCGCATCTTATTTCATATTCTTGCGTTGGATGTATGGAATAAACATGATTCTCTTCGGACTGACCTTTGGTCTTGTAATGGTGCCTGAGGTGGGAATCTTTTAAATTATCTTTGAGGATTGCCCTATGGATTTCTGTCCTTGCAGTGAGATTGCATAGGGCTGGAGCTTTAGACAAGCTTTTAGTCTCTTTATGCTCCATTTGCAAGTATTAGACTGTACTAAGCCTGTAAATATAGACTTCCTTTGTGGAGAGCTGTCTCTACAGAGAGGTGTCTTGAAATAGGACAGAAAAATGTAAAATATATTTAGGATTGTCTTCTGAAATTGTTTTCAAAGTGTAGGATGACATAGGTGTGGTTTTTTTTTGTTTTTTTGGGGGAATGAGTTTGATCATTTACTTGCTTGTTTGTTTGCTTTTGGTGGTTCTATGCATAACTAAGTAGAGAAACTGAGACTAAGAAAAAGGCAGAGTGAGTATCTTGACTACATGTGCATTGCAATAGAAAGGTGCATCTGGGGCTCAGACGATTCTTTCAGATGCAATATTCACATGCTGATCAGGCATAACAGGGCTGTGAATTCACAAGTGACCTCTCATGTTTTGCACTGTGCAACGTCACTGTTGGGAGTCGTACTTAGAGCAGATATTAAACTCAGACATGAATTAATTCTATGAAATGTGTTACTTCCTGGGTATCTTCCAGCCACAATATTGCCCTTCTAAAAGCAGGGCTTTTATGGAATTAAAATTATTGTGCCATCTCCCTGATTTCAATATCCCATATTCCTCTTATCTTTCTTATTTTGATGTAAGGAGATGAGAAAGAGTCAGGTAGGAATTTCCAACAGCTTCCCAGCCCAGCATTTCTGTAGCATGATCCCTCCAGCTAAATCCCTACAAATCTACAGGGTTTGATGGGATTCATCATCTGATGTCATTGCAAAAACATCTCTCAATGATTTTTGAGTGGTCTTGGGAATTAGGATATGTTCCAGCTGACTGGAAACTGGCGAAAGTTGTTCCAATTTTCAAGTAGGGCAAGAAGGAGGACCCCGGAAATTACAAGCCTGTCAGTCTCCCTTCAGTGCCTGGTAAAGTTATGGAGAAGATCATTCTGTGAGGTATTGAAAAACAACACAAGAACAGTGCACACAGTGGTCACAGCCACTGTGGCTTCATGAGAGGGAAGTCCTGCTTGTCAAACCTGCGATCCTTTTATGACAAAGTAACCCACTTAGCTGATCAAAGAAAGCAAATTGATGCACTCTTTTTGGACTTCAGTAAAATTTTCAATACTGACTCTCTCAGTATCCTTCTGGACAATATGTGCAGCACAAAGCTGGATAATAACATCATTGGATGGGTGAGCAACTGGCTCATGGGACTGCCACAAAGGTTGATAGTGAATAAGGTGATATCAGACTGGTGACCTGTCACCAGTGGGATTCTGCAGGGCTCCTTCCTCAGCCCTATGCTCTTCAGCGTCTTCGTAAATGACTTGAACACAGGACTGGCTGGGATACTGAGCAAAGTCATAGATGATACAAAACTGAGAGGAGCTGTTGACTCCTTCAAAGACAGGAAGGCATGGCAGAGAGATCTAAGCAAATTAGAGATATGAGCAATCAGCAACCACATGAAGTTCACCAGGGGAAAGTGACAGATTCTGTACCCATGAAGGGCAACACTGGCTGTACAGAGACTGGGGAATGAGAGGCTGGAGAGCAGCACTGTGGAAAGGGACCTGGGTGTCCTGGTCAGTGGCAAGCTGGATGTGAGTCGGCAGTGCCCTGGCAGCCAGAAGGGCCAAGCCTGTCCTGGGGGGCATCAGGCACAGCATCACCAGCTGGGCAAGGGAGGGGATTGTCCTACTCTGCTCTGCACTGGGGTGGCCTCACCTTGAATATCTGTGCAGTTTTAGACACCACAATACAAAACAGATATTAAGCTGTTAACATCTAAACAAGAATGGTGAAGGGTCTGGAGAGGAAGTGATATGAGAAGTAGCTGAGGTCACTTTGTCTGTTCAGCCTGAAGAAGAAGAGATTGAGGAGAGACCTCATCACAGTCTACAACTTCCTCATGAAGGGAAAAGGAAGAGCAGACACTAATCTCTTCTCTGTGGTGACCAAGGGAGTGGTCTGAAGTTGTGTCAGGGGAGGTTTAGGTTGGATATTAGAAAAAGGTTCTTCACTCAGAGGGTGGTTGGGCACTGGAACATGCTCCCCAGGGAAGTGGTCACAGCTCCAAGTCTCACAGCATTCAAGAAGTTTTTGGACAATACTTTCAGGCACTTGGTGTGACTCCTGGAGATGATCTTTTGCAGGGCCAGCAGTCGGACTCCATAAACTTTGTGGGCCCCTTTCAACTCAACATATTCTGTCATTCTGTGATCTTAATTAGAAGCCAAAACAGAATAAATGTACAACAGTTTTCAGGTTGAGCCTGGAAGGGACCCTGTGAGGACATATGCTGTGCCTGAACAAGCATCTTGCCAGCAGGGGAACTGACAGAATCCAAAAACTTATTCCCTAGCATCTTCCCATATCTGTAATTTAAAATATCCCCCAATAAAATCAATATTCCAAGAAAAATTAATATTTTGGTCTTTGTAAGTTAAACACCACTCATTAGAGAAATATGGTTGTACTCCTGTGTTGCCTTTGGACGTAAGAGGCACAGTCTGGCAATCCATTGATACTAGTGGAACTTTAAATTTTGAACACACCACTGAATGCATGTGCTAAGCACAGTTTCAATCAGTAACATGAAGAGCAGTAAAAGGAATTGTAGAAGTAAGTCATTCTCATAAAGGAGTTCAGGAGCATAAAAAAAGTCTTTCGAAGAAATGACAGATCACTATCCATTTCCTTTGCTGCTCTTTTGCTTTAAAATATAAATCAGTCTCATTTTTTTGGTTTCAGGCTTTGATGGGTAAGCCATATGGCTCTTTGCCTAGAAAAACTGTCCCAAGAGCTGAAGAAGCAACTGCTATGAATTTTGCTACTCTCTGGGATTTTAGTGTAAGTACATAATCTTGCAATATTGCATATCCACTTGACTTTTATTCACAATTACTTCATTATTTAATGTTCAGTTATTTAATATGAAGTATTTCAGGAGATAGTTTGCAAGAGAATTAATTTACATATCTATTTCACAAGCTCTCCTTATAGAAGTTTCTTTCAGACATAATGAAGCTTAATATTCACAGGCTTGTCTCAGTATATGCAGCAATCCAATGACACATGGGGAAATATCTCAAAGCTGGTTTGCCATTCCAGGGTACTAGATTTCCATTTCTTAAGTGTGAATTTGGTCTTCTGCTTTCATATGATTAAGATTCTATATTTTAAAATGCAGTATGAATTAGGAAAAAAAGAGAAGAAAATAAATGAGAAATAACAGTGACCTCCATACATTTTATCCTTTGCATTACATACATACCATGCCAGTGATGGATTCTCCTTGATTAAAAAAGGAATGGAAGATCTTTCTAAAAATCTGCGTATGTAACATTTTGCAGTGACTGCTTCATGAAATGACATTGCATCTAGTGCATCAAAAGTTATATATTTGAGTGAGAGTAAGAATAAATCTAAACATGTGGCTGGGAAGTTAGATAATGATAATGAAATTATAAAATGAGAAATAAAAGCATCAGAAAGATATTGGAGAAAAAAGGAATTATAGTAACTTGTAGATTTTGCAAAGGGAATAGACTAGAAGAGTTTTATACAGAAGATCAGAACAAAGCTTGTAAAATAAATGTATTTGAGAAAAAATGGATGAAGACTGGTGGAAAGAAGGAAAAGTTTTTATTAATTGTCAGAAACAGAAACTGGCAAGTCTGAAGAAGAAAGTACAATAAATAACAAAGCGGAAGTTAATGGAAAGAGGAAATGCAAATATAATAAACATAGAATAAGGCAATGAAAGAGATGGATCCCCTGAAATATTGAGGGAAAATTAATTTTCTTTAGACATATCAGATTGACAAATATTCCCTGAAGACAATGTATCTTTGTTTAAACAGCACAGGAAGTAGTACCTTTCATCTGCTAGCAACACTTGTGTACTACCAGCTAAGTTAGAAATAAATGATCACACATTACTTATCAATATTTTATCCTAAACAAAACCCCAACAAAACCTAAAGAACTCCAAGCCCTATGTAAGCATGTAAAAAATGCAGCAGAAAACAGTATCCCCATAAGAAAAGCCAACATAATGGAACCTGAGATAGGCACAGATGCAGTAGGAAGGAGTTCATTCCAGGCCTAACAGGGCTGAAGGCTTGGTAAGCAGCTGGAGAAAAATTCCCACTGTGGCAAACTGTCAGAAAGGAAGCAAGTGCTCATCCACATGCCATCCCAAGTCATGGGAGCCTTGTGGATACCTGGACCTTGAACTGTATAAAGGTGATACCACAGAAGAATGTCTTGGGACCCCACCACTGAGAAGGACAGAGTGAAAAAGGACTGGCAGGATGCCACAGGAATCCACATGGTGATAGTGGTATCTTTCTACTGATGATATCTTTCTGCTTAATCTCTCTGTCTTTGTCTCCGTCTCTCTTCTCTGTCTCTCTGTCTCGTATACCCCCTGACTCCCATTTCTTTCTATCTCTCTCTCTCTCCCCCTTTCATACTTACTGTTAAATAAAATCTGTAGTGTTGAATTCAGCATATGGTCTCTTATGGTCACCTTATTTTGGACAGAGACATCGCTTTATAAATGGATCATAACACCCCACAGCTCTCTAAGACAAGCAAAGAAAAGATGAGCTCAGAACATCTTTTCTGCTTTCTTTTGTGCTTGAAATTGCATTCACATTACTGCCACGGCAAAGAGAAGCATATTTGGATTTTGATATATTCTACTTGGAATTAATTTTTAACTTATTTTTCAGATTATAATCCAAATAGAAAAAAATGAGACTCTCAAGGCTTATTTGAATGACAGATTCAATCAGTAATCTTTTATGTTAGGCTCAGAGAGAAGTGAAAGAGATTTTCCATGCATGCTTACTTTTACAGAGCTGAAGTTATTTCTAATTTTATGATGAAATGATACAGAATCAACATATGATTTGCAGAACACAGAGGCTAAAAAGTATTTTCAATAATTTTGGGAACCCAAAAGGCTCTTCAGAGCTGCATTAGGCTGTATTGAAACCTGGGCTAAGATGGAATTATAGGATGCTTTAGTGACCAAAATTATGCAATACACGTACTAATGAATTTGAATGTGTCCTGATTGGTGTAGATGTTTTACTAGTACTTAGCAAGAAATGTGCTCTATTAGAATACTTGCCTTATTAGAGATGAACATGTTTTTATCCATTATGCTTAGGGACATATCTCAAAGCTAGTCAGAGATTAAGAAAAATTAAGTATGTGGATCAAGATATTTTGAATAACACTTATGTTTCGCATATATTAGTATTTGATTTTCAGCTTAGAATTATGAATTAGGTTTTTCAAATAAGCTTGTGACTCATTTCATGTATAGTAAAAGCTTCAATAAATTAGGTACATGTTTTGAAAAAATAAATAAGAGAAAGTTGTTACTATTTTAAGGGAAATGGGCAACTGAAAAAAGAAGTGAAGCAATTTTTTTTTAATTCACCAACCCTTCACCTTATTATATTACTTTCAAAATTATGCATGGCCTATCCTCCAATTACATGGTCAAATACTACATATTGCACTTGGAAATCTTACACCCAGCTAGAGGTTTGCCACTGCTGTGCATGCGCTGAGCTGTCCTGGTAAAGGCTTTGGCTTTGGTCTTCTATTAGGAGGTGAGTTCTTGCAATAACCTGAGAATTACCAGGAAGTTTTAGCCATTTGATCCATGTAGACACATACAGTTAATAAGGTACTAGTAAATTATTTTTAAAAATAATCTGTCTGACCAGTAGAAGAGAGCATCATTCATATGAAGATATTTAGAAAAGAAGACTTTGACTTGCTGAGAAAGACAGTGAACATATATTCCATTTTTTTACAGCCTTGGAATCAAATCTAAGTGTACAAAATCTCTCTGTGCTGAATAATCACTCACAGAATGCCCCTACCTTTTGGTTATCATGTATCCTGAATGATCACCCAATGAACAGTCGACAACTGTTGTTAGACAAAGGCATATGAGATTTTCATATTAAATCCATGCAAATAAATTTTGGAAAGGTGAAAATTAAGAATCTTGCATTTTATCTGCAAGTAATCTGAAAAACAAATTTTGTAAAACAATATGTTTCTTTCTTTAGAAGTAGTATGTTGGTGAAGAAGTTTTGACTCATTAAATTGTAGATGGATTGTTAATGAAGAGTATTTTAAAGATAAAAGACTTTGAAGTTGCTATGAAATATTCTGAGTCTTTTTAATATAAAGGGAAAAATTTTCTATCTGGTGAGATTTATTATCGTGATACTTGCAACAGATTTGAATTCATTGAAATGAATGTTTTTATACATTGCTATTGATACAATTACTGATTATGTGCATAGTTAAGAAAAATAACATTATAATTTTTTCTGACTTTCCAGGGCTTTGCACAGTATTCTGTACTCTTTTATGGTTATTACAATAACCAGAGGACAATCGGGTGGCTCAAGTTCAGGATGCCTCTTTCATATTTCCTTGTTGGAGTTGGGTCTATTGGCTACAGCTTTATGATTGTCATTCGAACGTAAGTTCTCCTTGTCTCTAGAAAAAAGTACATTCAAAAAGGCAGGTAATTCCACTGTTGACCCTGGAGACTGTCTTTTTAAAAAATACAATTCTAAGGACAGGACAATGCAAGATCAAGTGCAAGGTTAAAGTTATGTAAGACTCCTTCAACCTGTATTTATTTATCTGATCTTCTGCACCAGAGGTTGTGTTACAGTGTTGTGAAAGTGGGAATAAATCTTTACTGAAATAAAAAAACCACTTGTCTCCTGAACTTCAAAATTAAAAATGAATGCATAAAGTGAGGAAGAGATCTGTCAGCCCATCTTTTCATCATACTTGGCATCTAGTAGATTTTCAGCTAAAATTCAGGAAATTCAATAATTCTACCTTTAGTGATGCTTTATGTGATTTAAACTCTTTTACAAAGGAAGAACACAAGAAAGAAGCATATGGCAAATAATCCTACATGTAGATCACAGTCCATAGTAGATGCTCCCAGTTAATGTAATCTGTAATACCCTTGGTTCATGTAAGATGACCACCTAACACAGTAGTACAGTCAACAGTGGTTTTAAAAAAAGCTTATAGTGAAAAAATATATGAAGCTTGCAGGTCAAGATTCAAAGACTCTAATAAACATAGAGAAAAATGCAGATGGTGTATTTCCATTGTTTTGTCATGAACCCAGTATTTTTCACTTGCGTGAGCACTAGATTAATTCATGTTCTGCTTTCAAATTAGCTTCCTGCATAAGGCAAGAAGCATTACATTAAAAAAAACCTCTTCAGTGACATATATGTATTTTTGGAGAGGAACCAAACTACTGCAATAAAATAGCAAATGGATTAGTTCAAAAATATATTTAAAAATATTTTTGATAAAGCAACTACCAAGATAGAAAAGTCTTAAGCCTCAGATAATTTTATTTCAAGGACTTTCACTCTGACAAAAAAATATTCCAGGAAAACCCTGCAGCCCAAAACAAAGGACTATCCTTGAGAAGAAATTGCTAACTTTCCATCTGGCCATGTGACACTAATCATGACCAATATTTAGGTAATCTTATGAGAGTTCTTGCAGTCTTCTTCTCTTTTCTATTTCACTAGAAAGAAGCACAGTGAGCACAGAAACTAAAAGCAATGTAACAGGAGGTGATATAATTTTTCTGCTGTTGACTGAGAACTGGGAAAGGTCCACATGAAAGAGGTAGTGAGGATTATAAGCACTATTATTTTATTTAGGGAAAATATTTACATGTAGGCCTCCTCTCCTCAGATTTTGCAGTGTACAACATAAAATGGAAACATTTCTGATCTCAAAGAAATTATATTCTAACCACAAGAGTGTTCATTATTTCATTAGAAACTCTTGAGAATGAAATGTCTTAGTCTATAAACCAGAAGTAGGGCAGATTCTACCAAGAACCTTCCATGATCTCTGTCCCTTCTGGATATGACCAACCCTGGTATTGGTTTTTGACATCTCAGAAGGATTTTCTGTATTATTTACTTACTATTCTCCTCCTAGATTTGAGAGTATGTATTTTATTGGACTTTTAAAAATGTGGTACACAGAATGCATTAATATTAATAACATATCTCTGCTGCATTATTCAGATTTAAAGGAAGTGTTGCCTTTTCCTGACCAGAAATACTGAAGACTACATGATTTGTACCTTATTAGAAAATTCTATCCTTGTGCTCAGTGACTTGAATTAGGTGACAAAGAATGCAGAAGCAATACCACTGTTATTACATGAATGAAACCCCTTTTAACCAGAGAATTGTGTAGACAACATTAAATTTAATCCGAAGAAATACCTCTCTGAAGAAATAATCTGATGTTTCTCAACTCTGTAGTAAATCTTTTTGTATGTGCTTAGAAGATGATAGAGAATATAGCTGTATAAGTAATATTTTATATCTTACAGCCACGTTTTCTTCTGTCTTGTTATTTTGGAATATTTTATTAGATTTTTTTTTTATTTTTCCATTTGTGAACCCTCTAATAAAAGCTATTGCAGTTCAGGATGCTCTGAACCTTTCTATTTAAGAGATGTTCTCAATATTGTTTTTCTATTAAGCTTCTTATCCAGCAAAGTTTCTCTGAGAGGGTAATGAAATACATTAATTCTTTCTCATCAAAATGTATGTTGTGAGCTCATAAAGTGCCTAAATATGTAAATCTCATGTTTCAGAAAAAAATTTTGAAAAGGGTAACTGACAGCAAGAATGACGTAGGATTTTTTTAGAAAAAAAGTTAGAATTTAGGAACCATTTAAAAGTCATGCCCACAAAGCAGAACTAGTGCTAACAAGGTCTTCCTGTGTCTTTCTGTTTTTTCTAGAATGGCAAAGAATGCAAATGATGATGGTGGTGGGGATGACACTAGCTTTAATTTCAGCTGGAAAATGTTCACAAGCTGGGACTACCTGATTGGCAATCCTGAGACAGCAGATAATAAGTTTGCCTCCATCACAACAAGCTTTAAGGTAAAATGGAGTTTACTGAGGAGAGGCAACAAGATTTGGCTTTCACACTGATGTGAATCAGATGGAATTAAGGTCAAGAGTTAGGTGTGCTGAGGCTTAGAAATGTATGCTTAAATTGGCATCTGTACACCCTTCTGGGTCCTTGTGTCTTGCCATCAGATTTTTTTTCTTTTTAATTGTGAAAGAAATAACATTAGCATCTTTTGTATCCCCTGTGCTAACAGCACCAGTTTTAGCAAACTGATTCTACTGTAAAAATAACATTTTCCTTTTTCTCCTCTCTGATGGCTTCCAGTTTCTATGGAATTTGTCTGAAAAACTTTTTTAAAAATGTTGCTCCCCTTTTGAAAACCACGCATTGCAATTTCTCTTATTACAGAGAAGAGATATCATAAGACAAAGTAATAGAAAAATCTGTGTAGCCCTGTTTATCAGAAGAACTGGAAATTTTGAGTTTCTACTTGCTTTTCAGTAAGAAAAAGTTTTTATTTTTGAATTAATTACAAAATATAGCCCAATTTACAAGGCAATGTTCTTAGGCCTCTTTCCGGTGTATAGGGTATGCTGATTTCAACAGAAATTGTGTAAGGAGTCTGGGGCAAGGCGTAAGACTCAGGGCTGTAAAAACAGTGAAGGGGATGTATTCTATACATTGAATGTTAAAAATGTGTTTCTAGGGTGGCTGGAACACACCAGTTTAGCATGCAAACGAAGATTTAATTTTCAATGTAATAATGTACAGGGAATACACAGGCAAAATGTTGTGAGATGATGAAGAAGATGCTGTGCATGCAGTTACACTGACAAGTGTAACACCGTGGGAGCTCAAGGACTGAGCATGGGCTGCTCTGCTCAGTTGCACCTTTCCTGCCCACAGCAGTGGTACAGCCAACATATCCCCTCACCCTCCTCAGCTGCAGGTATAACAGAGAACTGTCCTCGAGTGTAAGGTATCAAGAGAAGATTCCAAGAAGGCAAATACTGGCGATATACTGACTGATAGCACTGAATCTGTGTGAGCTTTCCCTGCCTACCTGCTAAGAGCAGATGATGAAAGCTATTTGGGAAAGAATACAAATCAGTTAAGAAAAAGGCTCAATTTTGAGAAATAAACTCATGAAGCTTTACTGTAATTCTTGTAAATAAGCAAGGAACCTCAGAAGGAAAGGGTGAAGTCTTGGCTTTGATGAGGTCATGGGAGTTTTGTTTGAAAGCTGCTGCAGTCTCCTGTCATTTATGTGACAAACACATGCTGTAAAAGGAGCAGAGCCAGGAAAGGCAATTATTACAATGCAGTTCAGCATCCCCTCTGGGCAACTGATCTTTATAACAAAGTCAGAAGCTGTAACAAAGCTTCCTTTCATGAGGATACTCCAGACCAAAAGCTCTTTTACTTTGCCAAAGTAAAAACTGGAGATTATACTTGCCACAGTCTTAATATTTATCAGTTATGATCAAGGGTAAATGGGGGGCAAACATTTTGTTCTGTAGATTGAAGCTCTGCACTGTCCAATTTTTTTGGGATTCCTACATCTCAACTGTCTTTTCATTCTTTCTGAGTTGCTGACTTTCAGAATAAAACTTTTTCCTCTTTTCTTACAAGTGCACATTTTTAAAGCATATTATTTCCTTTTCTGACAGATAATCACACATTTTTCCTGCTGTGTCACTCAGTCTCATATCACCTTGCAAGCTGAAAGAATATGCTGGGTTTTTTTGGACATATGAGTACAAGTGTAACAGCACTAATTTGGAACACACTCAACAAGGACAAAGGAAACCCTGGGGAGTCAAAACCCCAGGATCTGCCAGGACCTAAACAAGATTTTATAGGATAATATACATTCATCTCAAAACATCAACCCCAGATGTCCATTTGCATCTTTGTAATTTATTTAACTGACTTCTAACAATTTAAGAAGCAATGCAGGGCCTCAACCATTAAAGTATTCGTAATATTCTTTTCTTTCTAACAAGTGCAGGAAGCAATCGTGGAGGAGCAGGAGAGCCGAAAAGAAGAAAATATTCATTTGACTCGATTCCTAAGGGTTCTTGCTAACTTCTTAGCCCTATGCACACTTGCTGGAAGTGGCTACCTCATCTTTTTTGTTGTCAGAAGATCTCAGAAATTTGCCTTGGAAGGTCTGGAGAACTACGGGTGGTGGGAAAGAAATGAAGTTCGTGCTAGTGCATTTCTATAATAGATGTGGTTTGAAACTGTGTTCCCTTGCTTTGCATGTTGCATTTTTTCCCCAGGTATTTTAAATACTCTGAGTGTGGGTGGAAAATATCTAACAAAAGATTTGCTTATGTCTCTCTGCTTCCTACTTCATTGAATTTCTTCTTTGCTCCTTTCAACTAACCCTTATTATTTAGCTCTCATTTGAGGCCTTTACATTTCCTTCTCTGTTCTCTTAGGATTGTTTTCCAGACACTCTATGGATTCATGAGATCTCTCCAAGGAATGCAGTGTCTTGTTGTTTTTCTCCTGAGACCGGCCCTAGCAAAGTGATTGGTCTGTGGGCACAGAGAAAGTTATTTGGGATATCACAGACACAACTCTGCAGTGTAGCAGCAGGTTGAAACTGATGCCTTCCAGTTCCACTTGCCCTGTCCAAGAGTCCCATGCCATTTTTTTTTGTGCCTAATCTGTGCCTGATGCTTTCCTCAAAAGCAGATGCAGTCTGCTGGATTGAGGTGTATAGTGATGATGGTGATTGCGATGCTATGACATTGTGCAGTATGCACCTGAAGTTGGTGTGCCGTATGAAAACCTGGGAAGGTTTTACTTTCTTGGCAAAAATGTTACTGTGCATGTTGTAAAAACAGTTCATTACTTCAAGCTTATCTTCTGAGCTGGAGTGTAAATTATGTACCTGACTTAAAATAAGGCAAAAAGGTACTAACCTCACAAAGCTGATGAGATGGGCAATGATAGAACAGGGAAAATCAATCCAGAATTTTCAGCCAAAGCCTGACTGAGAAAGTAACCTTAAATTATTAAATAATCCACCTCTGGAATCCAGAGAAATAGGGCTGTTGAGAGTGGATTAAGTTACTTGTTATAACATTTTAGTTTGATGGGAAAGGAAAAATTGTGTACAAAACTTCTTGATTTAAGGTAACACAAGCTCTGAGACAACAGAACTTGGAGGAATTCAACTTTCTCTCAGTTTAAAGGTGTGGTAACAAATTTGTACTAACAAAAACTGGACTACCAAGAGCTTTTACATTAACTTGTGCTGTGATCTGGAAGGTAGGTAACACTTGTCTACATGCTCACAATTTCACCTTTGTTTTTGTAATAAAAATAAACTTCTAAGGAGGCAGAACAAAGATCTGGAGCAGGTCTGTCTCTAAAGGAGAGTGGATAAAGCAAAACTGACATTAGCTAAAAAATTTTTCCTATTGGCAGGTAATTAACATATTTGTGAGTACAAAACATTGCCCTTGATTGGACATTAATATTTAATTACATAAATATATAAGGCTTCTGAGTGACATCCACACATTTTTCTTATTTTATAGAGCAAATTCTCATATGTTTGCATCATTAATATATGAATTGAGAATTTGATCGTAAAAAATCTCAACACCTAATGTACTACTTAGAGTGAACAAAAATGCAACTCCTACATACAAGGCAAGCAGCAATAGCCAAAAATTGACATTCTATGTGAAAGTATTAAGCTGCTTTTGTAGAAAATTTCATTACACTAGATTCATTAAGGGATTGAACACTGTTTATGTGCAATTATGCAATGGAGAAATCCAGGTTTTTTTCTCCTGAAGTTCACAGCATAATAAAGGGCTGTTGATGACTTTGTGGAAAAGCCTTTTTTCTCCCTGACTCTCCTTTTCTCTCATAATGTTGTAAATTTTTTATCTCTCTCTCCATATCAGCAGTACCCCGTTCTGTCAGAACACAGTTCAGATACAATTGTCCAATGTGTCGTGGGGAGGAGAAAATTAGTGTAAAGAGGCAGACTGGGACTGTGTGTGGATTTCATCAACCTGTGATATTCAGAGTGGATTTTGGTTTTTATTAAATAAAAAACCAAATAAAAACTATTAATGGAAATATATTTTTCACCAAATCAATAATAATAGAAAAATTAATTTCTAACATTTCACTATAAACTTTTTTCCCCCCTTCTCCTCAGGTGAACACAGTTATGTCACTTCTAGGAATGTTCTGTCCAACTTTATTTGATGTAATCAGTTCTCTGGAAAATTACCACCCTCGAATAGCTCTAAGATGGCAGCTGGGAAGAATCTTTGCTCTTTTTCTTGGCAATCTCTACACTTTCATTATTGCCCTAATGGATGAAATCAACCTCAAGGCAAGATATTTACTTCCCTTCACTATGTTTGACATGTGGCTGGACAGCATAGAGGACTTCCACTAAGCCACAGATATATCAGTGAAAGACATTCTTTTCTTTCTGGACTGCAAATTACATTTATGCCTAAGCTAGCAATGGGAATTTTGGAATAGAAAAGCTTGGTGGTTGGTAACAAGCTCATGTTGTTTGTTTTTTTTCCCTGTTTTATTTCTTTACGTAGTTGGAGGAAGAAAAGATAGTCAAGTATAACATGACAATATGGGAAGCCAGTCTGTACAATGGTACTATTCCAGAGAATTCAACTGCTCCTCCAATACAGGTGGACCCTGCTGATGTCCCCAGAGGGCCATGCTGGGAAACAATGGTGGGACAGGTAAGGTAGCTGCTTGGAGCTCATATTTGAAAATAGGCCATAGAGTGTCTTACAGGATATGATATCTAAATCCTCTTTATTTTGGCTAACAAGTGTCGTTTAGATAAGAAAATGTGAGGAGAAAAATATGTGGGACTTTCTCTTGAACTAAACATTTTAAAAAAAATTATTTTACTTTCTTGGACTCCTGTCTAGCAGGAAATTCTTTCTTCTGTTAGTTGACAGAATTGAAAGCATTTCTTTTTTTCCCCCTTCCTTTTCACTGTCCTCTTAATTTATCATCCTCTTCCTGATGCCGCCTTTTCCTTGCAAAACTTGTCTAGCAATTTTGAGAAAAAAACTAGTAGCTCAAAAGGGACATGTGTGTAAGACAGTTCTTACAGCAGTATGCTTTTGAGAAGGCATCTCTGTCTTTAGCCAAGCAAAATAATGCAAAAGAATGACAGAAATTTAGTGGCAAATCTGCTCAAGTATTTTATTTGATTCAGTTGAACATTTATTCCTATTGACCCATTAGTATAAAATGTGGTTTCCAAACAATTTTCGAACATACATTTTCTCTCTATTTGGTCCTACTTCATTGTTGTTGATTTGTCCATGACAACAAATTCAATATTGAACCACTTTTGCTCTTCCTCCATTACTCTGACAATCTGTCCTCCTGAATGAATAAATCCCCAATAGGGACCATATAGGCAGAAAAATCAGCCCCTCTCTTCTTTTCACTGATGCTGAATAAAAAGCTAAGAACACCAAGAGCTCATAATTGAAACAGTTTTACCCTTTACTTCAGATCAGGGACAGTATCAGGGAGACTAGTAGCTTTCTGGGCTATCAGGGTAAGGCCTATTACAGCAGGCTTTAGTGAAACATAAAAAGCCTAAAATAGAAGTACAGGCATGAGGATTTGCATCGGGACTTTCTTCTTTCCTCTCCATATTCACTGGACATGGGAAGTCCTTGAGAAAGAAGCCATTCACTTTTTCTTTTTTTAAATAATCTTCTCAAAGTCAAAGGGATCAAAAACAGTTTAAGATATCAGCTCAGATTTCTGTTATAGCAGTGATCTTGGCTGGAAGCATTTCTCAGTTTAATCATATCCTGGAAGTCTCATCTGACAATATGAGCACAAATTAGAGCAAAGGATACCTCTAGAAAATGAGGGGCAGCACTTCTGGCACATTACAGAATCAGTGAACGTAGAAAGGATGAGAGTTTTACCCATGTTGAAGCAGGAGAAAAACAATTACAGATCTGGTACAGTATTTCAATATTATTGTAACTATTAATTGCTTAAATATATTCTTAAAAGGGAATATTGCTCTAACAGGAATTTGTGCGCCTGACAGTCTCTGACATGATGACAACATACATCACGATTCTAATCGGTGATTTTTTGAGAGCAGTCTTTGTTAGATTTTTCAATTACTGCTGGTGCTGGGACTTAGAGTATGGATTTGTAAGTATCTGATTTTACATGTCTTTGCTATTTTGACAACCAGTAGCCACTCCAATGGAAATTTTCTGAATTGTTGCTTTAAAACTTGCCCATTACCCATTTTTAATTCTTTGTCAGGACTTGTCTCTGAACAAATGTCAGAAAGATTTTCAGTAAAATACTGCAAATGATATTAAAGTCTACCTCATCGCCTTGAATTACCTTATTTATTTCATGAATCACTGATAAGATGGAAACAAGAGGCCTTGCAACATGATGCCAGTGTGCTGCTGCTGTTGGAAATGAGAATTTTAATCTACTGTAAATCATCTAAAATCCTTTGTGCAAACCTAATGAAAACATCTGTATCATTTTTTTCAGCCGTCATATTCTGAGTTTGATATAAGTGGAAATGTGCTGGGACTGATCTTTAACCAAGGCATGATCTGGTAGGTATGGCAAAACATTTTGTATCTGTAGGATGGTGGGATTTATCTCTATCTATGAAGGAATTTTCTGAAGTCCTGATCAAGTCCCATTTCTTTAATTTGGTGGAAGTGTAATGAAAACTAGTGTACCAAACTCGGGTACACTGCAGTCAGTGGGAACAATTCAAAACTAGATTATTGGACCACATATGTCAGGATTTTGCACTGAGTTAGTGCAAAAAACAACTAGTAAAAGTCTGTATGGATTAAATTTATGCTTTTGTGGACTGACTGCTTGCTGTAGTGTTTTGCTTTGCCATTTAGCCTTTCAACATAACTTACCACTCTTTTCCCATATTCCTGTGCAAAAGGCCTTAAAGTAAATGTATTTATTCTTATCTGTGCAGTCACATGAATGTGTAAACCACGATACTGCTGCAGCATTAGTCCTTAGATGTAGAGGAGAAAAGGTGTAGGTTTGCATTCAATTTTTGGACTTTACATGATGGGTAAAGAACGCCAGCATGTAGAGTCCTCATGCAAGATGCTCAGTCTTCTTCAGGAACTGTTCTCTGCAAGCACTGTTGACTTCTCAGTTTTTGCTAAGGCTTAATTTTTTACATTTACTATGACTTTGCTGATCAGGCTTTCTGTGTGGTAAAAGCTGCCGCTTCTGTAAAGCCCTTTATCATTTCATTTAAGATATATGAAAAGAGGAAGGAGATTTATTAATATAATAAAGCCTGTCTTTTTTTCTGTACTCAGAAGGTCTTTTCAACCCTAATGCAAATATATTTCCTGCTTCTAAATAGGATGTCTGAGCCACTCAGGGGCAAAGCAGCTTAGCTTGATCACCTTATCATCTGATCACAAGGGCAAGGATTAAGGAAGAAGCCGATTCCCAGTCTTTTATATTCTGTACCATTTGGCCAAGAAAATGAATTTAGCTTCTCTTTACTCAGCATGATACAAGAAACAAGGTGTGATAAAAATAAAAATGTGCCAATTATTTCAGTGTCATAACCATGCAACCATATATAATAAGGAAAAAAGCATTTTTAACAGAATCAATAAACAGATTGTTGGCATGAAGCACTAAATTACCCTGGCAACAGAGGTTAAAATAAATGTCAATTAGGCAAAAATATCCTTCCTAAAAATGTATATCAATAAAAATAATAAATTATGAATGAAATAATTTTTTTTATACCTAGCTGTAGGAATTGGTAATACCTAGTTTTATGTCTATCCTTTTTTTACACAACACAGGTAAGATGCTCTCTGGGCAAATTAAGAGTGAATAACATTTCACCAAGTCATCATTTAATTTGCAGAGAAACAGGACTTTGAAACAAAAAGTTCATATAGATAATTCTCTCCATAAAGATTCAGCTTTTCTTAAAAAAGAGCAAAGAGAAGAGACTAGCTAAAAAACACCATAAAGTCAATTGGATGAATTTCTGAGGGCACAGTGTACATGGTTCCAAAGCACATTGACAGAGGGAATGCGTGGCATACCTGGAAAGACAGAAGTCCTACAACAAAGTGGTTATTTTATTTATTTGCTTTTCCTCTAGGATGGGATCTTTTTATGCTCCATGTCTCCCAGCAATCAACGTGTTCCGCCTCCACACATCAATGTACCTGCAGTGCTGGGCAGTGATGTGCTGCAATGTCCCCCAAGAACGGGTCTTCAAGGCTTCTAGATCCAATAACTTCTACATGGCCATGCTGCTTTTCATCCTCTTTCTCTCCACACTGCCTGCTGTGTACACCATTGTCTCCATCCCACCATCTTTTGACTGTGGTCCTTTCAGGTTCTTTGCATTTTACTCCCATCTTTTGCAATTCTTGTGATGAACTGCCTCTGCACATTAGTAATGAAAAAGTGCCTCTATAATAAGCATTAGCACCTGATATGCTGAGTGTTTAATTGGGATGTATTTCTCATTGTGGAGAATTCCTGAAGCTGGAATCCTGGAAAACTGACTAATTCTTTAGAAAGTTTTATCTGAAGTGAAGAACAGAAAGTCTTTCCTTTTTGTAAATTTAAATATAAAAAAATTAGCATTATTGCTACACTGAAGAAAAATTATTCTTAAGAAGTAGAGCAGTGACCTGTTGTGCTTGAAAGAGATAGCTTTTAGGAAATGTCTGCATGCCCTGTAGGAAGAGCAGATCAGAATGCTTGAGGGTGCGATGAATATACTGTGGTTCAGTCTTTGAATGCTGTGACTCTCTCCAGCTCATAGATTTTCATGTACCACCACTGCAAAGCTGAATTTGTTTCTGTAGTCTTCAAGGCCTCCATAGTCATTGATCCCTACTAAACACTTAGTCCTGCCCTGCAAACATATCTTGCATTCAGGCTAGTTTTGACTTTGCCACAGTTTCTCCTTATGTGCACAGTACCTGGAAAGTCTAGGATCATTTTCATGATCTTTACCTCCCAGGTAACATGAAATACAATTATAATAAGTTGTATCATGTGATGACAGAAAAGATAAGAAATTAAAATCTTTAAAAGCCTTTAGCCTTTGTTTTTGAAAAAAATATTAACAAAGCAAGAGTAGGAGAACAGTAAAGAGACATCCTAGTTGCAATGGAAGGTTTAAATAATACATTACTGTTGTGAATAAAATGACATCTGTATGTTTCCCAGTGCACTTTGTAAAGGAGCAGAAGTCTCACCACACTAAATTTGTCTAAAGGCAAAATGACAGAGATTATAATTTCAATAGTCACAGGTACCTAAAATGGAGAATCACATGACATGAAAAAAATTCTCATGAGACAGAAAGTCTCTTGAATTTTGAGTAGAATTTATAACAAAACAAGAGATTAAGATTTTTTTTGAGTCCTAGCAAAAAAATATTGAGAGAGATATTTGAGGTCAAATCTGAATAGCAAAAATTATTGAGGGGGATATTAACTAAATGGTGAGATTACTCTTCAAAATGAGAAGGATAATGCTTGCCACTTTTCCTCTGTCATGTGCACAGATGCATTCATAAAAAAGAGAAACCTTCAATGTAATGGGGAGCACTTGAAACTGATGAAGGTTCATTTGGCCTCAGTATAGGTAATGCTAGTGTTGAACAGCCAGTGAAAAAATACTGGTGGATACATGCCTCTGCATTTAAAAAACAAAACATTTTCCTGTTGGTAACTCAGTGTCCCATCCTTTTTGAAATTTGTGAATCTTTGGGGGTTTAGTTTTGGTTTGGGGTTTTTTCATTTGATTTTAGTCCATTCATTAAGGCAACATAACTCAAGAGAGACCTGCAGGAGTAGGGACGACAGGACAGAATTAGCAATATTGTAGTAGAAAAAGCTGGAGAGCATGAGGAGAGCAAAGAATGGAATTTCTTATCTACTGTGTGTGGGTAGGGCAAGAAGAGAGAAAGAATGAGTCTGAAGAATTCTGCCTGTAACATCTTTATATTACTTGAAAGGGTGTAAACATTGAGAACGAGTTAAGAAAAAGATCCATTTGTGAGAAATTCTTTATGAGAACTGAAAAGCAGTGACAGGAAACTGCAATGACTGGACAATCAGGTGGCAATGTGGTGACAATTCCTACAACTAAGTAAAACTACTAATTAGAATTGATACGCAAAGACCCATTTTGTCCATCTTGTTCAGATCAAAAACATCAAACTCTCCCCTGTGGCACAGAAAAAGGCAACATACACAGAAAGGGACTTTCAGAAATGTATTGATACACTTCTGAAGAAAAATAGTCTAGGGAGAAAATAACTTTGTAAACAAGCTGGAACAATTACATATGAAGGTAACTAGATTGCTGCGACAGCAACAAAAATATCCTGAAACACAGCCACTGACTTATGTAGCACTGGTACACTCCAAAGACAGAAGAGAATCAGGATGAACAAAAAACAATTGCAAGCACACCACGTTTTGCTTGTCAATCATAAAAATCAGGATATGAATTTTTTCCCATATCTTCACAGAACATAAATAGCACATTGGTTGATGGTATGGAGTACACAACTCATACACTGATTCACTAAGGAATAATTTGGGTGGTAACCTGGTAAAATCTACTGTTATATAATATGAATCTTGGTGTCTATTTTCCCCCTTAGAATACATAAATACTACTTTAGACAATATTCCCTTCAGAGTATAAAGTTTTAAATAATGTTAACATACTATATATTATCCTTTTTCCAGGTTTGATGTGATGTGATTAGCTTATATATTCATAGTTGCCACAATATTAGTATGTGATATATTGCCAACTTTTCTGTTTAATAGTGGGAAGACTAGAATGTTTGAAGTCATATCAGAAACTCTGGAGCACGACTTTCCTTCCTGGTTTGGGAAGGTATTTGGTTATGCCTCTAACCCTGGACTTATCCTACCCTTTATATTGCTGATGGTGTACGTATAAAATAATAACTCAATGCTTGCTTTGTCTAAGGTCTGCTAAGTTTCTTTCACTCTGAATCATCACTGCCTGAATATCTAATACATGCAGTGCTGATTGTCCAGTGATGAGTAGCTTGAACATTTCATGAGTGTTTTCTTTGAGCGTACTTAATGTGCATTTGCAGAAAGGTTGATATCTCTTTTGTGTTCAGTGGCTTTCTTTTTGGTATAGCTGTACTTTTTAAAAATGCTGTTCCTGCCACAAAACATACAAAACTACTAAAATGCAGAAGGCACATGAGGAATCAGTAATGCTGTGACATTGATCAGCTTGTCCAGTATGCAGAACAACACATCATAAATCCTTGGCAAGTTCAATAGAAACATGAACGTCATGGAGCAGAGTTATTCTCAGCAACTCTCAGTGAATCTGATCTTCAGTGCCTTTAACTGATAAAGACTGTACTCTTTATTATTGGGACAGGGGTGTGAGACACGGTTTTGGAGATTTTGTGAAATAAGGCTAGCAGAAATTTTTGTAAGTGACTCAGCAGCTGGTAAAGAAAAATGACCCCAGAATTTTTGCTCTTGGAGATTTCATCGAGTCCTGTTTTATCAACACATTTTAACCTGCTTGATTGGGTTACTTAGCATACTGCTGAACTAAAAGTTAATTCTATACACAGATGAGCTGGGATTTATCTCTGCATTGCAGAACTGCAACTAAATGTAGAGAAGATTACAGAACACAATAGAAATTACAAAATGAATTTTTTTTGAGCAATATGAAATATAGAGATATAATTTTGCCAAAGTTTACTTAACACCATATTCTATTTTAACCCTGAGCTATAAAGGATAAGGGCACTAAAAATAAATAGAAGAAAAAAAAGAATGAGGAAAACTACAAGGCAAAATCAGGCAAAGCAGAGGAAACAGCATATGCTGATTAATTATTTACTGCTTACGACAATTAAAGACTTCATAGCAGACTTTTTCTTATTAAATCAGGATGGTGAAAACTAATAATTTTGTAGAGTTGTCACAATAGTAATTCCATACCCTAAAAAATGAAAATGTTCTTATATTTTTCCGTATTAGAAGAAAGAGGTAATAATTTTTAAAAAAAGGAATATTATTTTGGTTGTTTTCTTGACAGTATTTCAGATTCCTTACTATTTTTGTTCAGAAGCTTTCATAAATATGATTTACTAGTTTTTAAGGTANTCTCTCTCCCTATATTAGCAAGCAGAAGAAAATAAAAGAAGAAATAAACAAAAGGCACAAAAATCAAATGAACAAGATCCATTTGAGACAGAACCACCAAAGCCTAAAGAAGACAAGAAAGATGAATCCACTCCAAACAAAGGTAAGAATTGCTTTGAATATCTCAGGATAAGGAATTAATGTATCTGTGATCCTAGTCTTCCTCACTGCCTCGACTGCTTCCTCTGCTGTAATCTCCTGAAACACTTTTGCAATTCTGAATCACAAGTATGAGCTTAATCTCCTGTTCATGTTTCTTTCTTTAGCTTGTTTAAGAAATATTGCAACATAATTCCACAACCGGCAGCATCAAAGTAAAAAGCTGAAGTATAATGAACTGAAAGTCCCAGTCCTGCTGAAAAGAAGCAATTAAAGACTGGTCTAAGTGTTAGTGATCCTTCTTATCTATCATAAACCAGTCAAAGTCTAAATCTTCTACCCTTCTGCTGTATTTTGTTGACCTAGAACTACACAGGAAAGCATTTGTCCCCTCTGCCAGGTTCGCCTGGAGAAGGTGTAGTGAGAACACAGTAAGCAACCCTTATCAGAAAGCCTGGCTGGGGCAGGTGGGTGTTCTGAGGGATTTTGCTGGCTATTTCCTTTCCCTCGTCATGCATGCCCTACAGCCACTAAACTGCCTTGAGCCTAGGAGGGAAACCCAGGTGAGAGATGACCATCTTTGGAAGAGTCATGTATAATTACTGCCTTCATCACCATTGATAGACGACACCTAAGTGCGTCTTAAAATTTCCCCACCTGCCCCCATGGGAGCCTTGCAGAAAATACTGGATGGAAAATACAGCACAAAGGTCATGAAGGTGCATTAGCCCAGGTTCTGGCAGGGGAGGACCAAACTTTCTACTGCACTCTAGGATAGTGTGGCAGCTGCTGGATTTCCCTGTCAGGGAACTTCTGACTTGCATGATCATTTGCTAATTCTGTCCTCCAAACACATTTCAGACAACAAGAAAGGACAAGATGGGAATGAATCAAAGAAGACAGCACAGCCACAAGAAGCCAGCTCCTCTCAGACACTCCAGCATCCTGGCCCTGTTCTGAATGGCCACTATCCTCTACAGAGCCGAGGAGGAAACCTTCCTCCACCATCCATAGCTGTGACAAGGCCACCGGGGCCCAGGAGGCCTGGAATGCCAGGCTATCCACCTGGAAATCCATGCTTCCCAGGGATGCAGCCGGGAATGCCCAGGGGCCCTCCCATGTACAGATAAGGAGCCTTAAGAATAATATAATATAATGAAGGACACTGAAGGATAGAAGAGTGGTCCTAAACCCAAACACTGTCCTTTAAGAGCAGAACCTTGCTGTGTTTGTTGTAAATCCTCATGTGCATAAAGCAATCCATGTGCTTCATTTTTTTGCACCATTGGAGCTTCAGAAGAAAACATGGCTAATGTCTTCTTGCATTTGAAGGCATTGTGAAAATGTGTTGTCTGTATCAATAAATTGCTAAAATTACTAATTTTATTGGGGATACTTGTTAGAAGAATGGAAAACAATTTGTATTCAGTTGACTTTTCTTAAAAGCTTGTAATTTTGTTCCTCATATCTTTTCTTTTCCTTAGAAGAATGTTTCACTGAAAACAGAGCTGTGTATAAAGTTTATGAGACTCAGTTCAACTCTGCATATGTTCTATGCATGTCAGTTATGCTAAGCCAAAGATTTCAGATTGTACATGGGGAAACTAGGAGCAAAACTAGGCAAAGCTGCATGATTCCATCTAAAGTATCTGTGAAAGTGTTAGAAAGGAAAAAGAAAAGCAGTAGTTTACCTCTAACTATGAAGAAAATTTCATTCCTCTTACACTACCACTTCAGACTAGTATAATTCTTAAAGACTGGAAATGAATTTTAAAAAATCAGAGTGTAAAGAAACATCTCCTGTGCAAGAAAACATATTTGGGGAATGGAGGTAAGACAATTATTGATTAATTTCTCCTTAATGCTCTAGTGGCATAGAGATACTTACCATTGCATAAGAATATGTACTGCACAATCTTCTCTGTGAATTTATGACTGGATACTTGTATTGGTCTCTATGTTGTCCAAGGTAGAACAGGTTATTTTTCCGGCAGGTCTTGTGGAAAGACAGGATAAATGTAGCCCAGGGACAAGTTGGAGTCACCTAATCCAATGAGATAGGTTGATTTTTTTTCTGCTCCTGTTTCTTTATTCAGAACATTGGTCTTAATTATTATTTTAAGGCTCACAAGCTTAATAACAACAAAATTAATCAACTTACTGGCTTCCAAAAAAATAAATGTAATTCCATTGAGGGCCTTCTGTAGAATAGTGGTTCAACTTGTATAGTAGAAGCATCTTAACCATATCCTAGTATAAAACAGGTCTGTAACATCACAAAACAACCTCCACCTAATTAAATTGTGGACCTTATTAAAAAAAAGCTAATAAAACTCCCCAGCATAGTTTATGTATCCTCATAAACCACAGTGATCCAGATAAAACTTCCAGTCCAAGCAATCTTTAAATCAGTTGCCAGAGCCTGGAAGGATTAACCAAAGGAAAGTTCACTTTATACTTGACTTGACTGTTGTACTGCTTCCATGAGCATCCACTAGACATACCTGCAACTGGGGTGCTGTGAGTCTTGTATTTTAAATTAGAGAAAGTGCAGATTACTGCAGTGTAAGTTGTTTCATCTTTCTTCTCATCTGTGAACTTCAGACTCATGGAAAAAGTACAGTAATTAAAACTGTTTATTAATTGGAAATTTTGCAAAGGATTAATTTTTAAACTGCACATGTCTCTATCCCAGAAACACAAGATTGTCAGTTGTCCTGCTGAAGCTAAGCATGGGACCCAGTATGCTAATGTTTTCATGCTTTTAACAGAAACTTTTTCCTACAAGCTGGGCTTGATCTATCCTGAAATATTGATTTACACAGGGATTTTAGATTATTGTTTGTAGCATTTCATAATAAGAAAACTCTAGGTAGTCCTTAGAAAACAGATGTTTTTTATAAAAACGGTGAAGAAACTGAGTTTAAAGATATTTTATAGCTTGGTGATGCTGCTGAGATTTTCAAGAGCTGTTGGAGTAAATTAGAGTTGTAAAGTATTTTTAATACAGTCTGGTTCCCTAAAATGTAGAGGGTTGTTTACATCACATACACAGACCTTAATAAGGATTCCTTGTTCTGTCAGGAGTGAACATTTTCTGTGGATGTTAAAGGCTTTCTCATTGTTAATGGGTTTAATATTTCATTTTGTGAGATTGCTTTACATTGTGAATGGAAGAGAGATAGAGCAAAGAATCCACCAGCTGAAATTATCCAGGCGAGCTTTCTGTTAGATCTGTATGCTGTATTGATTTTCAACAATCAATGTGTTCTCATAAAATATGTGTATATGAAGAGATGAGCATGTTATAGCCAATATGAAAAATAATAGAAAAGATAGATGTTGTTTGTCAGGCTGCTGTGACTGAAAATGAGATATTTATTTTTATTCTTTAATACTTAAAAGTAGAGGTATTTCATCACTCTATTTTGTGATGCTTTGATTTCAGTACAGCATAGAAATGTTGCTAATGTTAGGACACAAAAGCACTACCAGTATCATATTTGGGTGTAAACATTCTCTGTGAAGTATTTGCTTGTACCTACATTATTAGATGGTTTTAGGTTAGTGTAAAAAGCTGAAAGATAATTGGCATGAATCATAATTCAAGGTAGGAATAAGTATAAACTCCCTGTGTGTCTGGGGAACAGCTGGGGATCCGCACTTCAAAGGTCTGATTATTTTATTTTGCTTAGCATGAAAATTTAAAGAAAGGAGCTAGTATATGACATCAGAATATTTTGCTTTCTTTTTAGATACACCATCCTAGTTGCTGTGCATAGTCATAGAAAGATATGAATCACATCTTTTGGAGTGGTAGTAAAATAAAAATGAAAAATAGTATTACATGCTTTGAGGCTTGTTTTGGTCATTGAATTTTGTTGAAATGTTTTGTGCATTTTTACACAATAGTCTCTGCTCTTAAAATCACAGGTATGTAGATTTTAAAAAATATTGGTGATTTAGTTTTGAAATTGCAAAAGAAAAGAGAATTTCCAGTACCTGTGGATGATTTTCCACTTAGATCCAGTCTTATATGTGTACACTGGTATCACACACAACTAATGATATGTCCACTAAATAATGTTCATCACTTACCATTTGGTTCCTTTGTCTGTGTCCTTGCCAGCTCTCCGCAGTTGTGAAGTGCTTTTAATATTTCACATTCTTAATCCATTGTGAAGAACTTAATAAAAAAATAGATCAAGAATATTTTTTTCCATCTCTTCCTTGGAAATAGATAAGAAAAAAATCCATTTTGTAATTTTCTGTCAATAATGGTTATAACCAGTTGTTTCGAAATATTGTATCGGTTAAATTAAAACAATTATATTGGAAATATTTAAACTCCATACTTCTTAGAGCCAATAGTTTTCAATCAATACCAATTTTACCGATCAAAACTATAATTTTAAAATATTGAACTTTCTGACTACCAAATGGTACACGTAGTTATCTCAAAGGATTGATCCACAAGCTAAAAACTATTTTCATGCAATGAGCTATCGAAAAGAGACAGAACTGGCTAACAGAAGATTGGGACAATTAGGTTGCATGACTGATAGGGAAAGAGTCTTGGATTTTTAGATGTAAATAAATAAAAATAATTTTTTTTGAGACCTGGAAAAATTAGTAGAATGAGATAACAAGTGATATGTAATAATAATTATAAGAAAGAAAATCTTCAAAAATAATTTCATAAGTTCTTAAAGTAGGAAGGCCAGTTCTCGAGCAAAACACCAACAACCTCTGGAAAGATTATATCAATCTAACCATAACTTACATAAAGTAATAACCTGATCCTTACAGCGTGAAAATATGTAGCAAAATTTCATTGTAATTAACATGGGATTAATTTCTTGCTAGCTGAAAGTAAAGGTAGTATTTCAAAACTTTTTTTAATTAAATTGCCTAAGAACTGCTCTGCAGATAGAGCCATGGGTCCAGATATCTTGGAAGAAAGACAATTTTAGAAAGTCTGCAAGTCACACTCATTTGTGTAAGGGAATCATATTTAAAACATGGAGGACATTTTCCACAAAACCTGGTAAGCCTGAAAAGCTGGTTATTATGATCTGATTAGTGAGAGAAGCCTCTGCCTGAATTAAAGTGCAAACAAGACCATATGTTGAAATAAATATCACAGGACCACAGAATCACAGAACAAGCTGAATATATGGATTTTATTTAACACTAAATTTGAGGTAGAAACATAAAAATTAATAGAAGAGAGGCGGTGGGGGTGGAGATGGGGAGAAAGACAAAGAGATCAAGCTGAAGATACTCACCACTGATGGATCCAGGGGCATCCCACTGGTTCTTCTTCATCCTGGGCTTCTCAGTTGTGGGGATCCAAGAACAGTTTTTCTGGGATAACACCTTTATACATTACAAGTTTTGGGTATCTGTGGGGTGGTAGCAGATGCTGTTCTCATAACCTGGTGTGGTATGTGCATGAGCAGTCACTTCCTTTCCCACAGTTTACCATGCTGTGAATTTTTGACCAGATATGTTAACTATGATGTGCAAACCAGATCTCACCTCCCCAGACCTGGAATTAGTACCTTCCTGTCATAATTTTTTATCTCAAGTTCCTGATGTGGTGGTCTAGGTCTTGACAGTGTTTAGAGACACACAACTCTGAACCTAAAGTCCTTACATGTGTAAATAACTAGGACTGAACGACTCTAAAACCTCTTATATAATTTTATAGGCATGTTCTTGTTGCCAGTGTATTGCACCATTCTGGCACCTTCTGGTACCTTTGATGACCACACACAACAATGATGCTGAAGGACCATAAATCAGCTATGTTCCAGCTGCAATTAGATTAAAAATAGAGAAGTATTTGTTTGCTGGTTTTTTTTAACAAGCAATTTCTTACTGTCAATATCAGTCTCAGTCCTACCATGTAAAAGCAGACTGATAGTTCTGTCTGTGACACTGCTGTTCTTGTGTGCTTCATGCAGATGGGTATCCTCAATTTGTAAACTGTGCTCTCTAATATTATCTGCCAAAATAAGCTCCTTGGCACTTGGTGTTTCCTATCCTCAAATGAACTTTGCTGCACAGTGGAAAACAAATATCCTGTCGTTTGCAGAAACAGAGGGAAGTGGCATAACATGTATTGGAAGTGAGATGCTCGGGGGCAGAGTGACAATTTACTATAAATAACAGCTTTCAGAGAAACAGCTTTCAGCCTCTCACCCAAATTAAATTTGGTTGGTAAAATGCTTTCTGTATTTTTTTATTCCAGAGTGTTTGAACTAGGAAATAGTTCGTCTCAGTAGTTCACCAGTTTTAACAGGAGAAAGACAAATATGTCACATTTTTCTTGTCAGTATCTGAACTTGATGAAATTGTCCCTCAGTTCTTCCTTGTCTTTCTCCTGAAATCTTGCCCTTTGCCTTTCTTCCTTGCTAACTATGGACATCACTTTTAGTTTAGTTTCCACCCTATTTGCTCTGTCACTTCAAATTAAAGATAAACAGATCATAATCCAGCATTTACACTAATTGACTGCAGAAGGACGTCTGGCATCCTCACTTTATTAATTGCTGAATTTAAGTTGAATTTAACTTATTAAAAATAATTATTACCTTCATATGCCTAACCACTTCTATATTTCCAACTTTCTTACATTGTGAAATTTGCTGACTACATCATGTCCTGAATTAGATGTGAACATCTTGAGGCACCTTAGATTTCTTATCTGTTTGTGAGGTTCCCGCTGCAAAGCTGCTCCAAATCTAACCAGGATCTTTGAGAGCTACTAATAAGTGAGCATCTAGGTGTGCGAGTACCTAACCATTAGTTTCACACTGATACAGGCCATCAGATGTGCCTTAATCTATTACCTGTATTCATAGTAAGAAATGGTTTTAAAGCTTACAGTGAAGTAAAAAGTGCTTTTTTCTCTTCCCCTTCCACTTGCCCACCCTCCCAAAAAAAGAAAAAAAAGAAAAAAAAAGTAAAAAAAAGAGAGGTTACATGTGCCTTGGTCTTCTCTCCAGTAGAGGTCAGAACAACATAAGATAATTCCCACCGTGTGAGTAATTGCTTTAGGAAAGAATAAATCCTTACTACTTGATCCCATAAAACTTGACAGAACTAAGGCTGCTAATAGTTTCAGATCAGCTGAGAATCTGTGAAAGTGGAAAAAGTCTCCTGGTATGATGTTTTAACTGATGCTACTGGTACATGTTTGTTGTTCTGTGGCTATCTAAAAGAAATGAAAAAATTTAATAGGCCATCTGAAATAGTGCATGGAAAAATTCAGGGGAAAAAACCTCTCTCCAACATTAATGTGTGTTTTAGAAGTAATAACTGGTACTGTAACTGCTTTGGAAACAATCTTTTGATTTCTACTTTTAAATCAACATTGCTGAATCATAAAATCCAACCTACAGGTACTTTCCAGACCAAAATAGTCTGTCTATTCTCTCACTACAAATATGTGATGCTTGTTCAAAAGCCAGACTTAAACATCATTTATAACTATACAGAAAAGGCAAACTCCAAACTCATCAAAGGACGTTTTCATTTCAGAAGATTCTATTTGGTCAAAAAAACAATGCCTTCTGTCTTACATATCTTGTTTAAAATAACTAAGCATTGATTAAGTACAGATTTTCGTTTTCCTGGATAAATTCATAGATGTGTAATAATATTCAGATAGATAAGTCTTATGGAGAATGATCTGGGAAACATTTTTGCACAGCAAAAGTGATCAGATAAACTGTAAACTGTAGCTCCTTCAATAGAGGAAGCAAACAGCTCTGCAAAGAATTCATATTACGGTGAATCTGTAATGGCCCAAACACCACAGGAGAGGTTATATGCCAAAATATGATTAAAGAAAAATCCACAGCCTTGACAAGCCGTGACAAAATAGGGCGGAGGGACTGTCCTGCCTCACACAAACTGAGCAGGGAGTCAAATACAACATTGCTTTTAAAAGCTGAGATGTGTTTCAGGGGTTATAGGCACAGATCCCTTCATTTTCCACATCATGAGTCAGCAAGTTCAATAATACTTCAGACTTCACATTTTCATTCCCTAACACAAAACAAATATGAAAATGTAGAAAGGATTCTGTTCTCAACTCAGTCTAAGGCAGAACAGTCAGGTGCCATGCACAACAATGGTATATCCAATTCCCAGTTTGTTTTTCAGTTGACTACAACAAATAAATGTACATCAGGAAACAATACTCCCTCCAGGCAATTTCTGCACCAGAACAAACCCAGGTCACCTAGGGTTTAGCTTGTACTATGCAATGTGGAGTAACTTTGTTTTGTCTTTTGTAAGTCACAAGAAAATGAAAATAGTATGGGAATCTTGCAGCAAGAAATCAGGAAGACAAATTCCAGGGAAGTGTGAATATAAAACTCAGCATCATCATAGAATCACAGGATCATAGGATCACAGAATGGGTCAGGTTGGAAGGGACTACAGTGGGTCATCTGTTCCAATTTCCCTGCTCAGGTAGGATCATCCCAGAACACATGGCACAGCATTGTGTCCAGACAATTCTTAAATATCTCCAGTGAGAGAGACTTCACACCCTCTCTGGACAATCTCTTCCAGCATGTGGTCACCCATGCAGTAAAGAAGATTTTCCTCATATTGAGGTAGAACTTCCTGTACATCAGTTTCTACCTGTTGCCTCTTGTCCTGTTGTGCAGTACCACTGAGCAGAGCCTGGCTCCATCCTCTTGGCACCCTCCCTGCAGATACTCACATTGATGAGGTCCCCTCTCAGCTCTCTCTTCTGGAGGCTGAACGGGCCCAGCTCCCTCAGCCTTTCCTCATAGAGAGATGCTCCAGTCCCTTAATCATCTTTGCACCCCTCCCCTGGACCCATTCCAGGAGCTCCATGTCCCTGCTGCACTGGGGAGCCCAGAGCTGGACACAGCACTCCAGATGTGCCTCACCAGGGCTCAGCAGAGGGCCAGGATCCCCTCCCTCGAGCAGCTGGCAGTGCTCTTCCTGAGGCACCCCAGGATACCTTTGGCCCTCTTGGCCACAAGGACACACTGCTGGCTCATGGACAGCCTGTTGTCCACCAGGATCTCCAGGTCCTTCTCCACAGAGTTGCTCTCCAGCAGGTCAGCCCCCAGCCTGTGCTGGTGCCTGGCATTGTTCCTCCCCAGGTGCAGAATCCTGCATTTGCCTTTGCTGAATTTCAGAAGGTTCCTCTCTGCCCATCTCTCCAGGCTGTTGAGGTTCTTCTGAGGGGCTGCACAGCACTTGGGTATTGGCCACTCCTCCCAGCTCTGTGTCATCAGTGAATTGCTCAGGAGACATCTGCCCCTTCATCAAAGACATTGATACTGGGCTCAATATTGAACTTTGAGTGATACCTATAATAACAGGCCTCCAACTATCCCCTGTGCCACTGATTATGAGCCCTTGACATCTGCCATTCAGCCACTTCTCCACCCATTTTATTTTCATCATCAGGATAATTTTTTTCACAGCATCTTTGCTAGAAATATTTTACTACTTATGTAGGATTATCTGCCCGTACTCTTTTATGGTGTGTGAAAGATATGTAGCAGAATCACACACTTTACATTTCAAGTGATGGCATAATCTCTGCAACTGTGATGAGCTTTGGTTAAATTCCAGCAAAGCTACTGGAATCTGCTCTTTTAGTTTGGCTTTTCTTTCTAGGGTTAGTCTACAAATACATGGCCATCCAAAGTGACTCAGCTGGGACCTCTCTGTTAGATGGTCAAGGAATTGGTAGGTAATTTTCCTGTGTCAGCTTCACCCATCTGAGAGACACAGCTGAGGGTCAGTGCCCAAATCCACAAAACAAAGGCATTTAACTACCACTTTCATGGCTTACATTCAGAATAACAAAGAGAATAACATTTTTCCTCCTCTGGCTACCTTGTCTGAAATTAACTGAAGTTTCTGTGAGCACGTCTTTCCACTAGCAAAATTACTCTGGTACCAATAAGTCTGCTAGAGTATTCCTGGATGTGCTTAAAACTTGATTGTTTCAAGTGCCAAAAGCCAGGTTACCCAATATATGCCTAAACTGTACAAGGAGTAAGCAACTCAGTTTAAGGCTGAAATCCTGTAAGCTGGAAGCTTTGCAGACCGCAGTGTGAACAGGCAGGCTAATGCTCCCATTTTTCTGTCCCAGGGTCCTGGTGGCAAATGGATTTTGTTGTGTGGGACACCAGTGTTAAATCTCCGATCCCAGATTTTTTCCAGTGTCTTTTCCCTCTCCAGAAAATGTTGCCTCAGCAAGTTGCTCTGTAGATGGCACTTTCTCCTATTTCACTAGCAGCAAAACATCCCTGTGCCATAGATAGACTCCAGACCCCAGTGATTATTCGGACTGTTCCCTGAAAATGCAGGAAACTTGCTGCTTACCTGTGTGCTATGTTTAGTTGCCTATTACTGTCAGTTTTGCCATTGTTGTCTTGGTGCTTAGCTCACCAGATTTTTCAGATTTCTTTTCAACTTTCTTAAAATACTCACTTGGATATTCAGAGCTCAAGGGTACCTCCTGGAAATGTTCACAGACAGTAAGGATGCATTGTAGGTAACATTTATGTCATTTTGTTGGTCTCCTAGGCATTCACAGGTGTGTTCTAGAAGAGATTACCATGAAATTTAGCATGAAAAGTAAAAAATAAATTTAAAAAACCCCAACTTTTACTGTGGCTCTGCACATTATTTATATGGGATTGTGAATGATTTTCTCCCAGGCAGATTATGAAATAAAGAATATTTTAATCTCAGGTTAAAATTGAATTCTTTCGTGTTCTGCAGTAATTGTATCATTTTCATTCATGTGTTTCTTATTGTACCAACAGACAAGGCAAGTTAAAGTCCTGTTGTGCCATCACGTCCTTGAGTCTAGGAACATTTCCTTTATATAAATCCTTCAGCAGATACTCTTTTGAGAGATTATTTTTCTTCATCTATATATTTTTCATTGCTGTTGTTTCTTCATCTATATATTTTTTATTGCTGTTGTTGTTGAGAAAGCATTTGCATTGCATTATGCAAAGGAAAAATGTATTTACCATGAAGAGAAAATAAGACTCATCTGTCACAAATGTCATAGCTGCAGGAACAGATTTCACAAGTGTTCAAAACATTCTTGAAATCCACATTCATAACTGCATCAAAGATTGAGTTGAGTGAGCTGAACAACACCCCACACATTAGTAGGTTATCTATGGATGATTCTGCTCATTTTTTGCATCTATTTTATAAATATTGGCAAGAAAGGAGAATGCATAATAAAACAACAGGTAAATTAAATAAACTATTTGCTCTACCATGCTGCATAGGTTCACAAATGGCTTCTTCTCCTTTGCTAGTTATGGAGTATCACTGTGAATATTACTGATACCTACAGGCATTTCAACCTTATGGACTTGCATTTCTTTTAAATCTAATATTAACAATGAATACCCTGAATCTGTTCATTATGCCAATTGTGTTTCATGTAAATTTTTTTCTCAAATCTAAATACCTATTTGTATATGCTGACCTCTAGTCTTCCTGGAATTGTACTTCTTAAGGAAATATATAAGGAAGAACCATAAATCCTAGGACCTGGACTTTTTAGGCGATGGTTTAAAAGCATCATGGGGATGGAGTGTTTCATTTACTTTTGCTTTCAAATGCTGCAACCAAAAATCATTCTTACAAATGCTAAAACTTCATAAATGATTGTATTTCGCAGTCTGTTAAATAATATGACACATTTTATTTCTATCTCTGCAAAAGGTTCAGTGTGGTTTTCTGCATCAAACCCATATTGACAGCACACCTTTTCTCTTGACATAGAAATATACTCTCCCTTAGTGAGGATTCTTTATTTATTTTATGCCTTTTTTTCTGATTTTATTTTCAAGCTTTTTTTTTTTAAGTCTGCAGAGTATTTGGGAAACAAAATCTCGTCCACCTTCTTGCCTTCATCTGATTAGTATAAACAGGATTTGACTTTGCAATTGTGGATTTTGCCAGGTGATTGTAGTTCACTGTCACACGCATTCACAGGTTTGTGCGTTAGTACTTTAAAGAAGCAAGACTTCTCACAGGGAGCACAATGACAAAAAAGTAAACAGATTTTTTTTTTTTTTTGTTTAATTATGTAATGTATTATTTATACAGTAAGAATTTTAGTTTTAAATATTTAAGTTGTTTCGGGATTCTCTAAACTGATGTGCTCTTTCTTCTGTCCCCACATTTCTTTTATATTTTCCTGGCTGAATGCCATTGTTATTAGTCTCACCTTCAAAATAATTTATTCCATGAACCATTCAACACAAAGGTTAATTTTAAAGATGTGCATTTTCTTTCAATGTAAAAGAGTTAAAGTACATCTTTCAGATAAAACTATGTTTTTGGAAATTAAAGCAGTAAAGCCATGCAAGCAGTCCTGAGGGAGCAAAGCACCAGATTCCAATGAAGAACTTCTTTACAGAGCATATCAATGTTGATAGGAGATGTTTGTCTGAATGACATGGGTATCTGAAGCCATCAAAATTAATGCTAGTGACAGCTGACATTCCTAAAAACACTCTAAAAAATCTTAGTAGATGGGACTGAAATTTTTGTATAGACTATAGAACGTTCAGAAGTGGTCTCTGTTATTGAAAAAGCAGTGCCAGCTCAGACAATTCTGAACACTGGATTTAACAGTGAAAAATATCAGACTCTGCTAGATTTGGTGGTGATGGAAAGTTTTGTACTCTAGGAGTCAATCATTTTAATACACAACTGGCTTCTCCCATATAGGTCTTCATATGACAGTAAGGAACTCCTAATGAGCTGTGAATCTCTTCTTTCCAGATGCTTTCCAAGTGCATTAGTGCTATAAACCCACACATAAATCTGCATCAAACTTACTCACCCTACCCTTCTCACAGGCAGTTGCTTGTTTGCTAAGGAAGTAGGCAAAGGAAGAGGCAGTGAAACCACTGTGACCTTGGCCTGGAGAGGCACATTTGGTGAGACAGAGAAGGCATATGTCTCTTTCTTTCTATATGTCTGGTCTGTCAAAGATTTAAATTTTTATAATCTCCTTTTATTAAATAAACTTTTGCAATGTTCTGTTCTTGTAAATATACTCCATAATAAAATGACTTACGTAGGACCTCATATTTGTGTATAAGTTGCACAGGATTAGCACTTAAATATAAGTTTTTCCATCAGTAAAGTATAAACATTAAAAAAGAAATAAATCAAATGTGCAACAAACACATCCCATAAAAATGTATTCATTTGGGTAAATAAAGTTTCAAAGTGTCTTCCAGTGTCCATAAAGCCATGCACTTAAGCAGTCCAATTTCTAGTGGCAAAATAGACAGTGGAGGTTAGCTATAAAGCCTATATATTCCCAGAGGCAGGGAAAAGTGAAAGATAAAATGTTGAAGGTTTTACAAGGACTGTCTTAATTAGTGGTGCCTAGTACATCACATACAGGAAAGGACACAGTCTAGGTGGTTCTTGAGATAATGACATATTGTCAGACATGATATATTTTGTATCAGTGAACGGGTGGATATTTTTCCTTTAGATATAATTTTGTTAAGATAATGTAAACCTCTCTGAAGATGAGTGCAGTTACACAGTGCAGACTGAAGAAACGTACTCTGAAGAAACATATCCTGCTTTGCTGAGGATAAGGTTTAGGCTCCTAGGATAATTTCTCAAAGAGCTGAACCTCTCTTTAGAGTTAATGGCACACTCTTTTTTTCTTTTTAGGTAGAATAAAATCATTAGTGTTGGAAAAGACTTCTAAGATCCAGTTCAGTTGCCTGCTTATGTTTGTTTGCTGAGGTCTAGAGAGAAAACTAAGGAAACCTAACCCCTCCATCAGAAAATCAGCAAAAATGTAAGACATGAAACAATCTGTTTATCAGACCGCAAGGTATCTTTAGCTCTATAGAGAGGACTCTTTCTATAATAGGTAATTTTCATGTAAATAACTCCAAAATTTACTTTCTCAATCATATTAAGGAGAGACTAACAAAAAAGCTATGTGTTTGGGGTATTTTTTCCTCACATGGAATTTGCTTTTGTGAGCTGTGAGTACTTCTCTCCTCTACCTCCTTACTGCTACTTTGACCATGATTGCTTGTCCACATGAACTTTTGCCTTTTAAAGACTGCCATCAAAACAGTGGATAATAAGGTCAAAAGATACATCATACTTGTCCATAGTGTTCCAAAGTAGGTGCTAACATGTCTATGCATGGGACATATTTATGCTCCAAATAGAAGGCTCACATGACACTTTTTTTTCATCACACTTCTACAAAGTCTTTCTTGTTCTTGAATGTAGGCAATTGTGGAGAGTCTTGCTTGTTCTCACTTGGTTAACTTATTTTCCTGTCAGATATTTTTCTCTTCTAAGGGCAACATGTCTCTAATAGTGCTCAAATTTTGCCAGTCTCATTCTTGCTGTCACCACAGTATTCCTTAGTCATAAGCATAGGCACTACATATTATATGGAGCTATATTCAGAATGAATGTAGAATCCATATTACTGGAGTCACCAACATGTAAGAAGGCCATAGGTAAGGCCTCGACAGTTTGTACCATTTGGCAAGGTTTGATGTTCAAAGGCACTGTTTGTTTTGCTGCAGCTAGGTGTGTGTTGTATGGGCCATGCTGTATTATCAAAGCTTTATAGCAGTATGTGAAATTGCACTCATAAAGAATGTGAAAAAGTATGGGATTTTTCTGTGCTGATAGTGACAGGAAGTGTAATACTATGTTTAAAAACTTAAATGCTTCTCAGAGTGTGTCAAATTGCTCTTTGTATCCAGAGCCATCTTGGATTGGGGTGCATGGATCATTTGTAATTGTCAAGCTATTATTTAGTCATAATCTGTGCTCCACATAGAACTATAAGCATATGAGAATATAAACTAAAATAATAAAACAAACCTCTCATTACTGCTATCTGTTCTAGCTTTATTCCTTTTAAAAATACCCTCAGTACTAAACATTTTTCTTGGGAGAGCTGGCTACTTCTATTCTACTTTTGTCGAGGACAACCTTATGGTGTTTTGGTTAATACTTCTGCCAAATCTCTCTGCATTGCCTGCTAGTAATGTTTAAAAGCAGTTATGGTCTCTGCCTCTTGCATGGCCAGTTTATAGAACTGTGTATGTATCACCTTTGTTTCTGGTCTTTGAGGACTGTTTCACAAGCTGGATTTTCAACAGTCAAATCACCCAATGCACAGTTCTGGTTATTGGATCATTATGCCTGCCCAATTTTTCGTGCAACATTAAACTGACTGGCTCAGTTTATGTTGTGCTTCCAGATTTTTTATTTTTGTTTCTAGAGCACCATATTCAGCAAGGCACTGTTTTTCTCTCAGGATAACAAAAGTTATAATTCAGTCCTTCGGACCTCCTACCAAGTTCACAGGGAACTATCATTTCCAAATTTTCAGAGGCCTCTTTTTAATGCTTTATTTTATAATGGACTTTTCATAATAAGGAGTTATCTTAATCTCAGTTTTCAGTAGGGGATATGTGGAAAACAACACTAACAACAAGAGAACCATACCATGATTTGAATGAAAAGAGGGAGAGCAGAAGGATGAAGCAGTTCTAAAACAGCCTGACAGCAAACATGGTGATAGAGGGGCTGGAGAAGAACACTTCATCTATTAAAGTTCATGTAAAATCTTGCAAAGTTATAATGATATCTTACAGTGAGATCTTTCAGAATCTCAGGGTGTTCTTTGCTTTCATTCCTCATCGGACTCCCTATATTTCTGCTACTGCTCCTTTCGTTTTCCCCTCTTTCTCTTGCACTTGTCTTTTCTGCACTTATCTTTTATGTCCCAGATGGAATAGCCTGCTCTTCTCCCCAAAAAATCTTTTGGCTGCCAAGTTCACATCTTTCAAATTCCTCCCTAAAACCTATTTCATCAGGGAATTTTCACTTTTTATACAAGCCAGATGCCTTCTTTGCTCTGAATATTTTTTCCATATCTTTTCTTGTTGGTCTTAAGGCCTGCATATCTGGTAGTCAAGGATTATCAGTAATTTTCTTTCTTGAAACAGAATGAGAATTCCTTACAAATTCACTATTCTGACTGAAATAGCCTAAGGGCCTCTCTATCCTTCTGTTGCCATTCAAAAGCTTCCTCTCTCTTAAAAAAACCTAGTGTGTCAGAGGCATAGAAGGGGGCAGGGATCATCTCACTGACAGCAAGAAAATGGCCCTAAAGACTCCAGGTTTCTAGAGCTTGCTTTTCTATGTGGTATAAAATTGCTTTAAACAAATAACAATAAGACTGCAAAATCATGTCCTTGGTTATACTTCCACGAACATGAAAGGTGTGCCTTTAATAGTGTTAAGGGGATAGAAAGGGAGTTCACTAGGAAAAGAAATAGTCTCATGTAAATCTACTGGAATGTTGCTCTACATTATTTACCTAGATAGCCATTGCCTTCAAGAACTACATGAAAAATATCATGGTTTCAGAAATAAAATAAAAATGTAATAACTGCTGCTGATACTAGCGGTCAGTTTTTAGGGGCCTTGAAAGGACATGCAACAAGCTCACTTCTCTTGCTAAATTTCATCCTCTGTGAAATACTGACTACAGCTTCACTAACTTTATAGGCAATATTTACATAGAGATTAAATGGTGCTCTTCTCGTGTTTCATTCCAGTAAATTTCAATGGTACTGCTTTGGCACATAATGGGAGTAACATGATAATGATTCAATCCCAGAAAGAAAGGCCTCCTTAATCACCTCTGTAATATTTGCAGAGTTTAAGTCCTCATTTATTCCTGTTCAGATCACAAGTCACCATACCCATGTACAGATGTAATTCAAACCAAATAGCATAGATATTTCACCATCAGATGGAGTTTCTAATACTATGAACATAGTTACAAACACACCTAATTTTGAAAGGACATTTCTTTTATTCACAGAGTGATTATACTAATAGTGCGTGCATTTTTGAGAGAAATCCACTTCTGACCTTTGAGTCAGTAAACTGCAGCTGAGGAACAAATGGGACCATGTTCTTTTTTTCTGTCTTGGACATTGTCATACACTGTGAACTAATGTGCTCATGTAAGTCAAACCGGACTATGAAATTTATTGAGCCCTTGTTTGCCTCCTTCAAACATATTTCAAATGTTTAAGGGAAACACATACATATTGATTTCCTTAAGCTTAGTGGATGCCAAAGGGTGTATCTCTTTACACTGCCATCTCTTGGGAACAACTTCAGTGTGACATCAGATCAGTCCAAAGCTATATTTGACTCTGATGAAAACTTTGGGTGTTCAACCTCAGCTGTATGACAGTCTTTGCCTTTCTCCCTTTCTCCCTCTCACTTTCTTCTCCCTTGCCACACTCTACAGCCTATACAAAAATTGACAGAGCAAGACAACGGCCAGCTTTTTTATCCATCAAGACTGTCAAACAGGAACTAAAATACACATTTACAATATTGTTGAGAACACTATTAAAATATTTTAGACATTCTAAGGAGAAAATATCCATATGCATACAAGGGGCAAGTTGGTCCTTCTCCTATACCCCTGTTTTATTGCTGTGTTTTCCCCTTCCTTGTGTTATATTCCAAAGTCATTCTTTGCTTGGGCTTGCAGTCACAGGCACTATGGATAGGACTGGATTTGCAGTCCTGTTTTGCCAAAGGACACTGTGAGGAGAAGGGAACCAGCTGCCTACAGAGCACACATTCAGAAGGGAGTTGCTTCAGACTAGCTCTAGTCTGCTTCTAAGCTCTGAATGGTTACAGTGGTTGGACCATACCAGAAACAGGCCATGTGTGAGACTGTTGGATTAATGTCACCAAAAAGGAACCCTGCTTTTCTTCCTTGTATTCTTCCACCAGGTAAAGAAGGTAAGTGGGGGAGACCAGGAATATAATGTCAGAATTGCCCTCCTGATCCAGGACAAAATGCAAATGCAGGCTTAATGTAATTTGGCTTATTCATCCTTCTTTGAGACTTCTACTCTTGAATGAAAAAGCAGAATTTGGATGGTACAGGTTTTTGAAGACCCACACCAAATCTACAAATGGCTTTTCATTTCTTTTAAAATATAAAATCCCTCACTGTATCTATGTTTAGACTAATACTATGTTCGTCGTCACTTTTAAAAACTTTCGGATAGTTTTACCATTCTTTTCTTAGCAGCAGCTTATTTTTTAAGATTTTTTTTTTGTTTTGACCTTATTTGGCATTTATTTTTTACTTCTGCGCTTTCTTCTTTCTACTATCCCCTGCAGAAAAATCTCTGCTAATTATTTCACAGTACACTATTACCTTTGATACTCCTCTCCCCTCCCCTCCCCTCCCCTCCCCTCCCCTCCCCTCT
>VZTZ01008471.1:21015-78291 GCA_013400955.1 Drymodes brunneopygia | reverse complement strand
GGACCTGCACAGGAATTTGTGCTGGTTGCAAGTGCTTTCAGATAAAATGTAAATTAGACACAGGTTTTGTGTTTAAGTAAAATTGGTTCTTCTCTTTCTGATGCACAGAAATAACTGTAGGGAGATGCAGGTCTTTGTCAGTGATTGTCCTTAGACTCTGCTATGCCTCCAGGCTTTCACTCTTTCATCTCTTAGCTTTTTCTTTTCCAGCTCCATATAGCTGCCTCTTCTTTTCCATTGCTGGAAATAGTTGGCCTTGTAGCAGTTCTCCCAGCTTGTATTTCCTTTCTTTATTCAATCACATTTTATCAATCTTTCCCATTACAGATGGGTATTCTGCCCAGGTTAATGGCCACTGAACTTTAGATAATTAATTTCTTTACACAATACCAAAACTGATCTCATAAATTATCTATAGGGCTATCCCCAGATCCTGGAGTAAAGGGCACTCTCACACTATTTTCTTTTCTTTCCTTTTCTTTTTAGCAAGTAAATTTCCTTTTTTTCACTAAGTTTATGGGAAAATTACGAGAAGTAATTATTTAGCAACACATTATATGGAGAAACGTGTGAAAGATAAACAGAAGAGATAAAGATCTACTTCTATAAAGATGACAAGGAATAAATATAAAAAAGGACCACCCAAAATACTGCGAATACGTCTTACAATTAGTGCCATTGACACCTGCAGATCTAAAGGAAGAATTTTAAAAAATGTTACTTACCATACTGTTCCAGCCTGAAGAGCAGCTGCAAATGTCAGTGCTTTATCAATGTCTTTGGTAAAAACTGCTGCTGCTAAGCCATAGGTAGTGTTATTTGCCCTCTTGATAACTTCATCTATGGTTTTAAACTTCATGATTTGTTGAACAGGTCCAAATATCTATATCAAACACACGTAAACATATGAAGTGAACTAGAATAACTTACATTAAGTTTACTTCTCTCAGATGGCCTTATTCCTGAATCCATTCAGTCAAGAGTGAATAAAGTTCTAAAAATATTATAAATTCACATAAAGATTTTTGCAATACAAAGCGAGTCAAGATAGCCTATTGTAAATAGTTAATAAAACAATAAATGAATAATGAAAATGGACAAATAATAATTAAAAGGCACCCACCACAAAGGTAATTAATATGGTGTCACAGTAGTTATAGTGGTTACCAACAAACTCATGTTTTCTGCACAAGACCCATTTTTAAGGCCAGGAAAGATATTCAATTCTTCTTTTGCCTAAATATTCTATTAGACTTTTATCCCTGCAGGTAGCTGCACAGCTGAGAATTTACTCCAAGTGAAACAACTAATTCTGCTTTCCATGTGGGTGTCAGGTAAGAGAATAATCCCTCAAATTCAGCTTTCCTGCAACCATTGTTCAGAGGTCTCAGCCAGAGGCACCCATGCCTATCACACAATACCAAGACTGTGTAGGCTGGGGGGCACTACACGACCTAACTAATTCTATTTCCATAGACTGTGAGCTTTCCACTTGACTAAATTTTTAGTGCTGGTTCCTAGCTAGAGTTGTAAGGATTGATTTTCATATGTCAGAAAACCACTGAACATTCCCCCACTGTTCAAGCTGTGAGTTTCAAAATGTGGACATTCTTTAAACTGTCTTGGATATTCATAACTTCTTTGTCCATTACACTTAAAATAATGTGAGGATCAGTTCTTGTACTGCTGACAAAGGGTAACCAATAGAACTGCGGAAAAATCATAACTCTGTGCTAGCTCCTACTTGACTCATAGAATGGTGGAAACAATCTGAATTCTGTCTCATACAGCTCCATCATGTTGTACAGCCCTCTTCCTGTCACAACTAATTCTAGATGCTATGCTTTTCATTTTAACTCAGGCTGTTGAATCTTCCTGGAGATAGTAAGTATGTTTAGCAGTCTGCGTCAGCTTTCTAGTATGAAGTAGTATAATGGACATGAATTGAAGCCCAATTGTAGCAGTTATTAATTAAGATAAATGTAAAAAAACATAGTAAAGAAGTCATGGCTTGATTTTGAGTCTTTGTGTAGAGAACTAGCTGAGATGGCAGCTCAGCACTCCCAAAATGTCTCTGGTTCCTTGCAGACAACCACTTATGCACTAGCATTGTGATCTTGGGGCAGTAGCAGATTCTTCAATGATGTGTAGACACATCTGCAAAGTGATCTGAGTTAAATAACCCCACAGAGGCAAAATGAAATGCCACCAACAAAATGCCTCCAGAAGCACAATCAAACTAGTTTCTCATATTGCAAAGTATCTGCCTGGTGCTTACAAGCACCAAGTTAACTGTCTCCCTAGGCAGTGTAAAACATTCACAAGTTGTGTCTCCAAGGTTTGCATCTCTGTTACAGGTCACTGTGACTTCAGTATGTAAGACATGGACAGTATGGCATGCAACCTATCCAAGCCTTAGCATTTATCTGCTGCAGGAGCTTTTGTTGGCAGGGCAGCCTCATACTCCTCTTCCTCCTTTAGCAAGCTGGTGAAATGGGCACCAGAAACCAGCAAAAGCACTTTAAACATCACCAGGATGGAAGAACAGGTTTACGGAGAGAATTTTCACATAGTGACTTGACCTTGTAAATCGATGTATTGTACAGACATTTAAACCGATGACTTCCAGTGAGAGAAGAGACTGCTGAAAATTTATTTACCTCTTCTTTGGCGATGCGCATGTCATCCGTAACATTAGAAAAAACTGTGGGCTGGATGAAGTAACCCTTGTTTCCCCATGGACCTCCTCCACATTCCAGTTTGGCTCCTTCTTTTTTGCCGCTCTCAATTAGTTCCAGGATTTTTTTAAACTGCGCCTTATCAATCTAAATTAAAAGATATTACAGGGATGAAAACAACACACACTGATAACAGCTGGTCTTCTAGTTTATTAACTTAAACCTGTGTCCCTGTGAGCTGGAGAAAAATATGGCTTTTCCTCTGTGGCAATAGAACACAGTGAATAGACCTGACACAGACTATCATTTTTGTTTTTAGAAGAAATTACTCAAAGCATAACAAGGAATTTGAAGACAAAGAGAGATATTTAACATAAATACCACAAAAGAAATGGAGCTACACTCCATGATTACAGTTTTCCATTAAATGGGATCATACCAGTTCTAAAAGGAGTAACTTCGCTAATCTGTAAGATAGTTAAGCTTTGGCTAAAACTTGCAAAGGAGAAAAATAAGTCAAAAAAGGCAAATTATGAGACTAGAAGAGAAAAGAGCCTTTGTGCTCATTCAGTATTTTCATTATTTCTTTTTACACATTTACCTTCCTTATTTTTTAGTAGGAGTGTATTTACATCTTTCATTTAAATTTTTAGCATGAAATTAAAATTCGGTGAAGCCACAATGATATGGGAGAGGATTTCTGTTAATTTCATATTAGCTCTACACCAGAAAAATGGAGTTTACTTTTCTGAATCTTCCTGCCCTTTGAATTTTAAATTTATTCAGCTGAATTTATTATCTTGTATCAAAACATGTTCCAGGATATAAAAATAATATTTTTAAATTTCCCAAATCTTGTGTGGCTTGGACAGAATTTTCCCAATTTACTAGGTATCTTTTATTACCCAAAATTACTGTGATAGCCAATAAAGAATATGTTACTCTATCAAATGCACAGGAGTTGTTTTGTCTCCTGCTTTTTCTTTGTCTCTACTAAGATGCTTTTATTCCATATCCTCTGGTATAAGCTGATGTGGGAATAAGACCAGATGAGACCTATTGTAACAGTACACTGAAGTGATCTATTGAGTTCACAGCACTTTTTGATCCTACATTTTAACATTCATTTCATGGGAAGGCTGTTGGTATAATCTTTTAATAAAAGCAAGAAAAAATAAACAAACTCTTGCATTTTAATTGTGTAGTATTCTAAAACTTAGAACAGCATAATAAAGGTCTAGCACCTTGAAAAAGGGGAAAATATATTAAAATTCCTGTTTCTTCAAGCTAGTCACTTATAGTGGCACTAGGCGATTGTACTTGGACTTTTACAGATGTTGCATTGGAACCTTCTCAAAGCTTTTCAAATTTATATAGTTGTTCCCTTTCAATAATTAAAAAGAACTAGAAAAGAGAAAGAGACCTTGGGCCTATGATATTGGCACAAACAACAATCACTCCAATTTCTTTCTCCTTGTGCTCCAGACTAACCTCTAGGAAACTGCACCTAGCCTTGAAACTACTGCAATAGTAGCTTTAAATTGCAATGTTGTGGCAGAATCATGCTGGAAACACATAATATTACTCACTTGAGGGCCTTGCTGTACATCAGGCTTCAAAGGATCCCCAAGAGTATACTTCTTTGCTCTTTCAATGCTTCGGCGAACAAACTCATCATAAATAGGCTCTTCCACAAAAATCCTAGATCCTGCTATGCAGCACTGTCCCTGGTGGTAGAACAGACCCATATGGGCAAATTCCACAGCTTCGTCCACTGCAAAGAAAGGCAGAGTTCATCAGACCATAAACCTGAATTGTCACATCATAAATTATTTGCTAACCTTTGTCCCCCATCTCATTTCCCTTTCTGGCACTTTTTATTTTTATAGACCTTTAAAACACAGATATACAACCATTTACTTATGTCCAAACTACCCTTACCAGTACCATCATGGTACACCTAGCTGCACACACATTCAGATATTCTGTGGGAAATGTAGATTTAACATTATTTGCCCTGTCAGGAATACCAAGAAGAGTATTCAGACAGAAAGTTAAAAAACCTGTATAAAATCCTTCTATCTGCTTTTCATTCTGCATTCATGTTTCTTTAGGATGATCATTAACTACACTAAGAGTGACCAGATTGTCAGAGATCCCTATCTATTCAGAAGCCATTGGTTTTGGTGGCAATCTAACTTAAAATTATGGCATGACCAGAAAACATTAAAAATTACTCATTTTTTTTGAGACGGTTCAAATAATTTACTGACAAAGAAAAGAAAAAGAGCATTGGATTTACAATAATAGTAGTTTATAAAATAAAATTGCTACTAACAGTCTGCATCTGCAAAGATAATGTTTGGACTTTTTCCTCCAAGTTCCAAGGTAACTCTCTTCAGGTTGCTCTTTCCGGCTGCTTCTTTAATAACTTTGCCAATCTAAAAGGTAGGGAGAGGAGAGAATCATGTCAAAAAGTTTTTAATGACCTCTATAATACTTTTCTGATTTCCTCAAAAGTGAAAATCAGTTAAGAGATTTCTACCATCCCAGTAATAAAATGAAAAATAAGTTAAAATAAAACAAATGAAAAGAATCAGGGTGCAGGGGACTTATACCCTATGAACTGGAAATGTTTTCTAGAAGAGTTTCCCCCTGTAATGTTAACTGCCAAAGATACATGATGCTTTTTTGGTTACTACTCCTCTACTTGCATGTATCTCTAATCTAAAGCAGGTACAGGTTGCTGCTCCACCAGTTACTCCCATTAAGTTAAAATTCCTTTGTTTTATGCATGAGAAGGCTCTTTAGTGCAGAAAGGTTATGAGACAATCTACACTGGCTGCATTGAGACTCTTCCTTGTTTCAATTTGTCCCTTAGATAAATGAAGAGGAGAAAATGGAAACTGCGAGGTAGAGTTCCCACCCTGCTTTTTTCTACTGATTACATTGTTAAAGGAATTATTTACTATGAATTGCCCTGGAAAAACTGTGAAGGAAAAATCTGCTTGTTGCTCTTTATGTCTTTGGTCTCTAACTGCCTGTGTGTAGCTACCATCAGGCAAACTTCCTCCCCCTGTCAGCCTTCCTGCCATCATTTCTCATTGCTAAATTGCAATGCTAGAAGAGAACAGTCACCAAACTCTATGAACACACCCTCTGGTCCATCTGCATTTGGAGGGTCACTGGGCACTGGGAGCTGTAGTTGTTACTGTCTATTGGGAACATCTGTGGGATATTTCTCAGATTTCAGGGTTTTGGGCTGTTTTCTTTTCCCATTACTGTAGAGCTGAAGGTTTCTGAGAGTAAACATAGCTCTTGCACTCATTGTGTACTGATCCCTGACATGAGGCAATGATATTTGTCTTTGGAGTCCACATCCAAGAAGTTAAGAGACCAGATGGCAGCTTTTCCGTTTAGCATGCATGTAGACAGACAATATAATGAGCTGTATCAAGGATATAGCTAATCCTTAATCCTAGATATAGCCTGCAATGAGAAATCTTCAATTATAGCACTCACAGTTCTTCAGAGTGAAGGTTAGGGAAAATTAACAGTGGCCTTCCTTTTAAACAGATACATATTCAAACACTCTTCTAAGACCACCCAGACAGTCCCAAGTATCACTGAAATACCAAAAATCTGTCACCTCACCTAAGCGTGTGCAGACCAAAGAATGAGATTTCCTAGGTACCTTCCTGTCATCCTGTTGTTATTAAACTTAAAGATAACTGAATTTCTTAAAAAAGATGTAAACCATGTTCTGAAAAAGTGTTGGTTTAAATGAGTAAGACTTAAAATACCCTTGGTACACTAGAACCTACTGTATCTCCTGGACTGCCTTTGTTTGAAGGGCTTTCCAGCAATGCAAACATTGTTTAAATATGTTTAAAGTTAATAATAACCAACAAATCATTAAACAGACTTTGTTTAACAAACCAGCAGCCATAAGAAAGAAGAGAGTTAAAATAATTACACAGAATAAGTTAGACATTAAATCTTTGCTGGGAATCAGAGGGGCACGTTTCCTGCTTATATTTTCTTGCATCGTTTTAGTACCTCTGTAGAGCCTGTGAAGGCTACTTTATCTATGTCCATGTGTTGAGAAATTGCTGCTCCAGCAGTGGGTCCAAAGCCTGGCACAATGTTCACGACTCCAGGTGGAAATCCTGCCTGAATAGGAAGAAAGAACCCTGTAAATTTGGGGAAGGATAATAACTAGAAGAACACGTGTCGCATGTTCTTACTTCTCTTTTTGGTTCTCAAGCCACCTTTTCTTAGCCATAAATTTATTCTCAGCCCTAGAGCCCCCAAAAATATAATTCCCTCATGATTTACACCCACTTTCTTTCACATGTCTTTTAGGTTATTGAATTACTTCTTTTTTTTTTTTTTTTAAAGAACATATTACTTTAGATCTCTGTCACTGCCATTTCTGAAGAAATGTATTTTTTTCATTTTCTCACTCAGATATATAAAGAATTATTGCTTACTTACTTATCTGCTTCATTAAAGCTGTTTGAATCAACACATGTGCTTGCTGCTTTCTGAAAATTATTATCCATGCTAGATGGAATTTAATTAATGATCTGCTGACAGAAATTCTATTAAGAAAAATGATGGAACATTGGATTTATGTTGAAAGTAGAGTGGGCAACATGGAAGTTTATAGAAGAAAAGAGGCAGATCAGCTACCAAGCATGAAAAAGCAGGCTGAGATATGCACAGTTTCAATATCATGCACATTTTTTAATGCAAATAAGCTTTCCATATGGTTCAAAACAAATGCATTTTTCCCATAAATCCTGTATTAAATATGTTCCATTTACAGGTATGTTCCATATTTCCATTTTCTTCCAGCAGTTTGTCAGGCAAACTCCAAGGATGTATGAAGATGGAATTTTTGTTGGTTTATGAAGCAGCTGTACAATCTCAATGGCACTTGCAGAGCAAACATAGAATTAAAATATCAAAAGAGATTCATATCCTGCATTATCACTTCAGTAAGTCTCTTTATAGCAGTAAACAGGACTTTGGAATTGCATGCCAAAGTTCCATTTTTTTGGAAAATGGTGGATTTCAGGTGGTGAGTTGGTACTCCTTAAACTATTGCCCTGCATTTTGGATACCAGGTTGTTACTTTTGTTCAAACAACTTTTATTCTTTACAGTTTCATGCGCAGATATAGTCTGTCAGTGCTTGTTATTCTCATTTAATTTTCCAGACAAATATTTACCCTGAAATTGCTGAGACAATGAGATTCTTTCCATTTGCCTAGCATTGTGTTTTATACTTAATTTGTAGAGAGAAGACTCACTTTGAGCATTTAATTTCCATGTTTGTTTTAGAAGCTCTTCTCTATGTATTAGCAAGGGAGCTTTGTGAATGCTATTAAGAAAGACAGTGAAGGTTACCAAAAGTGGCTATATATATTTTTTTTTTGTTTTAAAGTGGACATTTGGAAACTAGAAAGTTAAATTGGACCTTCAGATATTTTCACAAGTCTAAAGCAGCCATTGAAGTGATCACTGGCTGGGATTTGGGCTCCAGTCTTTTTTTGATATTCTGGATACTGATCACATTCCCACTTCTGAGATTTTCTTTCAGGAAATCAGAATAGATATTTCATTAGATCATAACAGAATTGAGTTACTTTCCCTGTAAAGTTACTTTTTTCAGAGAAATACATTTTCTGATGTTTATTGTTAAAAATTAATAGAGAAGGTTTCTCTGATATTGTTTAAAGCTATTCCTGCTCCCTGGTATTATCTAATAGCATTTACTATGTGATGCAATAACAGCAGGGCTTGGCTCCATCCTGATAATCATTTAGTTTCTGTGTAATATTAACACATAACCAGTCAGTATGCTCTGCTGAATCACTGTTTTGAACTAGAATTATAAAATGTGCCAAGTCATTTCCGCTGAAACTCTGAAAGGTTACTGCACTGGTGATTATTGACACACATACCAACTTTTGAAACATCTTAGATCACATTTGTTGATTTTATTGGGAAGAAAGCTAGAATATTTTACTGTTCTTTTTGTGTGTTTGCTGGACGGGGCACAATAGTTAGCTTTGGAGACACTTTGTGAAGAAACTGGCACAACCCTTGTTCAGGAGCACAAAGTGCCTTCTCGCAGTTTCTGTGTGAAGGGAGTTCACAGGTTTGGCAGTAGTCACTAGTTTGATTTTACAGCTAGCTGTTAATAATAAACTTAGGTAGATGAACACTTTGGTTAAAAAAAAAAAGCTGTACAAACAGGTTCTTTTCTGTGATAACTATGCTAATAAAGTCATTGCCACCCACCTCCAAATACTCTGCACTTGACTCCTTGTTTGCTTTTGACTTTGAAAGGTACTGTGCTTTTGTAATACAAACATATTTGCTGAAGAATGGAGTTTACTAAATTGCTGTTGTGGGGTTTTGTGTGTGTGTACGAGGCTGAAAGATACGCATGCTTTTGCCCTAGTTTGGCTTCATTGGTTTGCAGCAAGGTAAATTCCATAGTGCAAGGCTAGGCATGCAATGAACTTGGCTTATATTACCTTTGTGCCATTTCAGCTGCAGTATACCCTTACATTTCTGAGAGGGGCAAATAACTCTGTTGTTGGTGACTTACCTCTTTAATTAAGGATCCCATGTAAAGGGCAGTCAGTGGAGTTTGTTCTGCTGGTTTGACAACCACGGTGTTTCCGCAACAAAGGGCAGGGGCAATCTTCCAGGTGAACATAACCAATGGAAAGTTCCACTGAAAGACAGACGAGAAAGTGTATCCTGTTTCTAATACATCACCAAAATACCTCAGCTTTTTCTATTATAATAGTGCAAATTGTCAACTGGGTGGTTGGACTTTTTGTTTAACTCCTTTCAGAGTGAAAATGTTTTGAAAAAGCAATTGGTAAGCCATGTAATACAAAGACCAGTGATTTTTGTGTATATATAAGTCCAGGGGATCCAAGGTTTTAGTTAAAATCTCAAGAGACAATGAGTGTACTCCTTTAAGAAAGTATTACAGACGGTTGTTGGATTAGTGGTGCAATTGGGAGTTTTGCTATCTTAAATGGTCACATCCATCATCAATTCAGTTTTCTAAGGGAGACAAGGTAATAACACATAATGCTGCCCCTGCCCTCTCCAGTGGAGGTTTCACTGGCAGCTGTCTGCTGTGGGCAGCTCAGAGAGACTGAAGAGAAGCTGAATGCTTTGGATCCCACATTCTGCACTGTGAGGGGCAACATGACCAGGGAAAACAGCTTTGGCACTTTGAGAATATTTACAATATTTTGGGAAGCATTGAGACCATGAGCCTCAGCTCAACAGACAACTTTTTGATATTGGGAAAAAGGCAGTTAAGGGTTACCTATTTAGTCAGAAAGGCTAGGAGGAATATACATGCAACACTTCTTTTTTCCTCTCCTTGTTTCCTTTCAGACTCACTCCAGCTCCAAAAATAACTGGAGCATAAATAATATAAAGTGAGGGATTACAGGGTTTTCTGCATATTATTGTGAAAGTGGAACTGCATAAGTGAAAGAAAATGGAAATGGTGAGCTATCAAAAGCAGTTTGTGACATACACATAGTCCTCACAGTTTTGGTTTATGTGGAAACCTCCAGTTTGTTGGTTCATATCTCAGTGGAGAGAAAATGAAGATATACTCAGAAATACCTAACATTTTATAAGGGAAGCCAGTGTTTGTACTAACTGCTGCTTGTACTTCCAGGAGATAATTATATTTTAAATGACTACATCTAGTGTTTCTAGCTCTTTAGCATTTATTGACTGAGTGTTTTACTTGAAATATCATGTCTGACCTGCAAGAGGATCTATACCAGCAGTTTCCCAAGCTCTCCTAGAGTCTGGATACAAACATATTCAAGCAATGTTCTCCAAATCCATATGGTGGTCTAAAGATATAGCAAATCTCCAAGATCAACTTAAAGACATTGGGAACATGAGCAGGACCCATGTGTCTGAGCAGACCTTATAGACCTTATATACAAGATGACTTTTTCAGAATCTGTTGAGTTGTCAAGTCAACAGGTGAGGCTAGTCATAACTACCATGTGCAAGGGGGTAGGTGGATTAGGAGAGCCTAGTGCATACTACTATTTCCACAGGCATCCACCAAAACCATATAGACTTCACAAATAAATTTAGAACTTGAGCTCCTCAAGTGTTTTGAATGATCAGACTCAGGTAGGCCTTTTGAAACTTCAGTTAAAATGAGCGACTTCTTGTCTGGGAATTCAGATGTGCCAAACAGGAGCCTCATTGGATACATTCTTTGTGCTGTTACATGTACCACCATCATGGTGAATGAGTCTTAGCCGTGAACAAAGATCCAGGTGCCTGAATGCAGTACGGAGTAGGACAGATTTTCTAGGCCTCAAAGAGCTTATTGTTTATGGGCTTATAAGCATAAACATTATAGACTGTAAATATTACAATCTCCTACATGTTTATTTCTAATTCTTTCTGTTTCAACAAAGCACAATTCCATCTTTCAGATTGTTTAATAAGTCAAATTTTTGAGACTTATTTTCTCTCCATATGCAGGGAGGAGAGGGACAAGGTTGGACCAAAGTGACTCATCACAAACTGATGAATCAGAATTACAGTACTCAGGATAGTCTTTATCTTTCAGGACCTGAAAATTTCTGGTTAGCAATGTTTCACAAATACACTTGCATAGGCAAAATTTCAAAAGCATTTCCATTTGTGACAAGGAATATTTGTATTTACATAACTTACAGGAATAATTTGGCCACACACACCAATAGGCTCAGGTCTTGTAAATGTAAAAAAGTCTCCATCTATGTGAAAAAGAAATAAATTAGGCATTCAGATGAAGCATTTGTGAGAAACAGTTAAATCAGAAAGATGATAAAATAGGGTACTGAACTTAGCTGGATACAATTTTACTTATAAATGATATTTTCAAAATCTTAACTCTGCAAAAAGCCATAAAGTACATCTGGATTCAATGTCTACTTTCTTCATAGCTCCAAGGTTTGATTTTTCCAGTCCGACTGTCTTTTTTGCAGTGATAACCCTGCTTCTCAATATGGTATGCACAGCACACCAATAAGCATGCCTCATTTCTTTTTTCTTTTATCACCATTTTTTTTTCTTTCTTTCAAAAACTTCTCTTTTAAATCCTAGATACATATCAGACATTTTTTAATATTACATCTTAGCTTAAATCAAATCCATTAAATATAAAATTCTCTTTGAGTCAAATAAATATGTGTTCCATTAAACCTAGTACAGAGGTCTACATGAGACAAAAAATTTGGAAGTATTTATCACTCTAGTTTTCCTTAATTCCTTCTTTATTACCTTTTCCTTAATTCCTTCTTTATTACTATTCTTGTCTTTGTCTTTCTGAGAGAAGGCAGCTAGAGAGACAATGTTATCATAGAGTTGCTTAATGGGAAAGGGAATGGAATGAAATTTTAGTGAATGCTGTTTCCTCATTCCTATCTCTTAGTACTTTTCCTAATACATTATCCAATCACTAAAGTAAATATTACAGCTTTGTGCTAATCTTTGCTTAAATACATAGACACTCAGGTGTCGCTACTGTAGTCCTGTATAAACTATACATTGCTATGCAAAAGTAGCCTACTGCAGTTCTTAGATGTACATACAAGTTAAATTTTTTGGTCCATAAACAATACTTGTTAGTAGTGCATAGAACAAAAATGAATATGAATACCTACACCAACTGTTTAAACAGAACTATGATAAATCATTAATCACCTATCTTGAAAAAGTTCTAAAATATTTTCCATTTGAGATATTTTCTGTGTTGCACAAATTTTAGATGAAAGTCAGTTATTTACAGCTTGCGTTGGCCTCAGTGCTGTAGTTTTGTTATCCCGGAACTACTCACCCATCGGAACAGTACGCCCCTGGACTTTATCAGCCCAGCCTGCACAGTAGCGCAAAGTTTTGATACAGGCACCCAAGTCCATTAGATAGGCCGTGGAAAAGAGCTTCCCACTGTCAATGGTTTCCATTGTCTGCAGACAACAGCAATTAAGAAGTTAATATCACATACTGATAATGGTTTTTGTACTTTGTAATTTAGCTTTTGGTAGCTCACTTTGAGGATTTCAGATTTAGAACAAACATTTAGATTAATTTTCCCCTGAAGAGCACATTTTGAAAAACTGAATGTGGCAATTTACTTGTGAGAAGTTTTCGTGATGGTTCATTTGTAGTGAGCTATGCAGACAGCATGATCATGATGCATTTGTAATGGTAAGATTTACTCAACACATTTTGACCATATGAATAAGTCACACAGTTCTACTTTATGTAAATATTCTGCAAGCACTGATCAAGAGATCAGGTAGGAGACATTGCAAATAACTGATGCAAATAAAATGAGTGGTTTTACTCAAATATCAGCAATAAGATACAAGTCTTGTAAAAAAACCCTTAAATACACTCTGAGTGTTTGATGTGCAAAGGAAAGATCTGAGCCATCTAGGACTCTTAAGTGAGAAAAGTTCATTCTGAAAAATAAATACTTACCCAGAAGATATTCTCTTTTATTAGCTAACTACTAACAGAGTGAACTAACTGGTCTTATTTGAAGCCAGGCCTGACTCTCCATGCCAGGTAGATATGAACTCTTAACCATCTATAAATATTCATTCTGCATCTATAAATTTTCAGCTGACCAGTTCTGCTCCACCCACAGAGACACCAGCTCTAAATTGGGTTGCTTTCCAGCCATATCTAAGGAATGTGGTTTGGATTAATTTTCATGTCCCTTACTATTGGGACATAAAGATCATGAGCAGTTCTTAAATAGTGTCAACATATTTTTGACACTCCAAGAATATTTTTCTCAAGCTTTCCAAAACAGAGAGATTGAGAACCTTCAAATTTATGAACAATCCTGTTTCAATATTTAGGAGTAAGAGCCCAAACTATAGTTTAAAGACCTTAACTGTAATTTCAAGATGTAATCAGATTGGCATTCTTAAGCATTTCAGGTTCGATCAACAGACTGATCCTCCAAGAACAGTTTTTCACCTACAACTCTCCTGTGAAGTCCACATTTTTAGTTAACTGGACACATTTCAAATATCATACTTGGGAAGAGAACAGAATAAACAAAGACAGCAATGCTTGATGGTTCTTAGCAACAAGGAAATGATTAAATGAGATATGCCCTTGCCATTCCAGGCAACATATCTGGCATTGTTCTGTTCTGTTGGACACAGGAGAAAATCCTACCCTGGCCTCAAATTTATGAAATCTCTAACTTTCAACATCATAAGATATTGAATCCAAAGCAACACAACTCTCAGTGGCTCTTTCAGAATCTTGCTTTGACGTACTCTTTCAGTAGTACTTTAAAGCTAATCAAATACTCAAGTACTTTGTGGATATAGGGTGCTATTCGATCAGAATGCAAGCCAGTTTAGTGAAGTCCATTTGCTACAGAGAAGAAAACCAAGTACTGAGACAGCCTGCCTTTCCAAAGAGTAGACATGGTAAACTTGCTTGTATCTTTCTTTAAAAATCAAGACTTTCTCCTTCTCTTTTTGTTCTCATATCATACTCACGGCTAAAATCAGGCGATCTCTTTCCACTAAGTCAGCGAGTTTATTCAAGAGCCTTCCTCGCTCTGAAGCATCCATTGTGCGCCAGGTTGATCCAAGCTCAAAAGCCTTTCTGGCTGCTTTCACTGCCTTGTCTACATCTGCCTGTGGGGAGAACACAAAAACTTACATAATCAATACTTGGTTCTGTCATCAGCCTTTTTTGCTGTTAAACATGTAAAATTTAGCCTAAGTTTAGCATAACATTCAAATAAGAGGAACAACCTCAATCTAATCAAAATTAGTATAAGTAATGTTAAATACATGGGTTATTTTCTTTTAAACACTTCCGTTGTTATTTCAGCAATGTGAAATTGTATGAGAAAAAGATGGGTTCTCAAAGCTTCTAAAATAAAAATATACAAAAGAACTCTATTTTTAAAATCTAGATTTTTAAGCCCTTTCTATACACCAAGCACTTACACTCATTATACAATTTAATCTCTTTTATTTACAAAGAGATGCCTGAGTCTGTAAGGTAAATGCTTAATTACTCATCATCTGAAAATATCTCATGGTGCAATGAAACCCAGGTTAGAAAAACCAAGTTAGAAAAACATCCTCAGGATGTTTCATAAAATGAACACAAAATTTTTATTAAGGAAGACAAATCAATACATTTCTTTTTGAAAGTTTTAAGAAATGCTTATGCATAAAATTATTTTAACAACTAAAAATAAGCCAGGTTTTAAATTCTAAGCTAAAATATTTTGAAGTCTAAGCACTGTCTTTGCATATAACAGCTAATGTGTCAGTCCATTAATGTTTTTATAGCATATTTTATTATTTATCATTTGGCTTTCACTATAGAAGAAAAATCTACACTGCAACTATTCTGTAGAAAGAGAGTTCCAGGACTTACAAAAAACCAATTACAATCTCTTGAAAAAAGGCTTTTAGTGCCTGGAATTCTTCTGTATTTCAAAATTCTTGCAAATTTTATCAATGAAAATAGAGACATAAAAGAGGTTTGTGCTAGTTTTTTTTGGTTTTTTTAGAAATGAAAAATTTTGAGGAAAAAAAGAAAAAAATTAGTTTCTATATATGTCACATTTCCCAGAGAAATTTGCATGCAATATATGAGGGATATGTTTCAGACATGTTTTGTGCTGCTGTTTGCTAATATCTCCTTCAGGGAAATCATTATCAAGGTTGACTAAGTCAGCAAATTCAACTAAGCCAACACCAAAGTCAATTGTTTTAAATGTGAACCAGATCTTGAATCTTTAACTGATGTTGGTAGTCATCAACTAATTTTAAGAAGCTGTGAGTGGGGTGTGTTAGTGGCTTGGAAAGCCCAGCACAGACATGTCTGGCAGAAGGCCACAGAACTTCTGCAAGCTTTTCCCAGGAAATTTGGGAAAAGATAGGAAAGAACTATATGAATAACACAGCCATTACTATAGAGCAATACTGTCCAGTCACCTACATCCAGTAGCTGAAATCTACCAAATTAAAAAGGATTACTTTTCTTCTCAATCTGTCAGCATGTTGTCAAACACCTCATCACTATCTGTGGTCCCTGACATAAATTTCCTACATTTTTGCAGTGGGATTTGAGGGAAGTGGCTTGGCCTTAACTGGAAAAGGAGAAGGGGGAAAAAATGCCGTATGAATATGAATGGTGTAAATTAAAACTACATTTCCTGGTGTTCTTTCAACTAGAAGTGCAGAAATGATTAAAATTGAGAAAAATCATATAACAGTAAGATAGGGCTGTGAATGAAAAATAATGAAAAAAGATTGTTCTTCAACTGTATGAAATTTAATTTCATTACATAAACCTACACCATGAGTATAAAGACTCCTGTCTGAGCCAGTTTAGATTTTTCTACAGAAATACATTTACTTTACACATGCTGACCATTTGGTGAGCTGCTTTATTATTGCTAGGGGCCTTTAGGATTAGGAATGTAGCTTAAAAGAGCCATCAAACTGGAAGAAAACAGTTCCCACCCACATGTATGTCCATGCTTTGTAATCTCCTCTTGTTTTTTAAAATACCACTGCAAGGCAGTGGACAGCCCTTTGCCAAGCCTATTGTATGCGCAAATTAAATTCCTAAAATCTCTTGGCTCATTATCTGAAGTCTAGCCTCTTGGATATTAGGTTCATAATGGCTGTGTAATTTACTAGATCTGTACAATTCACTAGGCACTTTAGTTAATAGCAGTTGTCATTACACATTAGTTTGCAAAATTATTGAAGAGAAAGCAGACCTGTGTGTTGAATAGTATTATCTCTTTATTTAATGAGTTGTTAGAGAGCTTGTAAGGAAAGAAAGCTACAAAAATTTTGAATGGTAACTGAACAGTTTCAGGTTATGAGTAATTTAATTTGGGGATGATAAATTATCGCTGTCTCAGCACTTTGCATAGGTAGCTGGTACTAAAGAAAAGAAAAATCTATGAAATACTCCAGTTTAGATACATGAAATAATTAAAAGCTAGACTTTCCTAGCCATGTTTTTCCAAGAAAATGTTTAAAATGTGTCTTTATTATGATCTTCTTAGTAATCTGTGGTCGCTGTTGCTCAAGTGCTTGCCAACATTAGAGACAAAGATTATAAGAGATTCATGATGACAATACAGACCAGAGCAACTAAGATTTAATGAGAAGATGATTCTGAAAGTGTTTCTCAAAAGAGAATTTCATTTCAGAGTGAATTTCTGTACAGTAAATTAAAAAATTTTGGAAAAGCATGTGCTTATTATATTGGCAATAAATTTTTGGTGAACTTAAGACACAAACTTATAAATTTTATGTTAGCTCCACTGGATAAAAGGTGTTTAATTAAAATTTTGATGCTAAGCTTAAAAATGCTTGTTATACAAAACATTCTAGATATGCTTATTTCTAGAGTAAAATTAATATTTGTGAGAATTTTGTGAGAAATGTGAAATAAAAATTTTCACTTTTGGATGCAAGATTTACTTTGAAGAGGAAGTGTAGAAAATTAAAAAAATGTGTGAAAAAACCAAACCAGTAATTATAAAACCAGTTTCATTTCCAGTTACAATCATCTTGTGAACTGAAAATAAAGACTTCACTTCTTGTATTTAATTTCTAAGAATTTATTAAAAAAACCATTTCTTTGGTGAGCACTTTTAATGTTGTTAAGCACATTGCCTATCCTATTTAAAAAAATCTCCTTCCTTACATTTAAAGTATATTGTAGCATTAGGCAAATCCTGTTCATAAGAAAAACACATAATACAACAAAAATACAGTGATTAGGGCTTAGGTTTTCATTATATCTTTGATTACATGGCATCAGTCTGAAACTTTCCACTACAGAATCTCACAAATCTAAAAAAGAAATGCTTCTTCACAGTTTTCAACAAGTTTTTTAGTCTTCTGCTTAAATTCACTGATTCAACATGTTTTAAGTAGGTCAGTTTTGGAGGAGTTAGTGACTACTCGTTAGGTCACCTTCAGCTTCAGAATAATTTTTAGGACTATGTTCCAATTCATTTTTCATTAAACAAAATATTTGAAGGGGACAGTACTGAGAATACATATATCTAAAAATATTGGTGGTAGAGATCATGTTCACAAAGTTGGTTGGAAATTTTAAGTGTTCGTCCTTTTTATAGTATCCATAAGGAAAGGCTTTATATAAATGTGTAATGAACAAGATTATATTACTGCGTAATGAAGAAAACATAGCAGAAAAAAATAAAATAAAATCCCAACTAAATTTTTAGATATTATTGATCACAGATAAGAAGAAGAATCAATAATATTAGTAAAACAAATCAGCAAAAAATATTTCTTCAGAACTTTTCTGATATGAACCTAAGGTAAATCAGTTTTTTGGTGTCTCTTTACAAAAAAATATTATGGCTTATTAAAAAGGAGTTTCTGGAAGAAGGTATACAGGTAGGTACATCCAAGATGATGTTTTACATCACACAAATGGCTGCTTGTCTTCCTGCTTTTAAAATGCACTGAAATTAAAGTTATAGTCAAGGGCAAGAAAGAAAACCCTACCTTGTCGCCTTCTTCAACCTCACAGATTTTCTCTTCATTTGCAGGGTTAAAGACTTCAAATTTTTTACCACTGATTGAATCATGCCATTCATTGTTTATAAATATCTGCAGGGGAAGAAAGAGTGTAACAATATCAGTAACAAAAATATAGCTGCTGTCTATTATATATTTTAGTGAATAAACCTATCTTTCATAGCTGAGAGCCGCCGGGTTGACAGATTTCTGAACCAAAACTCGATAGCTGCTTCCACATTATTCTGAAGAGATGAATAATCACATATGCACTTAACCAGGATCAGCTTTTTAAAATTGACTTCTTCCGGAGAGGCAAACTTTCTCTACATTGTATTTTTGCATTATTTCATGTCATAAAAATATGCTATTGTAAAGGGGTCCTTTCTCTCTGTGAAGTACAAGGGAGGTACAGTCCTAAATGACCTATGGAAAACCACCTGAGTTTCTAGTGCTCACAGGGCTGGTAACAATGAAGGACCTTTCTGTTACACAGCCTGACAGAACTAAATCCAGTCCTTGGATTTAGTGAGTATAGTACATTGAATTAAGAATATCTTGGCGACCACTGTTGTATTTAGCTTTGCTTTGACTTCACTCTCTCCTGCCAAAGAAAGAAAATCTCAGCCAAAACTAAACCAAAACAAAACCCCCAAACAAACAAAACCAATAGCAGGGTTTTTTTTCAAATTGAAGCTGAGACTGAAAAAAACCCCTGCTATAGTCAATTGAATGAATTACAGAATCACGGTACAGGTAAGGTTGGAAGGGACCACATATTATCCAATCTCCTTGCTCAAGTAGGGGTACAGTAGAGCATATTGCACAAAATTGCACTCAGATGGTTCTGTGTGCCTAGGACCTCTGGGTGAAATTTGAAGTATTTATCTCTGTTCACAAATGCTAAACAGAACCTGGGTCTTACCTGTGGGTGCACAAGATCTGTACTACTCTAGAGCCTGCCATCTCTGAGGCATTGCTGGTAAAATGGTCAAAGTGGTTTAATTTCTTTTTCAACCATAGGTTAACCTCAAAACAGAAAGGAAATGCTCATTGGAAAGACCTTATAAATGCACAGCTGTTGAGAAGAGGGTGATAAGTTGCTAATAAGTGTTTAGTACATTGCTTCTTGAAGCGGACATGATAAGATATACAGCCTAAAGTTAGCAGTACCTGTCCTTCTCTGCCTGACCCTCTCGGTGATCTCTGGGTTCAGGTCAGTGCTGAAAGGTGGGTGCCATGCTAAGCTGCCCTCCCAGTGCCTGAGCCCACCTTCCTGGTGCTGGTGGACTGGTGCCTTCCCTTCTCACTGTCTTCCAGTGCCACTGCATTGTGGGCATGCACGTGAGATCTCAATTGTTCTCACCTCTAAGGCCATGTCAGGCTCTGACTCACTGTACCAGGTATTTTGAGCTCAAATTGTGCTTCTTTCTAGAGTCAAGGCATCTTGCCCTACCATTAGTCACTGGAGTCTAGCTGGGAGAGCAGCTAGCAGGCAAGATGTGATTCCTGTTTCCTCTCCATTAGGATGAAGAACCTAGTGTTGCTGTTCAGAGTGGCAGGAGCTTTGAAATAGAAAACCAGAGAATTTGTTGGGGTAGGCAAACTAGATGATGGTTGACTCAGGGCAGGACAGTATCAAGACACCAAAACTCCAGGATAAATGCTTTTTGTCACAGAAACCTGAGCACAAAATCCTTCTTCCACAGCCCCATATGTTATGAAAATGTAACAGATTTCAGGAAATAGATTTTCTGCATAGTATTAAAACTAGTTGAGTACTTGTTAATAATTAGTGAATAGTTATGAGTAACTATCAAGATTGAAAAAATTATTATCTCTAAATGGCAACAGAGTATGTTAATATATTAATGTAGTCCTGTGTTATATTAATCTAATTCTGTATGTTTCTGCTTGTCTTTATGTGGTCACCTTATACCGAGTGTCACTGCTACCTCTGACCATAAGGACTGACCAGCAAACTCCTGATTTAAAAAAGCTGCCTGTGAAATTAATATCTAAATCCATGGAAATTTCTGACGGGTGATGAAGCAAGTTATGAGAATATCCACACAAAATTCCAACTATGGTGAAAGGACAAAGACAGCAGTTACATGGTTAATATGAAAAACGGCATTGTCAAGAAAAGAGACAAAGTAAAAGGTAAATATTAACATAACACTGCTATGATGTTGCAGTATGCCAAATTCATATCTGTCTGTGAAAGGAATAATAGAAGAACATACCATTTTTGGAAGTATTTAAAGTACATGTTTGAATACCACATTTATTGCACCAATCAATATCACCCATAATATTAGTTTAGAATATATTTCTTATTAATGTTTCTAATATCATTCCTTTTTAAAATATAACTTCATTATATTAAATATACATACAACATTGTATAAATCAAACTACCCAGATGTCTTTCATAAGCTAGATAGCAGCCTTGCAAACGGAGGTACGAAGGACAGGAAAGGAAAAAGTCAAAACTCTCCATGTAAGTTGTATTAACACATTTCAGGCAGCTGTACTCATTAATGTGCATATAGCCAAGCTCATAAAATGCTGTGGAGTATTTGCTACAAACAGGATGTGGATCTCTAAATCCAGGCAACACTGAAATACCAACTAACATCAGCCTCTAGCAACAACCTTGACCTGCTGAGGAAAACAATGCTTGGGATCATCTTGCAATAGGTTACAGTGTTTTGTCAGTGAATCAGAACTCCACTGACAGCTATCCAGACATAAATGCAAAGGACATACCCCTCTATGGCAACTGCTGTGCAGTGGGTTGTCCGTGGTGACTGACTACAGCCCATGAGGTTTAGGGCTACAAATTTATTTTACAAAGATTTAGAAATGTTGTTACAGATGTTTTGTAACTGTTTACTTCACCGGAATTTTAGGAGAAAAGGTTTTTTTCTTTATTTCCAACAACTCAAAGAATTCATGATTGTTTAGATTTCTTTGCAGTAGAACTGGAAATAGATTTCCAGTTGATGAGACTGTACACTGTTAGAGCTTAGTATTTTAAATACAGCCCAGGCAACAGATAGCCAAAAACGCTCTGATTGTCTTCATTCCTCAGTGTCATAAGAAAATAAACTCTTGCTTCTCTGAAATGATTTATTTCAGTTCAGATGATCTAATACCATCCACAATTTGGTGTTGAAGCTACCTGCAAGAGTACAGTATTTCTGTCCTTGTTTACACAGTTGATTTTGTCGCTCAGATGACCTAAGCACAAAATGGAGAGACAAGACCTGAACTTTATCCTTTTTTCTGCCATCCCAGTGATTTCTTTTCCTTAATTTCTGAAGTATTTTGAAAGAACTGTGAATTAATTTTGTAGTATCTGCTAGATGGGAAGTGTCATATTTGTTTCTGTGCTGCACGAGGAAAGAAAGCATTTTACTCTGTACAGCTTTGCCTCAGATGAACAACATCATAGCTCTGCTGAAAGAATTTTTAAGGTCTTTACATTAGGTGTCATTGCCTTATGAAACATAACTTTTTACTTAATCTTCCTTAGAGTAAGAATTTCCTTTTTTGTGGGCTCAATGTTGTGCAATCTGTACGGGGTTTCAGGTTTCAATGCTCCTGTTAAATAACTTAAAAGTCCAGCTTGTTTCTGGAAATTTCTGTTGCTGCATTGATCCCACATTCAGCATCTTTCTATAGACTCACTGCTTGCTTGGGAAGAATTTTTATGTAAATCACTAATATGTGTATGTATACATACGAATAATGTATATTACATTATGATGCATACAGAGATGTAGTCAGGAAATGTAATGGAGCTAACTAAAATGTGGACCTTCCCTAACTTAGCTATTAAGGATAGCTTTTTAAACAGGGAAGTAAAGGTCTAAGCTATCTTCTGTTTAGAGATCAGAAACACTTCCAAACTTACAGTATAAGAAAAAGCCTCTTCCCACCTTAAATCTGTCCCTGGCTATAACAAAGTTTTTCTTGACAATACTCTTCATATGAGCCCAGTTTCCTCTTTCACAGAGATAAAAGTGATCACCGGATTTGAGCCCTTGCTCTCAAGCTTTCTTGTGAGGATTATGAAGCAGGGAATTACACAAACAGCATGTGTCTTATCCTTCCTCACTTCCTGAGTGTCTTACCTCTTCACACATCCTGATATTCCACATGTAGCTTAGCGAGACAATGTTCAGCCTTTTTCTCCCTGTTGTGTAATTTGACAACCTAATAATTAACTAATCTGAGTTCCTCTGATTAAAGGAGTACTACAAGGCTTAGTGTATGTGAAAGCATCATGACAGAAAGCATTTGTCAAGCAATCATTGTCTAATTCCTCAGTGTTGACTAAGTAAAATATTTACTAGCACATCTTTAGCTAAACTCATTGGGTTCATGGAAATATCTTTAAAGGAGGTTCATATATAAAATCAAATCAAGACTACTTTATGGCTCAAAATCCAAGCAAGCTTTAGTGTTTGAAATACACTTGATTTGATGGCTGAAAGTCAAATTTCATGAAGAGTGTTTAGTGCTACACCTTAGCTTGAAAGTAAAAGGCTTACACTGAAATGTAGCTATACTAATCTATAGTATAGATTTAGTAAGGGAACCCTGTGAAAAGCCTCAAATGATCCCACTCATAGAAAATAAAATGGAGAGACTGTTAAGTAAAGAGAGCCCTTGGAACATCTCCTGCAGATCTCTCTTCAGATCCTTTTGTGATGACTGTTGGTATTACGGAGTGGTAGAAAAAGAGAAAGTGAAGGTTACAAAGATGAAGGATCTGGCTCTAGCTGCTTTGGTCAGAAAGGTTAATACATCAGCAAAAATTAGTGCTTCCCTCATCTACCAGTGTAACTAGTCACCCACACCCAATGTTCTAATGTGTATGGGACAGGAGAGGAATGGGATGGGTAAGAGCACAAGAGTGCAAAGGCCTTATTAAACTTTGGGATGAATACGGGTGGCATTTCTATTTTCCCAACTCCCCATACCTCAGTACACTGCTGGGGCTTTCAGACAATCTTATGTGATACCTGAAGAGAGGAGGAAAGCACTGCAAAAATCAAGCCTCCACAGACATGTGCTGGATTTTGTAAACCAGTGCATTACATTTCTACACAGCTAGAATTTATATGCAGTTTTTAAGGAAATGGTATCTATTGTCAAGGCAAGAGAAACATTTGCTATGTGACACTCTCCTTGATTGCACGCTACAAACTAGACTTTTCAACAATGCTGGCTGTCATGTGATTGCTTTTTTGTACTAACAGAATAGACTTTTAATAATTAAATATTTTTGAAGGATGGAAATATTTACAGGAATTTGTGTTCTGCATATTCAGTTACATCATTTGGTGTTTTTCTCATATCAGTTGTTTTCCTTTGGAAAACTAACAACAATCAAATAGTGAAATAAATTTTTTGAGACAGGAAGAGCAGTAGCAGGCTATCACATGGCAGAACTACATATCTTTCCTGTTAAATATTTACAAAGTAAGATCCTGAGTGATTTATTCAAGAAAGACACATACTGGAACATGGTTAAGTTTATTCCATTAGAAAAAAAGGATAGCATGGAGTTTAAAAGGACTAACTTAGATGAATACCTGCTTTTGGAAAAGAAACCAAACAGTGTTTCTAGGAAATTAAATTATTTCCCTTGCAATGGTATCAAGAAAAAAAAGAAAAGAATGGCAACCAAGAGTCTCCGAAGATAAGAGGTCCTTTCTGATCAATAGTTCTACCTGAATGTTTCAGAGGGCAAAGTTGTTTTTCAAAGTTCTAAGACATATTTGTGTGTTACAATAGAATATTATGATATAAAACCAGCAAAGAGTCTTTTAAAGCTGGAAATACTAGTCTGGATTTAGACCTTCTTTATCTGTGCAGTTCTAATTCTATATGGAAAGAATTTTCTATTTCAAGAAGTTTATGGTAATATTGCATAGTTAGATTGGTATACTATATCTAGTTTATTAGCTACATATTTACCTGGAAAACGAATTCAAAACCAGATTCATTTTCTCTAATGTAAATATGTGACCAGAATCAACTTTATTTTAGTTTCATTTTCACACATCTCTTGCCATGTAAGCTTATCTGGTATAATTATTTGAGTCACAATGCAATATGCTAGCATTTTCATTTGCTGTCACTGTTCTGAAAAATAATATAATAGAAACCTTTCCTTCTTTGCTCCATTTATACTTTCTGGTAAACTTATCTTTGCTCAAAATTTGTTTCAGGAGAAAAACAGCACCCACACCAAGTGAAATATGGAATGATTCTATCATGCATAGGTGCTTTCAATTAGGTTAAAAGGATCACTGAACATCACTTGCTAATATGTGAAAAAATCAGAATTCAGCCAGAATAAACATTTTAAGCACTGATATACAATGGCTTCCATGGTACATATAAGATTAAAAAGAGCACATCCTACTGTCTGAAGTGAATGCATAAGATTAGGAAAGTCAAATGCTACTAACCTTGGTGTACTTAATTTTCAGATCTTTCAATGGTTCTGGCAGTGCTGGCATAGCTGGAGCAGGGCTGCCGCCTGAGCCTTGCTTCTTCATGTTTTCAGTGGAGAAGTTTCAGGACGTTCCTGCAACACAGGTGAAAAAAGGTGTAAAGCGAATACAGTGATTTTTGCCCTGACTGAGCTCTTGGCTTTATTTGTGCTTTCTTATCTGAACCAGCCATGGAATATTTGCATACGGGGATATGATTGGATGAAAGAATTCGTTGCAAAGAGAAAATGACACTACCTATTTTTATGACCAAAAGCAACAGCCTTTTCAGTATGCTGAGACCTTGATGAAGCACATGCTGCTGAAACGATCTGCCTAGGCAGACACTACGAATTTCTTACTGGGGAACAGAGTTTAAGGCCTCCTCATCTTACCTGTAAAATTGCTTTCTCTCAGCAGGCAGGTATCCAGATTCTAAGGAAACTTCTTCACGTACTTGAAGGCAGGTCTGAAGGTAAAGACAAACTTGTTAGCTCTGAAAACAAACCAAGCCCTTCTTACTAGAAGGTTGATGAGAATAATTACCAGGGTTAGAAAGCATTCATTAAAAAGCAAGCAACCTTCGGTTACATTTTAATATGTTTGGTGTACATTGGAAGTACTGTAATTAATATTTGTTTTGTAGATCACAGAGGTAAGAGAAGACTATGGTGATAGAAAATCCTTCCTATGTTTTTTAAGAAATGTGAAGGTGGAAAAAATGATCAATCCAGAATAAAATTCTCTCTGGGCTGAACTAAGCAAAAACTTGTTTTTCATTTTTTTTTCTTCTAGACAGGCACCACAAATTTAAGGACAAAGTTTTTACCACAGTGCCCTTTGAAATATTGGAGTCCAAAACAAATTGTTTGATAGACTAGACTTTTCTACACTGGGTAGAACCCATGTTTCTGTTCTGATTATTTAAAGAAAAACATATATCATGCACAGGCAAATAATTCTGTAAGATAAAAGAAATTCCCTTCATTAAGTCCTACCTTTTCTGATTAGTGATGAAACTTGTTTTTATATGCTAAGCTTCTGGTTAATGCATAGTGAAAGCGTGCCATAGAAATAGGAAGAAATTATCTAATTGTTTTCATTGAGACTACATAAATGCTTGGAGAAGTCACTGCTCACAGTTAATTCATGTATCAGGCATCATCTAAACCATCTGTCGATGGAAGACCTTTAACTGAAAGATGAGACAGGACTTATCATGAGCCTAATTTTAACAAGTATTAATTATATTTCATATGCTTTCTGAATTAAAATGCATGCCATAATTATTATTGATGATTTTGGGTTTGGACATATGGTTTGAGCAAGAGTTTCTGAAACTTAGAAAAGTTCAAGTTGTTTTTAGATAACAGAGAATTCTATTCTTACAATAACCATCTCTCAGTGACATGTAAAGAGCTGTGTGAACTGAAACAAGTTTCAGCCATTCCCCTTGTCCTGTGAATAAAAGGCACTCATTCCCATTGCTATAAACACCTTGATATTGAAAGTTACCTGTTCACTTATGTACTTTTGGATGCATCTGTCAGCTTTTCTGCCTTAACTCTCTGGCTGAAGACATCTGAACATAGAACAGTACGTTTGAAGGTTTTTTGGGCAGTATTTTCAGACTTTAACATTTTGGGTTACAGTGTTTACCTGCCTTAGAGAATGTCTTTGAGTCTCATGCCTCACATAAAAACCAGAATGTCTAAATAGGGTTTATTCATTTTTATTTGGAATATAACTTTTCAATCCTATTCTTGTGTAGCAAATTATTTTTTTTCTCTTTTTTCTTTCCAGACACTGAGGTCTACTCTAGCAATCTTCCTGCCACCAATTTCTCCATTTACCACAAACAGTTTGTCTCTAGTTAATTGCCCTGTGAATTGCTCAGATTTGCCTAAATTCAGATGCAAAACAGAGATCAGTGCATTTCTCTGGTTTCAGGTAAAGCAAAAGATTTTTCTTGTAGATGAGAGAGTTCTAGATGCAGTCTCATATTTAGGTACCATTGCATTTCCAATTTTTAAAATAACTGTTTAATCTAGAATAACTTCTTACAAAAATGATAGCATTTATCTTCTTTTCATGTCTATAAAGGATTGACTGAAATCTCTGTAGGCAGGCTTTAAAGCTGCTACCCTGGATGAAAAGTTTCAACTTTTCCAAACATGCTGGTAATCACCATTTTGTTTTCCACACCATTTATTCATTTAAGACATACTTTAGCCTCTCTTTTCTCTTTCTGTTTCCTCGTTTCACCCTTGAATTTCATGAATTACCTTCCCTTTCCTATTTTCAGCCTAGGAATGCTTTTAGCCTAGTGCAGAAAGTATTTTATTTTCCTCATATGCCATCTTCCTGTTTATTGTAGCTTTCTGCTGTTTTCATTCTAGGACTTTTCCCCATCCTGAGTCACAACTCTTTCACATTTCACCTAAATAGTGATATGCAATTCAAGAATTATATTTATAGGGATGTACTACGATTTCAAGTAGTGAATTATGCAGCATTTGGATATTACAGCTAATGAAGCTTATATAGTTTTGCTGCTAATGTTTTCTTGGAAATGCTATATTCTATCTAATCCTTCCTTTTCTTTTGTTCAATAATTTGATTCTTACTTGTTACCTTTTCACTGTTGAAGGAAGGAACCCTAGAGACTCAACACCCTGGAGAACTATGTGATGTATTTTGTGAGTTTCTGATAGTGCTTTCTATACTCCAAAGCATAACTTTTATCCCAGTTCAAAACTACTGAGTTCCCCTGTTTAACACAAGTTCAAAGAGGAATAAGAGTAAAGGTGCACTGTGCAAGTTGTGATGAAGCTGTGTTATGCCTTGCTGAATGACATCAGCTGTGATAAAACACAAGACCAAAGGTTGCGTGAACTTTAGGTCTGATTTATGTCACTCCATGTCAGGAAATTAAGTAATAGTTTTGTGCTAGAAAAAAAGCTGTAAGTAGTTTATCTATGTGTCTCTTCTCAAAGACTGAAAAAAAAAGAACATAACCAAACACAACATACCAAATTACAAGTTCTCCTCATATGTGACCCTACAGTGGGACATCAACATTGTTGGACATTTTCATTGGGTTAATTTTAGTCTAGGTGGGCAAATTATTTTGCCTATATTGAGATTTGTTGCAGCCCCATATTCATTATATAAGATATAATTTAATAACCAGAAGTGCACAGATGAAGGCAGGGCTTCTAGTTCAGCCACCTGGCAATCCAATGAATAAAACCAGCACAAGAACAAGCCAGATGTGACCTGTGACTGCAGTCTTGTCCTTAAACACAGTGCTAGTTCATCTGTAATGCCGTGGCCTTTCCTAGCAGCCCTGAGATATCAGTCTAGGAACAATTTTTGATTCTACTTGGCATTTTTATGACAGTGTATGCTGAGCTAATACTGTCTGAAAGCCAGGGTTTTTTTCTATGCCTTTCTAGCATTTAATAGAGAAATATTTGCTTTATATCACAGAATAACATTATTCTGGGAATTTTGTTTATCCCGAAATTGCTTTGATTTTTCTGAAGGCCACAAAGTCTTGGGATTTTACACCCCAAAAGTAGGCACAAGCTTGTCTTTTTTCTAAACAGTTTTTTTTTCCCTTTTTCCATTTTTTTTTGTTTTAATGACTGCCATATTGTCTTCCAAGTTCCCACAGTCCAGGTGCCTCCATTCTCCAGCAACAGGAGACAATTGACTTAATCTCTGTATAAAGCTGAAACTGTAGTCATCATAGTAAGAAAATTTGATTCATAGGTTTCTACAGAATACAAACCTTGCCCTTCATACATTTGATCATTAAAGAAGCCTAGTTCTAATTTTGTTCTAGGCATGCTCAAAGATGTACAGATCAGATAAGATTGCATATATTTAGCTTGGATCACATTTAATGTCAGACAGTGCAAGGATTTTACTGCAGGTAAGCAGAGAGCAGAAGTTCTCTACCTTTTTGGTTTGGGTTTTTTTTTTCTTTTGGTTGTTGTTGTTGTTTTTGGTTTTTGGTTTTTTGGGTTTTTTTGTCAGTTACAGCTCTGGAAACATTTCCAGCTGAATACCTCTCTCACCCAATGAACAATCAGAATTACACCCTGATTTCCACATCGCCTTCTAGAGGGGGACACAGCAAACTAAATAGCCTCAGTGAAGTCGCTATAATTTAAAACAATAAAGGTAAATAAACTTCCATGGTGAATTATACAGTATAGTCCAAAGTCTCTGGAGTAGGAGTTGCGCAGGATTTGCTGATGCACGCTGAGGTTCAGCTCCTGTACTGTATCATCTGTGCTGAATTTAGACTGAGTCTTGAATGCTGAAGTACATGCCTAGACTTTATAAAACCTCACAATAAAAAAAAAAATAATGTCTGTTGAGACAATATCTGTCTCAACTGTTACTAAAAAGCCTGATTACTGAAACATTTCTTTTAAATTCAGAATATACAGGGAGTTCAGAAAGGGAATTTTTCAGGGATTTGAGCAGATCCCAAATTTGTACTGGCAGAAATGAGCATTAAGTTAGAACTGGAAGATTTAAAGGTTAAAAGCACCAATATATGTTTTGAAAGTAGAAATTTCTGAGATTCGAAAAATCACTGGATTCTTGTTCTGAAATTCTTTATGTTCTTTGGTAATCTTCCTTATGACATTGCATTAATGGCAGTAGAACAGAAACAGTGGTCACTGTTTAGTGTGATATGGAAAGGCAGACACATCAGAAATGAAGCAGAACTGGTGTGAAATTCATGGTTTTCTGCTCATCTAAATTGAGAATCCAAATTTGGGTAGGTTGTGCAAGTTCTCATAACTCTAATTCCAAAGCACTGAAGTAAAAATGACAAGATTTCCAAGGCTGCAGAGCAAAAGCTTTTGGCTTTTGCAGGACACTGACTATCCTGCATTTCTGAAAATCCAAGTGTTCCTTTAATATAATTACCAGTATCTCTGAGGAAAACTAGCAGTTCTTCAGTCATTAAAAAATTTCTGTGAGATAAAGACTTATGGAGTGAGGCAGTAGACAGATGCATACCTATTTTTTTGAGTCTGAAATTTGAACTCTGTTAGTGAAAAATCTTTCCCTTTTGAACATGGACAATAACAGTGTATGAAGAAATGTCTTGGAATACACTTTTCCATTCTCTTCCCTCTTGTGACAAATGATAAGATTCAAGGAAACAACATGAAGCCAAGTCAGGAAAGGTTTAGGCTGAATATCAGGGAAAAGTTTTTTCACCCAGAGGGTGATTGGACAATGGCACAGGCTCCCCAGGGAAGTGCTTACAGCACCAAGCCTGACAGAGTTCAGGAGCCGTTTGAACAATGCCCTCAGGTACAGGGTGTGGCNGCCTGGAGAAAAGAAGGCTCTGGGGATATCTTACAGTAGCTGCCAGTAGAGGGAGCCTGTCATAAAAAAAGTTGGAAGAGTGAATTTTCATGAGGACATGTAGTGACAAGAGGTAATGGCTAGAACTGGAAAAGGACAGGTTTAGATCAGGTATCAGGGAAAAATTCTTTACTGTGAGGATGGTGAGGCACTGGCACAGGTTGCTCAGAGAAGCTGTGGATGCCCCATCCCTGGCAGTATTCAAGACTNCCCAGAGGGTGATTGGACAATGGCACAGGCTCCCCAGGGAAGTGCTTACAGCACCAAGCCTGACAGAGTTCAGGAGCCGTTTGAACAATGCCCTCAGGTACAGGGTGTGGCTTCTGGGGTGTCCTGTGCAGGGCCAGGGGTTGGACTTGGTGATCCTTGTGCGTCCCTTCCAACTCAGTGGAATCCCTTCTGTGCTTCTGTGATTCTGTGGCTTTAATCTCACAACGGCATTTCAAAAGTGCAAGAATAAATTGTGACAGGGGGTAGGTTTAGGCTGCTGCATTTAATCATGCATGTTGGAGGGAAGGGATGCCATCCAGAGTGACTTGGACAGGCTTGAGGAGTGGAACTGTGAGAGCCTCATGGACTTCAACAGTCCTGCATCTGGACTGGGGCAAACCAAAGCATAGAAATTGTGTTGGCAGAGAGTAGATTGAGTGCGGTCCTAAGGAGAAGGACTTGGGACTGTTGGTGGATGAGAGTATCAACAGTTTTGACAATTTATACTGGCAGCCTAGAAGGTTGTATCCTGGGCTGCACAAATAGAAATGAGGCCAGCAGGTAGAGGGATGTGTTTTTCCCCTCTGCTCTGCACTCATTACACTCCAGCTTAAATGTAGCAACCAGCTTTGGGGTTCCCAGCATGCCGAGGATGTGAACCTGTGGGAACGAGCCCATGAAGATGCTCAGAGGGCTGGAGCACCTCCTCTATGGACACAGGCTGAGAGAGTTGGGGCTGTTCAGCCTGGAGAAAAGAAGGCTCTGGGGATATCTTACAGTAGCTGCCAGTAGAGGGAGCCTGTCATAAAAAAAGTTGGAAGAGTGAATTTTCATGAGGACATGTAGTGACAAGAGGTAATGGCTAGAACTGGAAAAGGACAGGTTTAGATCAGGTATCAGGGAAAAATTCTTTACTGTGAGGATGGTGAGGCACTGGCACAGGTTGCTCAGAGAAGCTGTGGATGCCCCATCCCTGGCAGTGTTCAAGGCCAGGTTGGAAGAGGCTCTGAGAAACCTGCTCTAGCGGAAATTGTCCCTGCCCATGGCAGGGGGATTTGAAATAAATGATACTTAAGGTCCTTTCCAACCCAAATCATTCTTTTATTCTATGATGCTAAATACATTTTTAAAATTATTTATTTCTCTTTCTGCCAGCTGGACATCTGTTCATTGTAGTTGGTGGTTTTTTTGTAGAATGAATCATAATTTATATTTATTTTTGGAAACAGATGTTCTATTTTTGTATATAGGACAATTTACACATAAAATAATAACTAAAATGTGATCATAAAATCATCAAATTAAAATAAAAGGGACAATGAGTAAGTAGTGGTTTGGGAATTATTACACCATTTTAAAAAGCACTTATCTAGAGAATTCAGTTACAGGAAGTAATATTCTTCATAATATAAATTAAAAGGCTATCTATTTCATCATAACAGCATTTCTTAAAAGTTGCAGGAATATTTAGTTGAGTGTAGTTCCTTAAATTGAATTTTTTTTTTCTTTTTTTCACTTTATCATTTATCATTCAGTTTATCATTATATCTTTTTTTGCAATACTGGACAGAATATCTGGACTGAGAAAATGATAACTCTTAACAGAACAGTATTATCACAACAATGCATTAGTTAATAAATGAGTACATTTTTATTATAGACTATAGATTCAGTCTTGGCAGCATAAAATTTCTTATTACTTAGAATATTGTCACTTAGTACTTAGAGTATCTTTTTGTGAACCAGAACAAATTTATTCCTGTTTTTCCTGTTAAGAATTAAAATAGGTTTTTAAACTTTTTTCTGATACACAGTTCAAATGAGAGAGCAGTAGTAAGCAATGCAATAGTTTGAAGGTTTCTCAAATAATTGATTACAAATAAAGAGAAAGGTTTCATGGCACAGGTCAGAATAAAAGCTCTTATCAGTGAACTTCATGAACAATTTGCTGCAAATCAATTGAGTACAAGGGCAAAACTGGTCAGGGTTAGATCAGAATCAAACCCAACACCAGTTATTAACCTACATTGTTAGCAACAATTACTGCCAAGTAATTTTCAGCATTTCCTCCACGAACCTTTGTTTCAAAGCCAAGTTTTAGACAGCCTCAACTGATTTTACATAATTGCTATGTGTGCTTTTTAAGCCTCTGTGTAGTAATTGTGTTCTTCAGCTATGAAAGACTCACAAGTGAAAATAACTCTCATTCTTTCTAATTTCAATATTTTGAAGAGAATCTAAAAGAAGTTTCTGTACAGCTAAAATGAAAAATGGTCAGAGGTATATTTAACATCTACCTCTTTCTTTGGTATTTAGAAACAATTCTCTGAATGAATACTCCTTAATTTCTTTACATCAGTTTTTATTATCTTAATGTTATTACCTTATATTAATTATCAATATCGTCACTACTAGAGTAGTTTTGAAAGTAGTTTTTGTGTGTTTTGATAGAGAACATGCTGTGTCCTGAGTTCTCTGCAGTGAAAAAAATCCAAATTTTTTTACTCAAGATGAGTGCCTTTTCCATATGCCATGGTAGTTAACTGCTAGAACAGAATTTGAGAGTTACAGTTAATAGAACACATCAAAAGGATTCTACTGAAGTTACAACTGAACTGATGTAAAACTAATATGAAGTCCATGATTATTCATTTTTGTTACCCTGTCCCCCCACTCCCCACTCTAACTTGCTATTTATTATTTATACTCTTATTTCCATGAAATTCCTATGGAGCTGGCTAGAAACCATACATCAGATAAATAATCTTGAGGTCAAAATTCCCCTTTAAAACACTTGAAATGCAATGAGAAATGCTATTTGCATGTTTGCAGTAGGAAAGTGACTTATTAGGAATAAAAATCTTGGCACAGTGATTAATCACACAGCATTTCCAAATCAACTGTGACACTCAAGTACTTTCCTTGTTTTGTAATGTCAATGGAAGATTTTGATGGATTTCCAACTCCTCTGTTTCCCAACTTTTTAGTTTAACTTAAACAAACAAACAAATAATATGGAGCAAGACCTGCCTTTGTTTGCAAATTTCAGGGAGGTTTCTGTGGATGCTGTCAGAGATTGCTGTTTCTGATGAAAAGTGAACTTTAACCAGGTTATTAATCTGTGCATCTCTGGGCTGGGGGACTAGGATTCAGAAATCACATTCCAATAAAGAATAAAACTTTTGCAACACCTAATGAAGAGTCTCTGTTTTCCAGCTGATAGAGTCTACTCTCTTTTTAAGGTAATTAATAAGATTTACATTATCCCCTGTTCTGTTGTTGAAGTTTTAATTTAAAGTTTAGATGCAGTGAGTTGGCCACATTACCTTGTCATTTGTTATTCCCATTTTTCTCTACTTTTTCATGGTTACAGAATCACAGAATCACAGAGTCAGTTAGGTTGGAATAGACCTTTGAGGTAATCAAGCCCAAACTGTGGCCTAACACCACCTTGTCAACTGGACCATGGCACTGAGTTCCACATCCAGGCTTTTCTTAAACACCTCCAGGGACAGTGACTCCAACACCTCCCTGGGAAGATCTTTCCAAAGATCAATTGCCCTTTCTGTGAAGAAATCCTTCCTGATGTCCAAACGGTTACAGTGCAATTCTCATGTGTTTGTTGGTAGAAATATTGTATTATTGTATTTATGCTACTCATTAGCATCACTGGTAAATGAGAATTAACAGCTAAAGCAGTGGACTAGGATTTTTAAAAAGATGATGTGACCAGTGTAGCATCCACTGAATGCTGACAATAGCTTTGAGACAAGCTATTGTCTCCTGAAGGAGTAGTTTTAAGTCCTGGTAATAATCTAATTAAATAATTGCATTTAAAAAGGAATATGAGTTGTGAAAAATTTGAAGTGTATTAGTAGTTAAGGTGCCTCGAACACATTTCAGGATGGAAAATAAATGATAAAAACGTAGTACAGGAAATCAGGTTAATAATATACATTTTGGGAACTAATCTGCTTTGATACAGAAATGTGTTAGCCACCAGAATTAAAAATGCAAACCCAGCAACAATAAATCTCAGAAGGAACCAAACTGACAGGGAAAACCCTTTATGTGGTGTACGATGTTATTCACTTATCATCTAAAATTAAACGTATGTTTTGTGGATGTGTGTGCCTGTGTGTGCAACTACTTTTTATTGCAGATATAGATAGAACTAGATTCACTTTTTGGGACTGATTCAATAAATATATTTCACTTCCCTTCTAAGAAGAAAATTAGAAAAAGAAGGAAAATTATTTCTCAGAGGAACAAGAATGTTTGAAATGGGAACATTGTAGTCCCATAAAACGTTACAGTACTTAACTAACTTATTGTAAGTCTGAGGGAAAAAAATGCCAGCATACATTTTCTGATTGTAACAGAATTTCTAAGAAAACAGGAGCAACATTTTTTTTTTGTCCAAGAGGTGTGGCATATGTTCTGCTTCTCTTTACCTAAACACATTAAATCTTAGTCTCAAAGTGCTTTTCCTCTTGTTTGATATTTTGTAACATTTGGGCTAGTGCTCTGATCATCTGTGGATGCAGCCCTGGTAATCTATGCAATAAAGAATGTAAGTAAACCTCTTTTTTTAGATAATTTTTGTGTAATATCATCTGCTGCCAAAGTGTCCCAAGAAAAGACTCAAGTTCAGACCTTTAAAGCAAATATCTGAAGAACCTTATATATTTTTAAAAATTTAAATTGAAATGGTATCTGTTTTGATTTAACTGCACAAATTATAAGGCAGTAGAATAACTGAAAACCTCCTTATTTCTTTTAATTTGTGTAAGAAAAACTATGAGAGCTGAAAACATCAAGGTTTCTTATTCCTAAGAAAAATTAGAATGCTGATAGTGTTTTAGTGCATTTTTCAATATCTTGCTGCAGGCTGCCAAATACATATTCTCTGGTATTTTGCTTTGGCAGTGAGAATGCTAGGTTTTATGCACAGTAATTATACTAACTATTGAAAAAGTTATTTGAATTGCACATTGCCTAGACGATAGTTGTATTCTCTGGTGATAATGATAGGAATAAACTGAAATTTACTTGGAGGATCAGCACATCATGCTGGAGAAAGCAGAGGCAAAAATAAATCAAAGGCAGGAGACAGTGGTCAAAAATAGGGTTACTATTTATTCCTTACAATTTTTCAATGAAAAACAAATGACATACAGCTGAAGTTATAAATTTGGCTTGAAAAATTAAACTATTACTTCTCTTTCTTGTTTTCTTAGCTTGTCAGACTCCACTAACACAGAAGTTTTGCAGGCAGTGGAAAACAGTATTTAATCTTTCACAACTAACAGAAATTCACAGTTGTTTTTTTCAGGATAAGGTTTACATAAAACTACTCCTTTACTATTGTTGCCAAGAAAAATTTAAAATGTCATCTCAAAATGAAGCAAAATTCTGGTGTTTTCTCAAAATGACCCCTGAAATTTTGTATTAATTTGTCACAGGCAAGTATGAAAACTTTTACTGAACCAGAGGGTAAAAAAAGGAGAGAGTGATGGGAGAAGCAGCAGAGGAAGGAGAGATTGCCAAACTACACATGAGTTAAAGCCTCAAACACACATCAAAATAAAGTTTTAATGAGATGAAGATGTAGTTACTATGGACTAAGATACGAATCAGAATAAAAGAGAATTGTATGTGTCAATCTACTTAAACAAGCTGAGTGAATGTAAGCAAACTTATTAGGAAAGATCTCAATAGGAAACTTTGGTTTTGAAGTTTATACTCTGAATATTTTCCAATTCCAGCTTATTGACAGCTAAATCCTCCTTTTGCCACCTGAGTGACAGCACAAGCACACAATTTGTTTCCTTGCAATGGATAAATCCATACCTTTGTGATGTGCCTTTTGAAGAAAAATGTTCCCAAAGCAATTTTTCAATTGCTGGAAGCTGGAGCTCGAGCTGCAGTTCCACTTTTCTGAGAAGGAACCAGTTTTTTTTCTGGGCAGAACAACTTTTCTTCCACTGCACTCTAGTCAATTAACCACAGTAGCTGGGGACATACAGCGGCACTCAGTCTCTTTTCTAACACTGAAACTTCTCACTTGTTCATTCACCATTCCTTGATAAATCTACTTTCCCTGTGTCTTGTTTTAAATTTCGGCAGTATACTAGAAGTGTAAGTGGTAAAGCTGAGAGCGAGATACTCAATACACTGAAATATGTTCTATTTTGTTCTTCTCTCACAGGTAACTGTTACACCTGATGAAATTGCACTATCAGTTTGGAGTCTGCTGTTTATGAATTCTTACACTTTCTGGTCCGTTTTCCACAAGATTGACTTTCATTTTTTATTCTTCCATTCATAGCAACTCTTTCAGCAAAATCCACATAGCTGATTTCTTGTGAGAAATCAATTTTTTAAAAAAAATTAGAAACTTGCAATAATTATGTAGTACCTGTGTAACACCTGTCTATTATTTTCCAGCATTGTGAGTTCTTAGAAAACCAAACCTCTCTATACATTCCTTTTCAAAGTCTCTTTCATTGCCAAGGACACTTAATGATGGAAAATAATACTGTCATCTCTGTGAAAAGAGAAGAAAATTTCTACTCAGTAGTTTTTCTCAAAACACTACTCAGAAGTGTTCTGAGAAAAACTACAGAATAGCTGTTCACTGAGGAGAAATTACATGAGATTCAAGTGCTGTAATTTGCAATGAAGAGGAAGAAAAAATTTTAAATGAGAGCATATTCATCTAGATAGAAAAGTCAAGTAAGTTCATATAAAGTCAAATGAATAAAGTAAAAAGAATATGGTTAAATTGTTGCAGGATGAAAGTAAGTTTATCAATACTTTTAGTACTTACAGTTCAGAAATGTTCAGTGCTTGAGGAATTCTATTTTCTGTTCACTTAACACAATCACAAATATTTAATCATAGACAGCAGTTTTTGGATGGAAGGACAATCGGTTTAATTTCTGAAAGACAAAGTGCAAAGTTGCTTTGACAATATTTTTCTCATCATTTATTTTCCCATTTCTTCTCTTTGTGACAGCATGTAAAGCGAAACAATAAGAACATTTTGGTCTATTGGACTATAAAGTCTTGTCTTGTTTTAGTGTAGCTACAGTTGTACAAATAAAGCATTCAAAGACAAGATGACATCAAATACACTAACTCTTTTTCATGAGGGTAGAGAAATAGCTATCTTGCCAAGTTACCTCTGTGGCAACTGTAAGAGTGAATAACGGTGAAATTTCAATAAAGCATTTCAAATCCATCCCCTTTTGTCCTACCCAATCCCTAATTCCATCATGAACTGAAGTATAGAGTTAGTTAAATAATATACAGTGAAAACATATTCTGAAGGCTATATACTTTTGTACAATATTTCAGTGTTCAGTTTATAAAAATACCAGAAAGAATACTCCTTAAAATTAGTCATGGCAATTTGTTTCAGAAAAAGTTTTAAAATTTTAAACACACAAGAATGTTGCAACTCCACAAATACCTCCAAATAAAATTTCTCTGAGTTCTTTTTCATTTTTCACCAGCCCCGACAACAAAATAAGAAAAGATACTGCCTTTGATCAAAAAAGATATTACATCTAATATTTTCTTTTCTACTAAATTTCTTTAAATTTGTAATAAGTATTAATGCTAATGGAAGTTAAAAAAGAAGGCCAGTTAAATTCATTGACTGAAACTAAGGCTTAAGCAATACACTAACAACCAAGAAAAGATACTAACCTGAGCATTATGTAAAGACATTTTTTCAAATAGGTTTGTGCCTGTAACTATACAGCCAATATGGAAAATTCAGCATGAATATTAGTGATAGAAAGTACTTTGCTTGATGGTGAGCATTTGCAGAAACCTGGAGTCTGTGTAATGCCATGCAATGGATTAAAAAGGAAGTGTTTGTAAAAAGGGATGGTCAGGGTTCAAAAATGGAAAGGATATTTGGGTGGTTAACTCCATTAGAATAAGAATATGCCCACTTTGCCCTAACAATTTCAGTTATCACTCCTCATGATTAAAACATAAAAGCATTCAAACATCTCTGGATAAAAGATGAAAAAATATTTTTGTATATATTGTTATGCTGTTACATGATGATGCAAAAATTTCTGTATACAGCAAGCTGTACTCACTGTCTAAGTATTTTTCCAGAATTCCTATTAACAGATTAAGGCTTATTAATCATCAGAATTTCCTACTGAACCTCTGGCTTCTGAGGAAAATAGCAAACCAATTAATATTCTGCATGTACCTGTGCACAAGGTGATTCTGGTTGATAATAGTATTTTTCAGTACAGCCTAAACAAATTCTTAGAGTTCACAAATTCTATTACTACAGTTCAAACATTATAAGCTTTATTGCCTTTATTCTTTCATTAGCTCTTTTCTGTTTTCCTGAATTTTTTTGTTTAGCTTGCAATATCTGCTTTTATGTACTTTTTAGCAGTTTGTCTAAACATAAAAACAATGAAATTTCAAATACTTCTCAGTCTGAGTTTTAATTCTGAGGTGAATTTCAGTACCATATCAAATCCAAAAAGATCGTTTTTGCAAGTGTCAAAACACCGCTATTTCATCCTACAAGTATACTTATCTCTGTGAATCTACCTCTATATGTCTCAAGAATATGTCTAAATCTACTGCAGTGCAAGCACAAGCATTAGCAGCGCATGATAAACTACCATCATCCCAAACTGATTTAGAATAGCTTTAGTATCAAAGCTGTTGACCCACTAGGAGCAGTGTCCCTTAAAGAATAGTTTATAAAACAATTTTCTTTATGCTTTTGTAATATCTCTGGTCAGACAACCACATGTATGAATCACTATATGCCACTAACACTTATGGGACACAGCCACCTTTGCATTACCTGTGCATTTTAGAAGCTACATTTATCTTGGTTCTGCAGCTGTTTATTATCTTGTCCTGCATTCTGAAGCTTTCACAAAGTGTCATACTGAGTGTGGCCCAAACTGAGCTTGCTGTGTCTGAGCTGAACTTCAGAGATAGCAGTGCTCTGAGAACACTCAGGATTGCAGATTCTGCTTTGCATTACATAACCATCTTCTAGCCATTCCTCTCAGCTTGTGACAAATTCTTGTCCTGGTTTATTACACTCTAAAATGTAAACTTCTCAGACTACAGCACGGTCTTTCTCCTACTCTTGCCATACCAGTTTATATGTTGATGGAAGACAGGAGTTTTGTGTGCATTACGCAGAAAATCGTGCTGTTTTAGGCATGGAACAATTTCAGGGGCTGGCACATCAGTTTGACATGAGGAAAGCTACAAGATATGATGGAAACCATGGCTCTAATCTGAGCATGTGAAGGGATAAATATCTTTATATTACTCTTGAAGAATCACCAGTATGTTTACTATATGTGCGATAAAGTGGAAATTATTTCCTCCCTTTCTAGAAGTTTTTACTTTCTAGACACCTTTTTGATAGGTTTTAGATTAATTTAGTTTTACTATTTTCCCTTAATATTTTACTTTCTGACTAATAAATACATTTATAGGAGTTCATACAAGTTTTAGGTCTTCCATGTAGCACTGCAAGTGATAAAGTCTCAGATGTCAAAACTTCATAAAATTATTAATACCATCACTGCATAAAATTATTAATTTCACCTAGTATAGATATTTTTAAAGTCCTGGATTTTTATTAAAGTACATGTTTATACCTTTTCCATATGACAGTCTTACATTGTAATCTAAAACACATATAGAAAGACTGTATAAATGAAACAGTCTTAATTGCCAAAACTGAAATTGAGGTGTTAATGTAAATTCTTTTAACTCCATGGGTGAAAAAAGCAATTTTTCATCTGTGGTATAAGTAGACCCACAAAAATCACTACATTTTTGCATTACTGTAGAAAGAAAGGATCAAACAGAGGAACAGCATAGGGGTCAAATCTTTCTCCTTGCTGGAATTAATGCAGTTTGCACATAACTGAACCAATAGCTGGGGAGATAAATAAACAAACAGTATATTAAAAATAAACTGTAAAATTCTCCTAAACTTCTTGCAACATCTCCTTATGGAGATGTTTGGTCTCATGTTGCCTATGTCCAGCTAGAAACTCCTTGTCCCCCTAACCCCAAATAAAGCCTCCAAGGATGTCTTTTTGAGGGGTTATTATCTTCTCCAGTGCTGTAGCACTGTGGTGTGCTCTGATAATCAAGCTTATACTTTGTCATTCATTAAGCATTCCTTTTGTGTCTCATTAGTCTGATGTCTTCTCTGTCATAAAGAGATTTCTGGCCGAAAGGAAATTAATTTTTCTTAACCTGTACAATGACATTTTGATGGCAGTACTTTCAATGTCTCTGTTTCCCTTTTTCCAATAGATTTTTCATTGTATATCTTGGATATCAGATTTCAAAAAAGACCATTGAAAGTTGTTTGACTTAAAAGCTTTATTGCATTAACATTGCTAATTGACGGATAAATTATTAACACAAATTACTGCCACACAACTTCATATGCATGCAGGCACATACACATCAAATTGGCAATTTAATGTAACAATTGTTATAAATGTGGCTGTCTACAGTTCTTGAATCTTACGCAACAGTCTTTGAAGATTCAAACTTTACATATTTATGCATTTACATATACATATATAAACAGCCTCATGAACACTCAAAAGCACTCACACTTCTCATTAATGCAGACTTATGTTGTATTAATTGCACAGCTATACCTATCTTTCCTAAGCATGCGTTTCATCCAAAGAGCACCATATGTAGTCAGTCAAAAAATGTAAGGCCTTACCTTAAGAATCAGGGCTTGATTTCTTAGATGTTTTATAATTCACTTCCACAGCGCACTCTGCCCTAAGGTCTGTGATCAGCACTACAGACAAAATACCAGGCATGACCTCTATATATACACAATTCACTAATAGAAACAAGTGAATACTTAGATTCTTGTTTCAGTTCGACATTTATCAAATGATATTACTGTTAGAAAGAGATCCTTCAAGCAAACAATCTTCATTGAATTGGGAGTGATCTTGATGATACACTTGGGGATAAAAAGGACCTTATTGTACAACACAGCAGATGAAAATACCCACAGCCATTGCACGTACCACTCATTCTGTTAACCATGTAATATAAATTGTCATTTTGACATGTAGACTATTTCTCTTCCTCTGTCACCTCCACGTCAATCCAATTCACTCATTCTTGCCAATGATGAAATGAAAAAAAAAAAGAAAAAAAGAAAAAGAAAGAAAAGGAAACAGGGAAAGATTGTTATCCCAGATCTGCATTTGCGGAACATTTTAAAGCCAGTTAGATTAACCATTGGGAAGATGTTAGTCTAGATAAGAGAATCCCCACTGGTTTTCTGTCTCCCTTAGACAATGAAATCACGTAGTTGTGTCTGTGCCTCTGTTTTGGATTATTCTGTTTTAACACATAACAGATTGAGGGCTGCCTACTATTCCTAATTAACTCAAACTAATGAGAGAGTGGGTGGAGGGAGTGCCAAAAAAAGAAAAGAGATCATGAGTTGGAAGAGATTGAATTACAACTTAAAGGGGATGTAGAAAGGAAAAGAAAAAGGAAGAAGGGGGAGGAGATGCAAATACCATTAAAGCTGAAAAGTAGGGGAGAAGAATCGCCTGAGAACAGATTTGCTTGTTATTTCTAACAAAAGGCAAAGGTGCCTTGCGAAAACATCAAAGAAACATAACAAACAATGTTTGCACTAACATTAGATTATTGCTTCTTTTTAGAAACTACTTCAGCACCCACTGCTGTCCTGGTTCTGCTCTCACTCTCCTATTACCAGTAAGTTAGTTGTTGGATATGATAGCCCAGCCTCTAATTAAACCAGTTTTAAAATAAAGCAAGTAAAAGTTCATTTTCAGATGTGCACATAATGTGTGAAATGTCATGTTTAGAAGGGTACCTTTTGGCCCAGGCCCAGAAGAAGACACTGGCCAGAGCTCCCAAGTTTGTGTGCCTGAGGTCTCCTTTCTGCAGGAGCCAGGATGAGGATGGGAGCCTGCTGAAGGCAGAGAGGACAGGAGGGGTGCGTTTGCTGTGGTTGCAGCTGAGGCTGTGGGACTGCCTGGAGTAACAACTCAGCCCTTCGACAGATGTCCCTGCTCCATTGATCCAGGCTGGGCAGGAAAATGGAGGGGCAGAAAGCAAAGTGAGAATTAGAGGTAGAAGGGGAGACCAGATCATGACAGGGAGGAGTGGCAGGCTGGTGGGGGGAGTGACTATGAGTCAGGCTGGAAGGAAGAAATGCCATGAAGAAAACATGTTAGACCAAGGGACTGGAAGAGATGGAAATGAGGCAAACTTTCACATGAACAAAATGAGGGAAACACTGGGAAAGCAGCAAGAGAGGCTGGAAACAGTGCGGAGCTCAGTGAGGAGGAGTTTTAGCAGGCAGTGTGCTGTGGAGAGAGGATGGGGGGAAAGGAGTGAGGTAGGAGAGGCTAGGGCTGGGGATGTAGCCTGGCCCCCACCACTCTCAGCCCAGAATCAGAAGCTCTTGTCAGGCTCCATGCCTGCATGTGACTGCACACATGAGTGTAGGGCTTGCACAAGCATGAGTGTAGGGCTTGCTTCTTTACCGTGGACCCAGCTGGGGTTAATAACAGCACTGAATAGTTTAGCAAAAGCCTGGGGGATGTGACAGGTAAGCAGGATGAAAATAGCCGGCTCGTTTTGGGTGGCTGCGGGTATTTGCATGTAACGAGGCCAGGTTCTGTGCAGAGGGAAGGAAGCAATGGGCTGCAGCAGGGCAAAGGACACGCCGCAAAGTCCTGACAGGCTGAGGTGTGACCTGATGAATCCTAACCACCCTGGACATCCCCAGGACAGCCAGGGGAGGGACGGCTGAGGGTGCTGGGACGCAGCCTGGGCTTGGGCTTGGGGAGAAGGAGCTGGGTAGGGAGGGTGATGCTTTACAGCACCCTATTTCAGACTTAACACAATTGCAAATTTATTTACAAATTCAGCCAATTGAGGACAGAACTTTGCACCAAGGTTTTCTTAGATTATTTTTTTTCTTTTTCCAAGGAAATTTTTGGCACATTTTTTTTTCACACAGGAGAAAAATAACATCTTCATCTCATTAATAACAAAGGATTGTTTTGGCTTGGGTTTTTGGGGTTTTTTTTCAGTTTGCATTTTTTTTTCCCTGGGAGAAGGATATGTCTTGTATAAGAGAGATACTAAAATCAGCTTTTGAAATGTATTCTGCAACATAGGCAAATGTTAAAACAGCCTGATTTCTGTGCCCTACATATATGAACACTCGTATGTTTGTGATCACTAAGTGACTTTGGACATGCATAGAAATTAACACACTGCATTGACAAACAGGTATGGCCACAATATTCAGAAAAAAACAAGTTGTAGGTGGTGCAGTTGTGAGAATATTCTTTTTACAGATATGTGTATATGTCCAGATCCATGTGGGCCAGAGAATTTAGCTACCTACAAATATATCTCACTTGAAAACTGTAAGGACAGGCTGTTGCAGTACACTAAGAAATGCTCTGTTTTAACCTGCATCTAACACTAGCAGTGTAACAAAGCAAAGGAAAAAAGAGAGTGTGAATTGCTTTAAAATAAAAAGTAATGGAAGGAAAAATTCTGGTTACCTTTAAAGAGCTCCTCCCATGGGAACCACAGACCTACTGCTACTAGGCTTAAAAGCTAACCAACAAAGATGTGAAGGAACACATGTACAGGTATAGGCTAATTGTGTTTTGCATTCCCTGCTATTGTAATTTCCTAAAAAAAAGGAAATAATGAGAGATCAGATTAACTCAGTTAGAGCATGGTGCCAATAATGTCAAGATGATCCTTGTGGGTTCCTTCCAACTCAGAATATTCTGTGAATGATTACTGAAGAGAAAAAATAGCGTATATACTACAGTTTATTTCTCTTAGTAATGGAAAGACAGTAGATTGCACTTTTGTTCTGAATAAGGTAGATTTGACCCTAAGAGAGAGGAGAGGTTCCAGTTTACTGGAAGCTGGCTAACTTTGTCCTAACTTTCAAAAATGGCAAAAAGAGTGATCCTGGAAGCTATGGGTCTGTTAGTCTCACTAAGAGTGCCCAGTAAAGCTATGGAGAAGATTATTCTGGAGGGTATTGAAAAACACCTAAAGGACAACATGGTCATTGGTCACAGCCACCATGGCTTCATGAGAGGGAAGTCTTGCTTATCAAATCTGATTTCANGCATCAGGGAGGTTTAGGTTGGATATAAAAAAAAAAGTTCTTCGTCCAGAGGGCTATTAGGCATGGAACAGGCTCCCCAGGGAAGTGCTCACAGCACCAAGCCTGACAGAGCTCCAGAATCTTGGAAAATGCTCTCAGGTATATGGTGTGACTTTTGGGATATTCTGTGCAGGGCCAGGGATTGGAATTGATGATCCTTGTGGGTCATCAACTCAATGGAATCCCTTCTGTGCTTCTGTGATTCTGTGACTTTAGTCTCACAAAGACTTTTCAAAAGTACAAGAATAAATTGTGACAGGGGGTAGGTTTAGGCTGCTGCATTTCATCATGCAATCTCACACTTGGGAGTGGAATCTTACAGAAGTCATATTATGGTTAATATACAGTGCTGATTGTAGTCAGCACAAAGCACAAAGTCAGTTGGGTGCAGGATGGCAAAAAGGCCTCTTTTTTACCATTTTTAGACGTATTTATTTAGAATATATCATTTCTGCACACATGGCACAATCCTGTCTCTTTTTACTGGAAAAGACAGAGGTTAGAAATCTCTGGTTCCTAATACCTATTAAGGAAACACAAAGAAAACAAAATAGTTGGTCTGTGGTTTTGCCAGTTTTATCTGGCAGATCCTTCTGTATTGCACCTATGTGCACACATAGGTAAATGAGAAAGATCAAATTTACAAAGTGGTAAATTAACTTATCTTTCTGAAATGGGTTTTCAACGGTGTACAATCACTTTTTTCCCCTTATCAAAGAGACTTTTGCACTCATTCATAAAACCAGATGAATGTTTTATGACAGTTGAAGAACTGCATTCATGAAAAACTGGAGAAAAGGGAAAAGTGATGACAATTTGGCTGAAGTCCCAGAACAAATGGGCAAAGCTCTGTAAAGAATTGATATTAAACCTATTACCTACACAAACTGCATTATATATTTACACAAAGTTGATGCAGATGGTCCTGTCTCACTAGACCACATCAGTGCATAACTCTTCTTTAGCTAAGTGAAGCTGTAACAGTCTGACTTAACCATGGATAACCTTGCACAAAAAGCTCCCAGAAATGGAGTTTTACAACTGCTGTGAGACTTTGGAAGCTAGATTGCCATAGGATTAGGCATCAAGTGTTTGAACTCTCTTGATCTCATGAAGGCTGAAAATGGATTGAGGAAATAAGGAGGGGATGCAGCCCTCATTGCATGTTTTGCCAATCTGCCCGTTAAAGGAGTATTAGATTAGTCTTTCCTTTTCCAAACTGACATAGTAATGGGAATGAATGGAGAAAAATTAAAATCAACTACCAGGAGAGTTAAAGGTTTTCCAAAATGTATGTAGATCCAAGCCCCAAATATCAACTTATGCAAAGTAACAACCAACACCCAAAGAGGGAAAAAAAACATGAAGAGGAAATTTCCACTTCTGTTATAATCCTAACTTAGAAGAAAAAGGGAAATATTTATATCACACAGTGTAAATAATGAAAAACTACATTCAGGTTACTGGTATGTGTGGGAAACAATGAAGTTATACAAGATTAAAACTTTATATCACACTCACCTCTAGCAGTCTTTCATTAAAGATTGAGTTCCACTGAGTAATATAGAATTGTTCATTTCTCTCATTAATTTAAAAGTATTATTTTTTAATTTCTGTAATTCAAGTTATTCAATCAACATTTGTTTTGGAAAGGCATGTGCAAAGTCAAGACAGTCATGTTTTCTGCATAATAATTATCATAGACTTGGACAAATAACTTCAGAAATAAATTTTAATTTTAAAAGACAATAAATATCCTAACTGTATTAAAAGTTTATCCAGAAACCTATTATCAAAAGCCCCCATCATAATAGAAAATTACCTGCAAAATGTACCTTACTGCATGGTAAGCAATATCCCATAGGTATGTTTATTCATCATCAAACACATGCACATGGGATTTTACATTTTACTAAATAAAGTATTGTTCTGAAAATTCTGCAGTGTGGATCTCAGTGGGTCTGTATGAATATGCACCTCTCTGAGACTTCAGAGAGCACGAAAAAGGATCAGTATCTGAAGTATACCCTCTCCAATGTTGTATTTTACATTGGAGATGTAAAGGCCATGCAGATAACAAATCTAAGCTTTCTTTATAAAATACAGATGGCACGAAAAACAGTCCCTTCAATTTTGTAATAATTATTGGATCACAAGATGTTCCATTGTGCTACTGTTAGCAAAGTTAGTTTCCTGGTACCCCTATGTCGCCCTGCTTTTGCAGGCATGGTTGTAACCTTGTAGTACAAGTTTCCCATGCATGTTTACAGAAACATGGTCCTTGTTTTTCCTAACTGGCCGGGATTGTTTTGCACTTGTGGATTGTTTTTCATTCCTTTCTCCTGGGGTGGAGAAAGATGATTGACCATGACTTTGTCCTGTAAACTTTCAGAGGTGTTAACCCCTCTCACCAATCCTTGATTGTCTTTAGAAACATATATAAATAAGAGAATAAAGAAGGGCAGGCCCCTTTTGGTTGGTCCTGCCTGGAGATTCAACTACTGCTCTGGAACTTGCGTGTTTCTTCTGTTGCCATCTGTGCAACACCCCTACTTAATTGAAACCCAAGTGAAATGGTACCCATGTTATGAGACCTTTTGAAAAAACATACTGTAGCCTGGGTGGAATGGAACTATCATTACTGGACTCTGTGGGAAAAATTGCAGTAGCTACCAGCTTGTGTTTTGGCCAGCATGGGGACTGACAGATGAATAAAGCAAATTGTCTCATGACCCCATGACCAGCAGTCCAAGCTCTGCTCTGGGAGCCTCTGGGAGCTCAGCCCTCTGAGCTCTCCTGAGCCGTGGCACTTGTGCCAGTACCCCCATCCCAGTGGGATGGCTCTTGGAGCTTGCCAGCTCTCTGATCAGCAGTACGTGAAAGATCCACTGATGATGAGGCCTCAGCTGATACTGCCCCAACACATACATGCTCCTCGAGGTGAAACTGGGCCCATTTAGAGATACCAGGGGATTTCATGTGAGCATTTGACTGAACACAAGGGGGATTTTTGATGGATTCCTTCAAACAAACAGATGTAGATGCATGCAACTCTTTGCCTGTGCACATGCATGGGAGTTGGCTATGGCATGAATGTTCTTACCCTGAACCCATATTTAAGTCACTACTATAAATGTAGCATATCTTTTTGAATAACTGTATAGATATTAAATTAGTCAATGATTAAGTGCTAGTATACCCTTTTGAACCCTAAACTTCTTGTATCTGCATCCTTTGTACTCTAAACCTTTTACAGTCTCTACGTCAATCACTCTACATTAATTTTAGTCTGTTGTCCTTAATATGATTCATCTGTAAATGATAGAGTGAACCTTGTCGTTGAACTCTGTTAAAATGGCACTTTCACTAATTTTTATATAACCCTGCCCTTTTCCCAACAACTTTGATGACAACTCTTTAGGCAGCCTAACAATTCACTTGTGACATGAGGTTGTCAAGCATAGGCATTAGTGCCCAAACAGATGTGGACACATGAGAACAGTCAGCAGTTTTAGCACCCACTCAGAAATTCTGTACATCCTGCATAAATTATGTCAGGACCTGACTGGACTGTGACTATCCTACCCACTCATAGATGTATCAATTACCTGAATGATGCACCATTTGGTACTCATACCCAAGTTTTAAGTCTGTTCATTTCATGTAAACCCTTTCTACTCTTTCTTTTTCTAGCCTTGGAGTACTGAAAGCTCTAAAATAATTATCAGCACTCAATGTAGACTTATGCCTGAAGCTAATGAAACAGGAAATTTACATCAGCCTAACTCACTGAGTTTAGTCACACTATTGTTAAACTACTCCAGCAGTGAAACAAGGGCATCTATATAACCAGAGGTCGCTTACATTTCAGTTGTGTTTTTTACTATTTGGGTGTGTTTCCACAGTTGGCAAATATTACAACACCTATTGTGTCTCCATTAGTTCTGGTTTGGATTCCTGAGAAACATAAATGTGGTGTATTGTGCTCACAAAAGCTGAATATCTCCCAGTAGATACTAACGCACTCTTCAGAAGGGAAGCCATATGTTAACACATGGAGAAATTGCCATATTACTCATCATTTTTCCATTCAATCACTTGCAGATCAGTGGAGGATAAAGGGGTTTTGGCTCTTGTCCATCAGATTTTGTCTTTGTTCTGCTGTAGAATGTACTTACAGTCGCCAAGTCAAGCTAACAGGAGCTTAGGGAATTCAGACAAGTCCATCCCCTAAATAATGTCTGGCATGACTGAATCTTCAACTTATCAACCACTTATCGTGGGGTATTTTAGGCATTTGTATGTCCACCACAGAAAAACAATGTATGTTAGTTTGGAGGAAATGCAAAAATTGTTTAATACAGTATACTATTTTTATTGAACATTTTTCAGGACAAAACAGCATCTTGAAGTGAACTACATGTCTGATACACCTCAGTGTGTCACATTTATGCAGCATACAAAGTACCGTTTTGTTTAACTTGATATCTATTGGAAATTAAGGTAAACAGCAAGTATCTGCCACCCTAAAGACATTATTTAGCATGCTGAGAATAGTACAGATATTTATCACATGCTCCATGTTAACTGTAATTCAGATTTTCACAGAAAGACAAAAATGTTTAAATGTTCAATTTATTATAGAAACCTTGCATATCTGGCTCTGAGAAGCAGTTGTCTAGAAAAATTCTAGGCAGAACACTTCTACATTTGTTGCCAAGAAACAAATCTCTAGCTCCTAAACTCATAGTAATATTTCTATTAAAAAATTCAGTTAGAGGACTGTCCCCCCCAAAAAATGCAATGGATGAATCTTTGACAGCTGTTAGAAAATTAGTATAGCAGAATATTTTGTGGGAAATGCTTGTATTACTTTTCACAATGTCGTTGTGAAGGACAGTGCCAGAACTGTCAGGAAAATTCTGGAGCTTTATGAAGTGTCACATATTGAAGGAAGAGAGGACAAAGTCCCCAGATCCCAGTACTATTCAGACTGTGGTAGTGTGAGAGCCAGCAGGCTGGCTTTGCAACAAGTGATGCACTAGGATTTCAGAATGGGACAATCAGAATTGCTCAGGAGAAGTGGTATCTGTCTGTCCTTCAGCCTGGAAATGTTTGTGTTAATGTTTGTGTTTTAAAGTAACTTTAAAATCCTGGCGCTTGTAGTTTCTGACTTTTTTGTTGTTAAGACATGAGAACTGACCACAAGGAGATTGATTTGCATCTTGTCATGGCAAATTTGGTTGAATTGGAGCTGACCAAGCTGCATAAAGAGCCTGTCACATGAAGATTTATGTGCCATTTGTTCATAAAAACAAGCCCCCTACCTTTTTTTGTTGGTTTTTTTTTTTTTTTCCAAGGGCTTCCTTTTTAGTGCCTGTTCTTCTTTGAAGGGAGCAATGTGTCAGAATAAAAAAATATGTTCTGTTGCTGTTTCCTTCTGTGGATGACCACCTGCAATAAATTTGAAGAAGAGATTTTATTTAACTAATTCTTTAGTAATAATTTTAGGTAGAGTTTTATTACCTTTATGAACTCTCATGTTTTACTGCATTTTATATTTTTTCAAAGACAGCTGCTTTCTCAGTAAAGAGTTGCTTGAGTGTGACCACTCAAGTCATCTATTTTCTATATTAAAAGAACTTCTGTATTCAAAGAAGCTTTGCTGCTCCTGGGGTATGGGTGTACTGATTTAATACTGGCTGAGACCCAAAGACATTTTAACATTGTGTGCTCAGCTGACATAATTAGAATTTTAACATGTTTTTCTTCATAATTAAATATTCTCAAAATTACTGTATAGATTCCGTGATATTAATTTGTCAGTGTATCAACAGAAGAATTTTTGTGTACACATGGTCAGCACTTCTTGCACCACGTTTTCTTTCAAGTGGCATTAAAAAGCTTACCAATTAATAAATTGGTAAAGTGAATTATCTTGCAGTCTTCTATTTTATAGAAATAATTCTATTCCTGACAACCTGATAAATTAATACGGTGTCTACTACAAACATTACCTACAGACTATTACCAAACATTTAGCAAAAGTACATGTCTTTTCCTTCTTGCCCATTCACCCATTGATAAGAATGTTTTGATTTCAAGACCTAACTTTCACTGCTGAAATCCCTTAAACCTGAGGTAACTCAAGTTGCTTAAAAGGCTGCAGTGGCAAATAACTTTATACTGCAAACTCATTATGGTTCATAATGTACTTTCAAAATTTTCAATGCTTTTAAATGCTGTGCATGTGGTTAGGATTTGTTAAGGCATTCTCTGTACACAATCTCTTTTGGAATAACTGAACACATAGTATTTAGGGTTCAGTCCTCATTTAATTCATGTCCATACTTAGCAAATCCCAACTAACAGTGAAATCATTTAAATTTATAGCATGTGTAATCAAGGTTGTGTTTTTAGGCTTTATGGTAAGGAAAGTAGATGTGGTTTTATCTTTTATGCTACATTATCAAATCTGTTATAGTCAGATTCCCAAGAGTTAGCACTCAGTTATTTTGGGGTTTTTCTACTGTTATCTGAGAAACTTTTTGCAGTTCAATTTCCTGTTTAATAGTTATCACTAGCATTTTTCATAAGGTATCTGAAGTGACTTCTCAATCCAAGATAACCATTATTTGTTTTATTGCTCCATACTAGCAACAATTTTTCTTCTGAGGTTACATCTGTCTTTCCTAAAATCTTTGCATTTTACTTATATCAGGTGTTTTTGCTTTCATTACCCGTCCAGATATTCTATCAGTAGGTCTACAAAAGAAAATGCAGTGATAATTTCTGGTTAACTTTTGCTGTCACCAACAAAAAAAGAAAAAAAAAAAAAAAAAGAAAAAGGCAGTTTGAGCCATTATATTTATAGGAGCAAGAGGAGTGGGTAGTGTTTTCAATCCTTTTCCTGTCTGTCATTCCATTTTAGTGTTTTAAAGTGGGTCTCAATCAACTGTAAACAACCAGTGTGAAAATAGTAACAGTGTCAAATTTTGGGAGACCTGAAGATGCTCTTGGTGCTGTTACAGGCACAGCAAAGATTGTGTGCGCCCCTCTAATATCAAGAGGCTGATCAAGGAGTTTTCAAATTGTGGCTAGGCACTGAAGAAAGAAAACCAAAGTAGCACAGGAGGAAAATCTTATAGCTGTTTTAGAATTGTCAGTATAAAATAAACCCACAGCAAAGTAGAAATTCACTATATTATAGAAAATCATGTACACAACTTGAAAAAAGTTCTTTTTTTTTTTTATATCCGATAGCAGGAGCTAGAGCTAGGTCATTTTGTTGTTGTGTAGAATATAACTTAGAATAAAACCCATTGCAAAAATATTAAGAATGTTTGACTTACTGTAAGGTTTAATATTGTACTTAGAAATTGAGCTATTTCAGTTTCTGTACCATAACTAATGCTTAAGCAAGGCTGGCTCATATCTTCTTTAACTTTTATTAAGACATTGAGATACTTTTATCAAAAGCTGGCCAATGTTTAACTACAAAACTAAATCTTATAGCAAAAAATAGCAAAAATATTAACAGACCACCAATTTTAACTGACTTTGCTTGCTTGTTTCTCTGCTCAAACTTTTCAGCAGAAACTGGAGTAGAAACAACATTTTTCCTTAAGTTCCAATATATCCTAAGAGTATTTATTACTTTAAACAGCAGCTTGCACTACCAGAGTTCTGTTCTTTCTTCCCACTGTAACACTCATATATGACCAAAAATTAGAATGCAACTGCCTTATCAGAGAGAACACTTTTATTTTCACAATTAGTTACTACAATGTCTTGTGCTTTTATTCATAATTTCTTCTAATTCACATTTGGGGCTATTCTTGTATTTATAATAAGAATTTTTTTGTTATAATATTTATTTCATTCTATGAAACTCTTATAACTGTACAAAGTTTTAAGGCACCCAGCTTTCTGTTTAATCATTTTCTATATTCTGAACTTCCTGTGTGCTAAAGCATGTGCTGTACCATAACTGACGGACTTTCCATCTCATTAAATACCAAGGGCAAAACTAATTTAGCCTGAAAGTCCAGGTTTTCTGAACATGTGCAAATATAGGTGGCACTGGCTTGCATACAGTTTTACAGAGACATACAGTTTTATAAAAGATAAGGACCTGTTTCCTAATTCCCATTTCCACCCACCCAACCATCGCTATAACTTGAAGAATAACATATTCTCAGTTTTTCTAGTTCCATGATCCTTGAGGCCCTGGAGTGACACTGCTGGATGGATGCCTTGTTCCTCCCAACCCTCAGCTTATTGATGCTGAAATCCTTTCTGGGGTAGAGAAACCTGTCATCTCTGCTGTATGCGAGTGTCTCTCTTCATAACTTCCTACCTGAAACATAAACATATACTTCTTAAGGAGGATAATTCGTGAAGTTCTGAAGATTGTCTGTAGTCAAATTGCCATATATTTTGTTGCCATTAATCTAGATCTTAAACTTATTGTTTAAGTTTTTTACAATCATTCTCTACTCAACGTGGAAGAAGAAAATTAAATGAGAAAATTAATATCTGCAATCAAACATGAAAAAAAATTAAATAGGAGAATCTGGAGATTTCAAATTATGACTGTGCTATTTATTCTTTTTCCAATGCTCCTATGATGCCTTTCTCTACTGCTTGCAGCAATGCTTCTGAATGTTGTTGGCTCCTAGAATTCACTAACAGAGAGAGGAAGGAAAGGGGACTGTCCCATCTTTGATAAAAGTTCCTACAAATCTTATTCATCAGAACAACATACTCTCATATTTATGCTTATGCTTTTAATTTTGTTTAAAACTGCCAGGTTTTCATTATGATGAGATCCTTACCTTTGTAAGGAGTCATGGCAGGAGAAACCATGAAGGAGGCAATGGAGGGAGAACCAAGGAAAAGTGCAGTCTGGATTCTGAATTCATGGGCACCAGACCAAGCATGCTCCAGAAAAAGAAGCTTGGCTGTGGAATTTTCAAAAGCTTCACCCTTTTAGGAACATTGATGTACTTCTGAACTGTTGGAACACTCTTTTCTAGAAGTTCAGAACAGAGATGAACTAGGTGGCAGATGCTGAAAATACTTATCTTTTCTGTACAAGTGTCAATTTTACTGTCAGTTTTACCTTGAGACATCATTTGAACAGTTTTCTTTGTTTATTCACAGATGCTTACAGGGCTTGTCTTTACCACATCTGTATGAGAAATGTCTAGAGCTCTATTCAAGACTATACAACCACATCACAAACTGTAAAGCTACTTCTGTGTGTTGATGTGTAGCTTAAACACTGCCTATATTTAGCAGTAATATCTGGGAATCATGCTCTCAGCCAGACCTTTACATAAACAACAGATCAGTGAAGTGATACTTCATGTAGTGGTGGTGTGATGAATTTAATAGCAGTTTAAGCTCAGGTGAAATATAAGTAAGAATGAACTTCGTTCCTTATCTGCTAAGGGTGAAATTGTATTGGTATTTTATTTCATGAGTGTCTGGAAGTTTCTTATTCTTCTCATAAAGCAATTTCATGTTCACAGGCTGTTAATGATTTAGCCGCCTTGCTGCACTGTGTTCTGGATCTGCTTTTCGTTATACAGGTAGCAGCTACAAAGTTTTGCACTAATTTCAGCTCACAAGGCGTAACATTTCTAGTCTCAAACTCAGTATAAAGCTTGTCTGTGTGTTTATATTTTATTTGTGTTAAATGACTTGATAATGATATCAGTCAATAATTTAAAATTAAAAATTCATTATAAATTTTATAGCATCACCATGTTACCTATTTTTCTAATCATAGTGGTGGATTCAGTTAAAAAATAGTGCAACACTGTAGAGAATCAGAAACCTTAGATGAGATCTGTGGCAGAGCAAAGTAAATAAGAAACTAAGATAATGAGATACATAGAAGTCAATAAAAACTAAAACTCCTGCAATGCAGGCTTTTTGAAGACATTGCCAGAGATTTCAAACAATCTGTACTTAAAAGGCAAAGTTAAATATCTACTACTATTTAACGTGCAGCCATGCAACCTTGAGGTTTGTTCTGTGAATACTGCCAGAATGGAATGAATTTGGTGACTTTGCATGGATGATTTCAAAGGAAAAAAAGACTGCTGGATGATTTCTTCTCTCCAGAAATGACGCTAAGAGGCCTATAAGGAATTTTCATACTTTCTTGCAGAGTGGTTCAGTGTAAGCAGAATGTTAGAGCAAGAAATACTTCATTTCAGTGATCTATGTTGCACTGAGGTGAGGAATAATTGCAGTATGACTAGACATTTTTGAACTTGTTAGAGGATAAGAACACCTTGGAATGCATCCACAGGGGATGTATCAGAGCAGATCTCAGTGAAGGCCGGGTGACAGAGCATACTGTGCCCCTTTTACCAAGATGAGGGCAGAATGAAGTAGAAATAATTTACTAACTTTTCCAGCATTCATTCACAGTAGTATAGTAGTATAGTAGTATATTTAAAGATGCAGAGCAAGGACTAAAGATGTCATAGCTGATATGGGACTGTTTGAATACACAGGAAGAAGTATGCCCTGACCTTGGAAGTATTAGAGTTACTTTTTCAAGTTCAGGGGCTGGAATTCAGCCTGAGGTGAAATTCCTGCCAGAGAGCTCTTCTCACAGCACCACACTGGCCTAATAAGGATTTATTTTTTTTAAAGAAGGAATGTAAATCAAAATGTTCTTTTTGCAAGACAAAAGAAAAAGAAAATCCTGACTGGAGTCCTGACAGTTAGTTTGCTGGAGTACTGAAATTTCTCCATGGATTCCATCTCCAAAATCCCTGTAAAAGCTGAAAAATTTCTAAGGTTGTTAAAAACCTCAAAACTCTGTTTCTTGCAACTGTAGTCCTAAACTTCAGTCAGGAGGCTAGTATGTATATTCAGCTAATATGGTTTTTAGAGAACTTGAAGGATTCCCACTCCTTCCTCTACTTTTCCCACTGTCTACCATTTGTAGTCCACAGTTTATTCTGGCTGAAGACAGAATGGAGTAATTCATATTATATTTCTGAATTATACAATCCATAAAAACTCAAGCCTCCTTTTGCTAACCACCAGGCTATGTCATGACACCCTAATTCATCTATTCCAGAGAAAACTTGGTCCCTGGGATCAAATGATACACAGTGGGTTTTGACCACAGTGTTTAAGATTAGCCTTTAAAGTGCAGAGGTGCTTGTGATGCCCTGTGGTTGGCTCCCCAATGCCCTTGAGGCGATATTTTCTATGCATACACTTTAAATCCAAACTTCCTGAAATAATGTGATGCAGTTAATTTCTCGAATATCTGCAAGACTGATAATTGCTGAGGAGGAAGGAAGCCTGCTAGAGTTTTGCAGAAAGCACCATTTCTTCAAAAGTCTACAAGGTTTTCCCTTGAAGGATGTATTTTCAGCTGATTTTTTTTTCTCAGAAGCAGCTCAATATTTTGCTTCAGAAGAGACACTGAAAACAAACCCAACAAGTACAGTGGCCTGCTATCTCCCAGAAAATGAGAGAGCTCTTTGGCTGTGTAGTTGTGCCTAAAGAGTTTGACAGAATCACAGAATGGGTCAGTCTGGAAGGGACCACCCTCTGGTCCAACCTCCACACTCAGGCATGGTCATCCCAGAACACATGGCACAGCATTGTGTCCAGACAGTTCCTGAGTATCTGCAATCAGGGAGAGTCCACAGCCTCTCTGGGCAACCTGTTCCAGTGCATGGCCACCTGCATGGTAAAGAAGTTCTTCCTCATGTTCAGGTGGAACTTCCTGTGCATCACTTTCTGCCCATTGTCCCTTGTCCTACTGCTCAGCACCTCCAAGAGGAGCCCAGCTCCATCTTCTTGACGCTCTCCCTTCAGGTACTTACACACATTGATGAGGTCCCCTCTCAGCTCTCTCTTCTGGAGGCTGAACGGGCCCAGCTCCCTCAGCCTTTCCTCATAGAGAGATGCTCCAGTCCCTTAATCATCTTTGCACCCCTCCCCTGGACCCATTCCAGGAGCTCCATGTCCCTGCTGCACTGGGGAGCCCAGAGCTGGACACAGCACTCCAGATGTGCCTCACCAGGGCTCAGCAGAGGGCCAGGATCCCCTCCCTCGAGCGGCTGGCAGTGCTCTTCCTGAGGCACCCCAGGATACCTTTGGCCCTCTTGGCCACAAGGACATACTGCTGGCTCACGGACAGCCTGCTGTCCTTCTTTCTGAACCACTGATATTCCTGAACTAAATTTGTTTTAATATGAACTTCATGTGTTCAGCACTTATTTTTCACTCCACTTTTTTTCATATGGCACAGAAGGACTTAATTCAAAACATTAAGCCCATGCCTCCGAACAATTTTACCTTGATGGCTGGACTTTTCATGAGCTGGTTAATCTTTCTAGCTTGTGGTTTTCTGTAATATTTCAAGGAACTGATTGCCACTCACACAATGAATTTTAAATGAGAAGTAAAAATTAATATCTATTTGAACTAGCTGAAACATGATCCCATGGCAAACGCAAGAGCTAAAAGTACCACTTAGTTCCCTAATCCTTTCCTCATAATGTGCCTGAATAAGTAAATGCTGTGGTTTTAAACCCAACT
>VZTZ01008471.1:0-17772 GCA_013400955.1 Drymodes brunneopygia | reverse complement strand
TTGATAAGAATCTTTTGAGCAGTAAAAATGTTGTGAGGTGTTGGATGGTTGTATGTAGCACATTTAAGTCAGTTCTGATTCCAGTACTGCTATGCTTGTTCCATTTTATAAAGTCCATTTTTCATTGGTGTGATCAGAGGGCAATCAGGCTCAGATCTACAGAAGGCTTGTGGTTAAGGGCAATACCATGAGGTGCCCAGTGAGGTGAAGCATATGTAGCCATCCCAGAAGGGGAACTACACAGTGTTGTAGTTATTANGTTGTAGTTATTAACATCATGTAATTTAATTCACTGGCTATTCTCACCCAAAATCAAATCCCCTTGGGGCACATCCTGGACTTCCCCATTGTTCCATATTACCCACAAAGCTGCACCCTGGTGCTTGAGTGAAAACACTATCCCACAGATGGGCTTGCCTTTGCCTGAGGCAGGAATAATGCAGACAGTTTCCCCCAGGATGTTTTTAATGTGTACTACAGGAATTTTATCCCCTTCCACAGTACTTAAAAATTTTGATTGGGCCTGGCCAGCCTGATAGGCAGATCCTCTGGTGCTGATGAACCAGGTGGCCTTTGCTAAATGTGTATCCCAACGTTTGAAGGTCCCACCATGCATTGCTCTCAGTGTAGTCTTTAATAACCTATTACATCATTTGATGTTTCCAGAGGCTGGCACATGACAGGGAATGCACTATATTCACTCAATGCTGTGTTCATTGGCCTAAATGCTATGAGGTGGTTTCAGTTCCATTTTTTGATTTAACTCTTTCTGGAGTACCCTGTTGCCCTAAGACTTACTTTTCAAAGCCTAGGATACTGTTCTGGTGTATGGGGCATGCGGTATTTTTCTGGCCATCTCTGCCTTCTGGCCAGTCCATGATAAACTTCTAAGATTCCTGGAGCACTGGGGTTTCCTGTCCAAACTCATTGTGTGATCAGTGTGACCTACTTCATGTAGCATGTGTTGCATAATGTGTAGAGGAGGTCCTCCCTTTGAACATGCAATCCAGCATGGGTGCCAGGCAGAGTTGTGCTTCAGTACCAATCACCTCTGAAGTGGCTCAGACACTTTCATAAGCTGCCAGAATATCCTTTTCAGTTGGAGTATAGAGGACTTCAGATCCTCTGTACACCTGACTCCAAAAACCTAGAACTCAACCTTGAGTGTTCCCTGGTGCTTTCTGCCGGAGCCTCCAGGTAGGGACATTCTCCCCAGCTGCAGTTCAAAGCACATTTTTCACATCTTGTCCTGTTTGGACTGGCCAGAGAGCTACAGCATGAACTATCTCCTGCTTGATTTGCTCAAAGGCTTGTCACTGCTCAGGGCCCCATTTGAAATCATTCTTCTCTGGGTCACTTGGCAGTAAGGGCTTACAATCAGACTGTAATTTGGAATGTGCATTCTCCAAAAACGCACAACACTTGAAAAACTTGTGCTACATATCTCACTGAAGGTGATGCTTTTGTTGTTCACTTGTGAGTGGGGGAATTGCAGTAAGATTCCTGAAAGAAACTAGGAGAGGTTCTGTTTTGTTGTGATGGTCCAATTTTTTTGACGCTGAGATGCTGAGTAGAAGCATAGATCAATCTTCAGCTCCTGCAAAACTTGCCATTTTCATTCCTGGAGTAGTAAATGAAAGCAGAAAAACCCGATGAAATGTCCTTTCTTCAGGACAAAGGGATCACTACAATGATTACTAGAAGGTGTCACTGTTAGGGAGCACCTAAGGTTTGCACTGATTTTTAGGACATATCGATCAACTCAGCTTGTCATACAAGTGCAGGTAGTAAGGATGGATCCAGCATTACTACCTAGAAATTGAATAAATAAGTGGTATCCATAAGAGAAGTCTGTGGACTGGCACTTCTCATGGAGGGACAGGGAGGAAAATGTTACATGAAGATGAAAAGAGCTCAGTGCTTGACCCATCTTTACTATAAAAATGATGATTTTTTTTTTTTTTTTACATCCAGGATCTAAACACCCTGTTTAAGACTGTAATTAAGAATTTATATTTCTTCAAAATACATTTTGTCTTTTAAGGATAAGAAAATGAAAAATGCAACCACCATTGCGTAGTTTGTTATTAACCAACAGATAAAATTTGAAAACTACAGGATGCTATAAATATGTTCTCATCATGGGAGGAGATATTAGTAGAGTGAGAAGGTTATTAATAAGCAAATTATGACATATGGAAAGAGCAAAAGAAAAGATAGCTTTACTGTATAGAAAGGCTGAGTGAAAAGTCACAGGGCAATACAATCATGCCTTTTCACACAGAGTAAATAGAAGAAACAATAAAGCTGAGATGAGGAAACAGATAGCTGAAACAATGAAAGCAACACACTCTAAAGCAGCAGAGAGGTGTGAGTGGAAACTGGATGATGTGGCCCAAACACTGATAGAAAAAAAAAGAAATGCCAATAACACTGTTTAAGGGAGCTTTGGGGCTAATATATCACCATCTCAGTCAGATTAGTCTTGTTAATATGTCATTTAAAGGAGGAGCTAAGAAAGAGATTCAGGATAAAATGCTGACCAAAAGCAGGAAGGGACTGTGAGCACAAGGACAATTAGTTAAATTCTAAGGGGATCATCACATCCATGCAGCTTTTGTAGATACGCTTAAGAAATGTCTTTGTAGGAGTTCTGCTTCTTTCTGCCTTCAGGTTTCCAATGTACAGAAAAATGAGCAAAATAACCAATAATTGCTGAAACATGAGGATTAGGTAACTGTTCAGGTTGAAAGGAGGCAATACTGCTTTTTCAGAGAGAAGAAATGGCAAGCAAATAGACATAACTGATTCTGTCTCAGAGGTTACAACAAGATTTTTAAATATAAATACTGTTCAAATGTGCTAAATCAGACTAGTAGTTGATTGCACCTAAATAATGTATATGATAAATGCTACTAAGATCAAATGGAAAGGTTCTTTTAATATATATGCTTTTCTTTTTTATCAAAAAGAAAGATGGCTGACAATTGATCTAAAATATATGTTGCAGATTTTTATTAATAATTTCAGCAGAACCAACAGCCAGATATGCCAATTCTTCACACTGAACCAGCTCTCTCTCTTTATAGTGCGGAAATACCTCATGAACTTCATGCTTAAAGTTTACTAATCCAACATAATGGAACTTTCACACCTTCTACAGGCCAAAAACATCTCAGTATCTCAACAGAAGTTTGGGGATTTTCTCATGATTTTTTTTCTTTCTACATTATTGCAAGCAGGAGACAGAATGTGAGTTTAGCAGGGAAATAGAAACACTAACTGTTCTATCCAAAGACCAGGTCATACTTTAGCTAAGAGCTGAAGAATAGGAATATTGGATATGTACTGTTTTCATCTAAAGCTAAATTTGAAATGTCAAAGAAAAACATCAATGCTCACAGGAAATTAATTGTTATTAAAGTGTGGAAGTTCAAATTTAAAAAAAAAAAAAAAGAAAAAAAAAGAAAATAGAACGAAAAAGAAAGATCAATTGCACCTCCTTGTGGTCTACAAAAAAAGTGATGAGTCTTAGACACATGGTTGTTTTTTCCTAAATAGAGATAATGAATCTATTTGCACATATGCTAAAATTGCATAAGATAAAAAATCTAGATGCATTTTTTCAGAGATGTATTCCTTGTTCTGTGTCTGAGTCTGAAGCAGATTACTGGAGGTTGGTGAGGCACTGGCACAGAGTTGTGGATGCCCCACGCCTGGAAGTGCTCATGGCCTGGTTGGACAGGGATTTGAAAACCCTGTTCTAGTGAGCAGGGTCTCATCCTGTCCCTGTCCGTGACAGGAGCCGGCACAGGGGTTGGAATGAAATGACCTTGAAGGTCCCTGCCAACACAAACCATTCTACGATTCTGTGATTACTGCAAAAATTAAATTAAATAGGCATCTGTAATTTATTTGATGTTAGCATAGGAATTGGCCTATTTTTTGAGCAGTGAGAATATATCAAGGTCAACAATCAAATATTGTCGCTATTATATAAATCTGTGACCCAAATGATGGCCACATCTCTCCTGTGCCTACTATTGCCCCGTTTCAAGGGCATCATGTCAGGTTCTTTTTCTTTCCCTTTCTTGTTCCTACTTTCAAATATCTTTTAGCAGACTATCTTCTAGAGATTATTCAGCTGTACTGACAGCCAGAAGTGACTGTAGAGCACTCAAAGTTATGTTTGGGCTGCTTATGCATCCCTAGGATCTTCAAGGATCCACTAATTTTACCTTGCTCTCCCTTAGAGACTGTATCTGCTACAGTCATGGTTTTGATACAGTTTCACCTTCCAAACTGTGGACAAAACAAACATTTAACAAAATGTCTCCATCAAGTCCTTTCAATGAGTTGCAGCACTTGAGCAGTATTCACCAAACCAGGTGTTTCCCTGGAGTTGTATGGGAGAATCTCTTGGAAATCTAAGATTTCCACTTGTAAAGATGATAATAAAAATCTCTAAATTTATCAGTAAAAAATAAATAAAATAAAATAAAATAAAATAAAATCCCAAACCCACAAAAAAGTCAAACAAAAAACCTGCAAAAAACCCAAAGCCAAAAAAACCAAACATCCAACCCAAAAAAACTGTAAAAATACAGTTCTCTAAAGAGAGAGTACAACATCAATGACAAAGACAAACAAGAAAACAAAAAAGTAGCTTTAAAGTTTAACTTTTATGTATCCTTGTATCAGGAACATTTAGGAAGACAATGACAATTTTCTATTCTCTGCTTGCTTACTCCACTTGAGATCATGTGCATATGCACACACAGAGTTATTTTTAAATATGCAATATAGTCTCAGTTTGAGTAATCTCCTTATTGTCTGTTAGTTTCAAATAGGTAAGATATATCTGTCTAATATAATTCCAATTTTTTGAAATTGATTTCTGTATTTATAGAAACTTTACTGTGTAAAGGTGGATTCCATGGACTAGGAAACAAATAAGGAATTAATAAAGATATTGTTCTTTCATTACTGCCAAATATTGTACAGACTGTATTTCAGAATACTCTGTTTTTTCTTAACCATCTTCTTATAAAATAATGCAAAATAATTTTTCCAACAAAAGTAAATAATATAGGTCCATTTTCAGAAAACACCTGCATAACCTCTATATTCTCTTTAGTCTGAAATGTTTGCTTTGAAAATGACCTTTTCTTTCATTTCTCATTCCCTGACCAGAAAACCAGAGGAAAGCCTAATTTCCACAAATGGTGTCCACTGAAAGCATGGCACAGCACCACTTGCTTAATGTAGAAGGTGGAAAAAGGCTTGAGCTCCCTTGAATTACCAGTTTATGTGTCCAAAGTGGGAATGAAACAGCCTACTATTAAAAATCTTCAAATAACATTTGATGTTCATAGCCACACCTGCATTGTCAAATCACAGCCAGAGGATGCCAGCTTTTTTGCTGTGGGGACAGTGAGATACAGAGAATGAAAAGTACATTCTATGGAGGCCAAAACTTGTTCTTGCAGACAGAGAAATTTATAATGTATCTGTAACCCCTGGTTGTTGCATTTAATTCTGGTCACAGATTGTGACAGGATTTATTTAGATACTGTGATGCAGCTCTGTTCATCTCTCCTGAAGCTGTTCAGAACTTCTATGTGGAAGCTGCAATTGCCATTAGCCTTCTTGGGAGTGGTGAGGGCACAGTCCCTTAATTCTTGCTTAGACATGAGATTCAACTTATCATGAACTGACATAATATCTGGAAAGGTCATGATAGGCTTTGATATTCCAGCACAACTGAAAATACAGCTTTCACCAGGGGAGCTTTCAGTGGAAACACCGGAACATTTAGGAATGTCTTAATTAACTGTGAGCTCTCAGTTTTGCCAAATTAGTCCCTTGCTTTACATTGATAGATGCAGCAATTCACTCTCTCCCCTGTCCAGCAGTGGAAAGGAGTGAGAGAACTGCTTTGGGCCTGGCGTCTAGTCAGGGTCAATCCACTTCAGTGGATTGAAGATTATATATTCAGAAGGCACCATTATATCCACTTCCTTCCAAAATTTTTGTGAGATGAACTTTGAATGAAGAGGTTTTTCTTTGACATTTCAAATTTAGCTTTAGATGAAAACAGTACATATCCAATATTCCTATTCTTCAGCTCTTAGCTAAAGTATGACCTGGTCTTTGGATAGAACAGTTACAATGTTTCCATTTCCCTGCTAAACTCACATCCTGGTCCTGCTTGCAATAATGTAGAAAGAAAAAAATCATGAGAAAATCCCCAAACCTCTGTTGAGATACTGAGATGTTTTAGGCCTGTGGAAGGTGTGAAAGTTCCATTATGTTGGATTAGTAAACTTTAAGCATGAAGTTCATGAGGTATTTCTGCACTATAAAGAGAGAGTGCTGGTTCAGTGTGAAGAACTGGCATATTTGGCTGTTGGTTCTGCTGAAATTATTAATAAAAATCTGCAACATATATTTTAGATCAATTGTCAGCCATCTTTCTTTTTGATAAAAAAGAAAAGCATATATATTAAAAGAACCTTTCCATTTGATCTTAGTAGCATTTATCATATACATTATTTAGGTGCAATCAACTACTAGTCTGATTTAGCACATTTGAACAGTATTTATATTTAAAAATCTTGTTGTAACCTCTGAGACAGAATCAGTTATGTCTATTTGCTTGCCATTTCTTCTCTCTGAAAAAGCAGTATTGCCTCCTTTCAACCTGAACAGTTACCTAATCCTCATGTTTCAGCAATTATTGGTTATTTTGCTCATTTTTCTGTACGTTGGAAACCTGAAGGCCTGATGAGGCATTCAAAGGAACAGACTTTTCCTGTTAAGAACATAAATGTGCTAAACAGACTGGTTCTACTGAGAAGAGTCTCTTGGTTGTCAGTAGCAATCTAAATGGCTTTAAGTACAAAATCTGATACTTATGCTTCAGGTCCAAGGGAATAATCAAATTTTTGATGGCCATCCTCAAACTGAACAGCCCAGATAGCATCTTTTGCTGGTGGTTTAGAACACATCATCTTTGGCAGATTTTTCCCTCAGGTGTGCTCATGTGTTGTTTCCTTTTTAAAAGAAAAGGTTTTGGTGTTTAATGGAATACATGCACATGAACACTGGGTGAGCGTGCTTAGTTTCAAACTCAAGTGGTTAAAATGTGAAGTGCACGCTATCCACTCATTCCCAAGGAAGTAAAAATCCCCTGACATTAGAGGGAGACAAAGCCTTTCTGAAAGTGGGTATTATTACAGCTGGATTGCACACAGGCAATACACAAACTGGTCATGGTTTAATCAGGCATCAAGCACACATTCTTATTTTCTTTTTGGGTTGAAAAGTAGGGTTTGTTGGACTGTTTTAGACTCTCATTTCTGCCATAAAGGTAAACTAGAAGCACAGATTTTGCCTGTGTCCAGTTTAAAAAATCACCCCAAGTTGTGTTTCAACAGGTTAAAATATCTCTTCTGAAGGATGGGACTCTACCTGCTTGTTTAGACTGAGGGACAGTTCACATGTCATATTTAGGTAACTTTCCTGCCTCCAGTGTCTCTTGGCACACTGACTTCAGTTCACATATGTCATGCATAGCTCTATTGCTGCAAAATATCCATGAGTCTTTGCAGATCTTTTGGTTTGCCCTGTTTTTGTATATGCCCTGTGTAGATTGACTGATAAAGCATTTAGACTGGGGATTTTTGAAAGTCAACATTCTTTTAAATATAGAGAGGAAAAATGAGCAAACTGAACAAGGAAATACATTAGTTTATATTTTCATTCTTTCTTTGAAGGAAAGTTTAATATGGCTTGCTTGTCTAGAATTATTTATGTCAAATGTTATGTTGGTGTGACATCTGTACATGCCTGTCTCAAAGGAGCCATTTATGGTCACTCAAAGTATCACCATCAAAAGTATAAGCAAAAGATTGTTTTAACATTAATTTATAAAAAAATGCAGTTTAACAAAGTTTGATGGCAAGGCTCACTCTATTACTTACTATGTGGATTTCATTAATATTAATTTAGCTTGTTATCAGTCACTTACCAAGGATTTGTTCCAAGTAAGAACTCTCTCTGCCTTGGGTAAGGAAGGAAGGATAACTCAGTCTCAGGTAAGGAATCTCAAACTCTGAGAGGCATGCCATCTTAGAGGGAGAGTCACAGTTGCACCTTTAGAGAGAACTCAACTTGGACTTACCTACACATAGATCTGCTATCAGTAGAAAGTCTGTCAGCCTTGAGGAGCAACCTTGAGAGTGGTCTCAGCTCAAGGGGAGATCACTTCCATGCAGCCATGTTACCTTGCAGGGAGAGCTCAAAGAATGCTCACTAAGGCTGTCAGTTTTATGGGACAAAGTGGTTGGCTCCTAGTCAAAATGCACACAATGGGAAAGGTTTTCATGAGACTCACTGCTGTAGCAGGGCTTGAGGCCCTCCAGCTAATGAACCATGACTGACCATGCAATGCTGGCCTCAGTCACGTAGCACTGACCAGCCCGTGCGCACACGGACCCCATCACACCTGCACGGTGGCTGCAGAAGGACAGAAAGCCACACCTCCCAAGGCAATGATGGGACTGTACCAACCAGTTTTGACTAGGGACAGTCCCACCAGAGAGCCTCTTGGGTCCGTCCTCCTCTCAGCAGTGGGTCTGCAGTAGGGAACTCTCCTACTGGGTCGGAGGGGCAACCAAAGTCCCGAATTGAAAGACCTTGCCTTTTTGAAGGAGGAATTGTGCATTCCAGGTTGCCTTTCTGAAACTTCAGAATTCTTTAGTCAGCGATTTAAAAGCAATTTTGTTTGACATCCCATATTTGTAGTCAGCTAATAATAACAGGTGGTTGTACGTGCAAATAATGGAGGTGAAGGCTGATCATGGGTCTTGCCTCACTTAGTTGAATACATTTGCTGAAACTGAATAGAATCAGGAATAACACTTTTTCACTCTTAAATATTAATAGTTGTAGTTTGCAAAAAAATACAGACATTAGCCTGGGAAATATAAGCTGTTCACATAAAGAATTGTGTATATATACATAATCTATTCACATTTCTACAATCGTTTTTAGTATCTCGTTTCTCTCTGGATAAACTTTTGATTACAGTTTTTAAATGCTATACAGTTGTACCATTTTGTTTCGTGATAGTATATTAATTAAGTAATATTCATATAAAAACATTCAGTTAGAGAAAAGATGGCTTCAGGAAGATTTCTATACGTTTTTAAAAGTTTAATTCTATAATGGCATGCTATTTAAGTTTCATGTAGTTTTTTACCGAACTGTCATATAGGAATACATCATATGCTGCATATGTTTTTTGATAAGCAAAAAGCTGTGATGGCAATGAACAGCAATTTCAGATAACTTCTACAAATAAAGGAGAAAAATCAAGAGTATACTATTTGTCTTTAGGGGGCACTTGTCTATAGGAACAGACTTTTCTTTATGATGTGTATTTCTGAGTTACACATTGGAAAAAGATTCAAGCCAGTTGCTCACTAATAAGTGGATACTGTGTCTCATCAGCAACATCTTTAGATGTGAGAGTAGTGAAAAATTCTTACAAATGTGTTACTGACTGAGGATCAGTTTTTCTTTTTGCGATGCCTGCATAATACTGCAGGTTTTCTCCTGATAAAAATGAAAGAGATAATGTCTACAAATTTAGCTATTATTTTAAAACTGCAATTTACCTGTACTTCAAGGTAGCTACTGCTGCATTTACTTTTCCAAAAATAAAAACTTTGAATTTCATATTCTTCTTAAGCCTGTGTGCCTGCTAAAATATCTTCAAAGCTGAAAGTTGAAAGCTTTTCAAAATATAGAATGTAATTTTTCTCTCATTAAGAATGAAGATTCCTGCACCTGGGGAGGAACAATGCCAGGCACCAGCACAGGCTGGGGGCTGACCTGCTGGAGAGCAACTCTGTGGAGAAGGACCTGGAGATCCTGGTGGACAACAGGCTGTCCATGAGCCAGCAGTGTGTCCTTGTGGCCAAGAGGGCCAAAGGTATCCTGGGGTGCCTCAGGAAGAGCACTGCCAGCCGCTCGAGGGAGGGGATCCTGGCCCTCTGCTGAGCCCTGGTGAGGCACATCTGGAGTGCTGTGTCCAGCTCTGGGCTCCCCAGTGCAGCAGGGACATGGAGCTCCTGGAATGGGTCCAGGGGAGGGGTGCAAAGATGATTAAGGGACTGGAGCATCTCTCTGTGAGGAAAGGCTGAGGGAGCTGGGCCCGTTCAGCCTCCAGAAGAGAGAGCTGAGAGGGGACCTCATCAATGTGTGTAAGTACCTGAAGGGAGAGCGTCAAGAAGATGGAGATGGGCTCCTCTTGGAGGTGCTGAGCAGTAGGACAAGGGACAATGGGCAGAAAGTGATGCACAGGAAGTTCCACCTGAACATGAGGAAGAACTTCTTTACCATGCAGGTGCAGGTGTTTGGAAGAGATTGCCCAGAGATGGTGTGGAATCTCCCTCACTGGAGATATTCAAGAATTGTCAGGACACAATTTTGTGCAATGTGCTCTGGGAGGACCCTGTTTCAGCAGGGAGGTTGGAGCAGATGACCCACTGTGGTCCCTTCCAACCTTACCCATTCTGTGATTCTGTGACTTAACTCTGAACTAGTGTGAATATGACTTTAACCTATCTCCATTTAAAAGAGAAATATCTTCAGTGGAAGTTGTGGATTTGCAGATTTATTATATTGTGTGTTTCAGCTTTTGAAAGATATAATAAAAAAGAAGGCAATAAATTTATGTTAGTCCACAGAAACTGCATGGCAGAATTTTCCATGAAAAGAGAGTGCAGTGCTACTGTTAGCAACTTCTCTTTGTAGGTTATGTGCAGATTCAATGTTTAGTAAGTTAGGAATATTTTGTTTCATGACTTAGGATGTGAAAAATGGTGAAATAAAAAGGATGAGGCCATTTTAGCACTAATTGTTGGAAATTGCAGAAATCTTTTGTCATGGGGGTATAATTAACTTGTAAACATCTCATATGAGCTTTATTTTAATCTTTTGCTTCCAGTATGTTCCTCATTACTAATGCATGCAATTACAAGAATTACACAATGTTAAGGAGGCACTACAGTCACTTTTAGCTTTACACAAAAAGAAAAATTTAATAAATTTAGTCACTATCATCTTGGCATCATATTTTTTAAAATATTAGCTGCCAGTTTTTAATATAATATCAATGTCTATTTTTAAACAAAACAACTCATGCCTCTGTGATCAAGTATGATTTCACATCACAAAGACTATTAAAAATAGCCTCTTAAGTAATTCATATTTTAGAAAATCAAACATAGTTACTTTCAGTTGGCCTCTTTGTACTATAAAATACATTTAAAAATAAATTTGGGTCTTTAAATAAATTCTATTGCTGTCTCTGCATATTCTAATACATTACTTATTAAGGCCATTAAAATGACATTTTTAAGCAAAAAAAAAGGACACTATTTTTAAAGAACCAATTTCATAACTTTTTTTTCAACAGTGATAATTTGCTGTCTATCAGTATAGATGATGTTTAATGTCATTTTAATTAATCATCAAAACTGTAAATATGCTCATAGCTGGTGTGGCATATAAAGTGCTTCCATTTGAGTTCTTCTGTTATTCTGCATCATGATGAATTTAGCCATATTATTTTCATGCAAAACAAACAAACAAACAAGATTTGCATGCCAGCAATTTTTAAATTTTATTTTTATTTTGACTTTTTTGAAACACCTGTTGAACTGTTGCTAATTGTCATCACACATCAGTATGGGGCATGATGTCTGTTGAAAATTCTCTACAGGCTGAACAAAGACCCTGGACCACATATTGGGGAATCTTGTGCTTTTACTATATACTGTATATTTTACCGTATACTGTATATTTTACCGTATTTAACTCTGGCAACTAGGCCATAGTTTACACTCAAAAGCTGTTGTCTAACAATACTCAATAAATATTATAATACTCTTCCCCAAAAGTGGTGACCCTTATGTTTTTATAGTACACTTTTTTAAGATTTGAACTCCTCCAGCAAACTGCTCAGCTTTGCTGGTTAACAAGCCAAAACACAAAGCTACAAGCTCCCCACTCCCACAACAAAGTTCAGTAGGAGTATGGGGTAGAATACAAAAACCTTGCTTAGCCCAGTCAAAGCAAGAGAAGATAGAAATGAAATCAGAAAAAAGAGAGAGAGAGAGAAGTAAGAAGTTCACAGGTCCTTATATCTCACATTGGTCCTGCTGCCTGGATGGTCCGGGGTTGAGATAGCGAGGAAGAAAGCAAAAGAGGAATAGAGGAAAAAGTAAGGGAACCTGACCTGCTTCCTTTTACAGTTAACCTTCTGCAGCCCCTNCCATCAGAGACTCCACCCCAGGGGTCCCTGCCCTTGGGCTCCTTCCAAGGCTTCCTAAGGGGGTAGGGGTTTTAGGGAAAAGGGTTTTAGGGACACAGACCACCGCAACAGCCCCTCATGTAAACTGTACTTTCTGTGCCATTTCACTCACAGATGCACAGCCAGCCCTCTGAGCAGTCCTCCAGAGAGTGAGGCAGGAATGATAATGATCATGACAAAGATAACAATAGAGCACAAGTCTCAATGTGCAAAAGAAAGTTGGTTCAACATAGCATTGTCCCACTTCCACAGGACCCTCTCTTCCAATCACAACTTTTGGGTTGCAATGATCAGAATGTTTGAGAAAAAACATGATTATGCCTGGTCCTCCACACTAATCATTGGAACTTTAGGAGTAATTTTAATTAAATATGCAATATAGGAATCAAGATCAAAATCTGACTTTTGGGAGATACTTTTCAGTTATGCAGAACTTTCTGTTCTCTACCAAGACCATGTTTTCCATCTAAAAGATACCTACTGGTTAAATATCAAAGTTTGATATTTTGGTCATATCCATAAATTTTGATAGTAAAGGTACAACATAAAATCATTTAAAAGGACAAATTTCTTCTCTTTCTCTTCCAGTTCTTCTGTATTTGCATTGTGCAGCTAATAAAATGTCTATGAAATATGAATTATTTTTTCCTGTACATGTGTTGGGTCTTGTTTACACTCATGAAACTGATTTCTGTATCATTAGCCAAATCAAAGCCTTTTTATAGACTAACTGTATTAAGATATCTAAGGTTAAATATAATGCCTAATTTTATAGGTTTGGATACTACTACAGCTAGATATATTCTGGTGTTTAAATTTCCTTTTCCAAACTCAGAGGACTCTACAGCAGAAAACTGGTAAAGGGTCTGAAAACTTGTCTCTATAAAAATATTTTAGACATAGATGAGGTATTTTCTTTTTAATTTGAGAACTCCACTTGGATCTAAGATTTAAATATGCAGCAAAGTCTTTCTGGAGCAGGCACCTCATTTGTCTTCTAGTCAATGGAGAAAAGCTGACAGTTTTAAAGGATTCCAAAGGCAGAACTTCACTTGGAAGACTATGAATATTCTTTTTGGAGTTTGTCTGTGACCTATCCATGGCCTTTTGTAGAATAGGATCATGCAAGCAGGAGAAAAATGGGGACTGAAATGCATATCCTGCGTGTGATGCTGTGGTTGTGGTCAAATGGTATGGTACATACAATAATGTATAATAAGTGGTATACATAATAATGTATTTTTATACTAGTATGTAAGAACCAAAGACTACAGCAAAAAAAAAAAAAAAAGCTTCATTTGGTGAAGCTATGTATCTAGAAGAGGCAATCAAAGATATGTAAAAGGACTGAGAGGTACTAAGAGCCAGAAAAAAATGCAGTTGTCACAGCAAGAGTCCCCTAATTTAGAACTGACGTATGCCATCTCTTGAGGCACTCAAGAAAGCAGTTTCATCAAGAATGCTGTTTGCCCCATGGAGGACTTGTTTGCCTTGCAGAGTGTGCCATTAATGTCCTCACATGTCAATAGGATGGGATGGGTTTAACTGCCAAGTGCCTCTAGACAATTTCAAATTATCAAGTTAAGTTTTGTGTGTTTCAATGAGTTAAAAATGATTCATACTGCCAAAGCTGCAAGTATGTCTTTTGCAGAAGGGATGGTGAAATGCAGAAACAGAGAAATAAAATGGAGTCAACAGCAGGATCTTGGTAAGTAAGCAGAAGGCAAAGAGCTCTGATGCTGAAATAATGAGATCGAGACAAAGCAGGAAATGGTGGCAGCAGAGGGTTCCAGTGCACTCAGTTTGCATCAATTCATTGCACAGGTGAGGGCTGGGAGGATTAACCCCTAGTATTGACTTGAACATGCCAAAAGGATTACCACAAGCAGAAGCATAGAGTCTTTTCTCAGTAATCAGAAGCCACACCTGCATTAAACCACAGAGAACAGTGAGACTGCCCTGTCATCGGGGTGCTGGGGATGAGGTCATGCTCCAGTCTCAGCCCACGGCCACACTGCCTCAGTCTGCCACCAACAGAGGGAGCTGGCACAGGCAAGCCTGAGTTCTGCCCCAAATGTGGCGGGGATGCAACTGGCTGCTCTGTTTGTTAAGGTGAGCCCAACACTGGAGGCACTGTAGATTCAGCCAGAATCTGCATCATCAGGACCAACACTGCTCATGGGCACAAAGTGAGGCAAAAATTGCCACTCACTTTAGGATTATAGTTGCAATAAAGAAAACATTGTACATGCAGCATTTGGACAGGGCAATCTGCCTGATAATAATTTTCCATTGTGCACCTGTGTCTATGGCTGTCATTTTGAGGGTAGATAAAGGAATAGTAGTGCACATATAAAACATTATATGACACTACTGAGAAATGTAGCCTGTGAAAAATTCTTTTACCTGACTTGAATTTGATGGGAGCCAACAGATTTAGCTGTGCTGAATGCAACCAGGAGGCTATGTTATCTCATTTATTAGCAGTTTGGGGTTTCAGTATTTATTTCATATCATAACTGAGTAACAATTTAATAATTTATCTCTTTTTCTACCCTAAAAAAGTATTTGCTAATTTATTCAGCTTTGAGCATCCCTCATGAAGCAAGTGTCCTGGAGGGCTAAGGAGAACACCTGAGCACACCCTAGATAGTCCACTTGCAAGAATTACCTTAGCAGGAATGTCTAGTGTACTTGCAGCCCCAAGTCCCATATATCTCAGATTGAAGTGAAGCCTACTACTTATGATACTTAGGATGTCATGAGAAAGATTTTTGGATGAAAGTGTGTCCTTTTTTAAAAAAAATTTGAATTAATTTCAGAGATATTTTTAACTTTCTAAATATAGGTGATATAAACCCCACAACTAATATAAAAGTTCCAGATTTATCAAACAGTAATAGAAAAAAAAGATATTTTTTGATCTGGTGGGTATTAATAAAGTCATTCTAAGCTTTTATTTGGTATTCATGAAAATGTCAGAGTATTTTAGAATAAGGAGTTTTAGCTTACATTTTACTGCTGAATTTTTAGGTTTTTGTTTAGTTGGTTTTTGTTTATTTTGCTGTTTTGTTTCTTTTTTTCCCTATGCATATAGTGAATCTTTACAGGATATTAAAATAAAATTTCAATAATAAATTCATGTGATCGTATTTTGCTCAAGAAAAAGTCATTATTTTACAAACAAAATTCTATTTGATCTTTTTGCAGGACAAAAGACTAGATGTGCTAAATTAGAGGTATACAAAAGTTTTCTTAAAGAGTACTTGACTTTTACAGCTAAGATTCTTCCCTGATGAGAGAAAATAATTTTTGAATTAAGTTTCTGGATAACATGATTTTTCTAAATAATTATTATTTGTCCTTTCATTATACTCTTTAATTTGATTATATTACTTTTTAATCTTATGTTTGTTTGCGTCCATACACCAGAAGAAAAATAAACTAAAATTATCAGGGACAGTGTCAAATGCTTTGCATAAATCCAGGTAGATGATGTCAGTTGCTCTGCCCCTCTCCAGTGCTGTAGCCCCATCACAGAAGGTCACCCAATTTGTCAGGCATGATTTCCCCTTTGTAGAGCCATCTTGGCTGGTACCAAGCACCTCTTCATTTTCCCTGTGCCTTAGCAAAGTTTCCAGGAGAATCTGCTCCATGATCTTGCACTAAGGTGAGAAGGACCAGTCAGTGGTTCCATGGGTCTTCTGCTTTCCTCCTTTTATAAGTGGGGGTTATATTTTGCCTTTTCCAGTCACTGAGGACTTCACCTGCCTGCCACAATTTTTCAAAATTGATGAGAAATGGCTTAGCAACTATGACAGCTCCCTCAGGACCCTCAGATGAATCTCATCAGGTCCTCCCATGGACTTGTGCTTATTCAAGTTCCTTAGGTGCTCTCAAATCTGATCCTTTCCCATATTGGGCTTGGGGTCTTCATTCTCCCAGTTCCTGAGTTTGAGTTTGTTCTCAATTTGGGTAGTACAGCTGGAACACTTCCTGTTGAAGACTGAGGTATAGAAATCATTGAGAACCTCATCCTTCTCTTTGTCCAGGGCAGTCAGGTCTCCTGTTTCCTGCTACAGAGGGCCCTCATTATCCCTAAACTTTCTTTTGTTTGCAACAAACCTATAGAACCTCTTTCTGTTATATTTGTTATCCCTGGATGGACTCAATTCTAACTGGGCTTTGGCTTCCTTAACCTTATCTGTAGCATCCTGTACAAATTCTCTGTATTCCTCCTAGGCCACCTGTCCTCATTTCTACCTTCTGAAAGCTTCTCTTTTTTTGCTCTGAGTTTGCTCCTCAGCTCCTTATTCATCCATAGAGGCCCCCTGACATTTTTGGTGGATTTCCTCCTCATTGGGATGCATTGCTCCTGAGCTTGAAGGAGATAATACCAGTCAGCATTCTTGTGCCCCTCGGTCCTCCAGGGCTCTATCCTGAGTAGTTTCATGAAGAGGCCAAAATGTGCTCTCCTGAAGTCCAGGGCAGTGAGCTTTGTTGCATGGTCTCCTCACTGCCATGAGGACTTCACCACCATCTTGTGGTCACTGCAGCCAAGGCTGTCTTGGATCACTAGAGTCCCCACCAGCTCCTCCCTGTTGGTGAGCACAGAATCCAGCACAGCGAGTGTCCTTGTTTGTTCCTCTATCTCTTGTGTAAGGAAGTTGTCATTGGCACATTCAAGGAACCTCTGGGATTGCTTGTGTCCTACCATGTTGCTCCTCCAACAGATATTGTGGTAGCCGAGCACCAGTGCTCCTTTCTGCCTGTCAAGGGCATCATCAGCACCATCCTCATGGCTGGGTGGCCTGTATCAGAGCCCCCATTAGAGTGTCCTCCAACCCTGCCCTCCTTTCATCTTGACTGAGAAGCTCTTGGTTGGCTCCATGTCCTTCCCCAGGCAGAGTTCCATACACTCCTGCTGGTCGTTGACATAAGGGCTATGCTCCAACTTTGTTTGCCTAGTCTGTCTTTCCTAAAAAGCCTAAAACTTTCCATTCCAGTGCTCCAGTCATGGGAACCATCCCACCATGTCTCTGTGATGCCAGTGATATCACAGTGATGCAGGTGTGCATGTCTCTAGTTCGTCTTGCTTGTGCCCCATACTATGTGCTTTTGTGTATAGGCATCTGAGCCAGATAAAGCCCGGTCCTGGGTTAGACAGGAGGGGTCAAAATCTAGGAAGTGACCCATGCTGCAGGAAGTGACACAATTTCTTTCCTGAGAGAGAGAGCCAATAACCAGGTAGTTTTAAGTATTGATATGTAGGTAAACCAATTAAAAATTGATCTGCCTTTGAGGAAAAAATCATATATAAGCAGAGGACCTCTGAGCCTCTTCCTCTTTAGCCTGTTACTGTAGAGAGAGAAGCATCTCCCTGCTTC
>VZTZ01008469.1:0-27132 GCA_013400955.1 Drymodes brunneopygia | reverse complement strand
TTAGTGCAAGTTTATGCTGCCAAAAGAAAAAAAAGGTAGCTATCATAACAGTATAGTAAATAACCTAGTTAGAACTTTCTTACTCTTCACTCAGGCTCAGCAAGTACCTTTCCTGAGAAAGGGGAGAGAGAGATCTGAAAATGGTAAACATGTAAAGTAAGCATAACTTGTAATGTCCTTCCCAGAGCCAGCAGGAAGAGACAGAAAAGATAATGACTTCTAAAAGTTTTGCTAGGTTTTCTTTCCAATGCCAGTGTTTGGAGCACACTGAGTCATCATCAGCTGTGGACATTTCACTGAGTTTGATTGGATATTTTCATACATTTTGAAAGTCATCCCAAGGCCAGATTTGCAATCTTCATTCAATTAACTGTCACATACAGCCCAGATCCTGTTCCTGTGCACCATATGTGTCTTAATTGTGCCTGGTGACTTAATCTGCAAGGTGCCTCAGATGCACCCATGTGGTCGTTTGGCAGCTGGATCATGAAGTCTTTTGTGACCAGCTATTTTCAATGTTTGTATCAACTGCAAAGCAGAAATAAATAGTGATTACAAAAGGCAAATAATACTCATTTTATTGCCCAGTGAAGGCAAAGTTGGGACAATAGCAGACCAGCTGCTTGGCATGCTTTCTGGGATTTAGAATCCCTCACAGAGACCTAAGCACTTGTGTGTCCATTTGTGAGAATCAGCTTGGATGTTTGTTCTAGAGCTCTATAGCTGCCAGCATTTCTATGCTCTTTATGCTGGGCAAAGTGTCAGCTTGCCTGTACATGCTGGATAAGCAAAGGCTGTGAGCACATTTAGGGGAATGATCAGGGAAAAAGCATTTTCATTTATTCACTGTTAGCACTGAAAAGCAACAAGGACTGAAATACAACCACTGCCACATGCATGAGAAGGATGGCACCCTGGGAAAGGCATTAGGCAACCAGCAAAAAACTAATTTCCAGTCTGATGCCTCTTACATTATAAGCTGTTTTTCTGAGAAAACCCACTGAAAAAAAATTAGATATCATTCTTTGGTATTTGTAATTAGCTCTTAAGAGTAAAATTTCTCTTTCCACTCAATTAATGGATATACTAAAAAAGTAATATATAAAATAGATTATATTATAAATAAAATATATTTTAGCTATATACTTTGACAACTCCTTTTTAGAAGAGGCTAAATCTGATTGCAGATGGGTGAAGTTTATGCTAAGATACTTGTGAATATTCCATAATTAAGGTGGTTTATTTTTAGAATGAAGTCCCTGATATGACCCCTACAGTCCTGTTTTCATTATGGCATGCAAAAGAAATAGGAATTTGTCTGCCTTAAAGTAGATCCTTGTCTGTGACTGCATTTTGATTCCTTCTCACCTGATAGTATTGATGAGTCTATTGACAACTGTCACTTCTCTTCCCACTTATTTCAGTCTGTGCCTGGCCTATATGCATTATTGTCTTACAATTCCACTTGTGGAGAGGTACCATGTCTTTAGACCATCAAAAAAAGCTTTTAATTTAATATTTTAATTGAATGCATATAGTACCATAGTACATATTTGAATACTAAAGAGAATTATATAGATATGTGTCAACANTAAAGAGAATTATATAGATATTTGCGTCAACAGACAAAACACAAAAGACAAAAAAGAAACCCAAAACAAACAAACAAACAAACAAACAAACAAGACTGAGAGAGAGGGAAAAAACCAGAAAAATGATACCAAGACTTCAGCTCAAATAGATCCACAGAATATAGAGGACATATTATTTCAAAAGTGTGTTTTAATGTGGTAAAAGAGTTACTAGTGAGTGGAGGGTTTTAAGACCATTTCTCACAAAAATGCCAAAATACCACCTAAAAATAATGGTTAATCACTTTCTGACTGTTTGAGAGTGTTTTACTCTTTTTTGATAGGAAGTGCAAACTGTCATCATTGGCAGAATGATAAGTGGAGTAATTAATTGCAGGAGCAATTAAGTAGTATTTATTCTGTGTTTTTAAAGCAGCGAATCACTCCAAATTCTAAACTTAAGCCAGCAAGACAGCTTCAATTGTGTCATGAATTAATTATGATCTGCTTAATATCCATCAGAGAGAAATGTCTGACCAAATGAAAGGAAGAGCCTAGAGCATACTTTGAATCTCTCTTTCTCTCTTTATCTGTTTACTTCCCTTTCTCTCTCTGCTGATGACACAGAACTTTCATTCCTTTCTAGTTAATTACCCTATTTGCCCCCTTCCTGGGCTCCTGCCTCCACTAAAGAACTGGAAAGACATTTGCTGATAGCGTGGTTCAGTCGATTTGATCATCTGTGTCCTTGTGTACACTTCATCTGCATGTTTATGCTGCATGTTCTTCAAGGTACCACTACTCAATGTCTGGCCAGGCAAACCTGGACTTTCCTCTTATTTCCTAGTCATAGCAATAATCAACATAATTAATAATAACAGCTATCACATGTATTTAAGCAGATTTCATTACTATTTCTTAACTTTTCACTAAATTTTTGTTACTCATGTATGAAAACTTTTTTCCTGGTTGAAATAACTTGAATGTGCATTAAATGAGTTTGCCAATGATACAAAATTAAGAGAAGCTGTGGACACCCTTGAGACCAGAGAAGCCTTAAAGAGAGATCTGGATATCATCAACCATATGAAATTTAGCATGAACTGGCACCATGGAATAGAGTAATCCAGGTTATACATACAAATTGGGGGATAAAAAGCTGGAGAGCAGCCCTGCAGAAATTGATCTATGAGTTTGGGTTGGTGATAAATTTTATGTGAGTCAGCAGTGCCCTGGCAGCCAGGAGGGCAAACCCTGTCCTGGGGGGCATCAGGCACAGCATCGCCAGCTGGGCAGGGGAGGGGATTGTCCTGCTCTGCTCTGCACTGATGTGGAACCACCTCAATTACTTTGTGCAATTTTGGGTGCCTCAGCATAAGAAGAAAATTAAACTATTAGAGTGTGTCCAGAAGTGGGCAACCAAGATGGTGAAAGGCCTCAAAGGCAAGACTTTCAAAGGGTGGCTGAGGTCACTTGATGGTTTGTTCAGCTTGGAGAAATGAAGGCTGAGGGGTGACCTCATCACAATCTACAACTTCCTCAAGGTGGGCAGCAGAGAAGGTGGAGGAGGTGTTTAACTCCTCTCTCTGGAGACCAACAATAGGACACAAGGAAACAGAATGAACTTGTACTAGTAGAAGTTCTGACTAAATTTTAGATANAGGGTTGCATTGGTGGATTACATTAAATGTCCAACACAAGAACCCACTATTAGATGAGATAGTACTAAACATCTTAGTCCTACATATATATATATGTATATATACATAAATATATATATTAGGTGTGTATATACATATATTAGGTATATATATTTCTTTGAAAGTACAGATGATAAAGCAGAAAGGAAGAAATATGTGAGAAACAAAATTAATACCATGAAAGACTTATCATCAGATTTGTTTTACTTTCCATTAAAAATTTGAATACATGAGGTAAAACAAGAGGGGGAAGAAAGAAAAAGCATGAGTAAGCAAGAATAAGTCAAGAAAAATGGCAAAGATTCCAATTATTGTCATTAGTAGTGTCATTAATAACTTGCTGCAGTCATGGAATCTTAATATGTTCCCATATCCCACAACAAGTAATTGTGTCCACCCAGAACAACTGGTTTTGTTTTCTAAACTATGTAACCAAAACATTGACATCTATTGTTTTCTTTCTGCAAAGATATATAGCCAATCTGTAAAACAATTTGCACTTTAAAAATTGTATTATATTACCTCAGATTCAATTTTAAAGCACAATAAGAGGTTTCTTATATAATGTGTTATTTTAAGGAACTTCAAAGAACATGATTAAAGGACAGGCTATGCTATAAAACTTGGTAGCAATTTAACATTTATTCTGATGGGTAATTTCTAGAGTTCTTTCTATTTAGTGATGAGTTATACAGGACCATGCAGAGTGTCCACAAGAACAGCAAAATTAAAGGAACATAAAAGCAAATATACCAATGAGAAATCATTTAGATCCAAAAAATTACATATCTTAATTTTAAAAAGATTTATGACCTAAGCAAGGTTTTGGAATATTTTGTGGGTGGGTTTCTTTCATGTCACAATAAAAACAGGGATAGAACTGAGATATTTGAATGTAGTTTGAGCTTTGAGTATTTAAGAAAGTAAACACCTCTACTAGCATATGCAGCAGTTATCCCACTCAATAACTACAGGCATTCATCTTAAAAAAACCCAAAAATACCCCCACTGTAGCATTTGCAAAGAAAATAATCAAGAACAGAAGTACATTTTGCTCTCTGTTTTCTCACTGAGTTGTTATATGACCTGTGGAGAGGAACATACTTGACTTTCCTGAACCTTTGCTTACTTTCCATCACACTGAAAAATATAATAATTCTAGTTATATTGAAATCTCTGCAACAACTGGACTTAATCCCATGAAATTAATTTAAGGAAATTATTCTCCTGCTTGAAGATAAACATGCACTAAAAGCATATGAGGATTGAGGCATATGGAAATTGTAGAGTCATGCCATAAAGAAATGCAGAATATTCCATAGAAAATTTGTCAAGTGGATCTTAATAGTAATCAGTCTGAAGTAGAAACAAATTTGTCATCCATCATAAATTAATATTTCAGAGGGAACAGCTCTGAGCATATGCAGCTCAGTTTTGGGAGGCAAAGCACCTTGAGCAGTTAGGCACCACTAAACTTTCATATGCCACATGCATAATTCTAAGCTTGCCTAGAAATAATTACCTAAATATGTATTCTTCAATGTTCTACAACATAAAACATTCATGCATCTGCCTGTGCATACCTATATCACTTAATTGCAATTTATTGTTGGTGTCATGTTCTGAAATCAAGAGAATGTACATATCTCCAAGTAGAGAAAAAAAAAGCCTAGTTGATTCGACACTCCTACCCATGCTTTGACAATTTTTGACAATTGCACTTTAATCACATTTTGTCAAAGCAGATTGACTATTCAGAAGTTTTTTTAAGTTGCTACCATTTTTGTTTCTAGATGCTGTGCCAAAATAACCATGCCAAATTTCAAAACTTTGATGTTTCACTTTAAAGTTTTTTTGCTGAATTGGGCTATGAATGACAGACTTCTTAAAAATATTTTTTTGCACTCATTACAAGACTCAATTTCTAGAGCTTCTGGGATTTTCAAGCCCTTTCTGTCTCAGAACAAAAACTTAACACTTGCAAAATATTTTTCTTATGTGGATATCCATCATAAACTCAACATATGCAGTTGTTTGCAAAGATGTGGAAACATAGAAACTTAGCAACTCACAGGGTGCCATAATTATTACTAATAACATTTTTGTTCTGATCCTATAAATTTCCTTTCACGATTTTTAGATGTATCTAATAACATATAGAGGCTCAAGTAAGAGGTTCATTATACTGCAATTATTCTCCTTCAAAATAATCACCTTGGTCCTTTTCTTTCTCTTTCTTTCTTTCTCTCTTTCTTTCTTTCTGGACCCTGATTCTGAAATACTTTGTCATTTTGGAAAAGGAACACAAGTGAAAAATGAAGTGTTTATTTAGTTGTATGGATAGACTTAGAATTGGGGTAATTTACTGACATGCTTAGTTAATTTAACTAACTTAGCTAACTTTATCACTGATTTAACATCTTTTGTGAATCAGAACCTTCCTTTACTTGGCAAGGAGAACACAAAGTTAAAATACAGTTCCAAAGCAGGGATTTTAACTACATTTTAATGGGATTATTCACTGGTACTTGCCAATATGAGTAAGATTTTCACAAACTGATCCAATGCAAATAAAATGTGGCTGGGAACTAGGTGGAAAAATTTGTTCACAGATAATCTCATCAACCGTATGCACATTCATGGAAATAACATTGGATTTCAGGGGGGTTTTATATCATTTTTTTTTCTTTTGAGTATGCAATGATTCACTAGTTAGCAAAAGCCACTAGGTGGCATTTGTGATTTATTAGGCTGGAAGCACTGGTTTAAATATTACATCTAATCCTTGGTTTCAAGAGAACAAGACATTTAACATTCCAAAGCATTTAATTCAAGGACCTCCCTCCATAATTAGATAAATGCGTAGAATTTGCACTTCTGCTACATCATCTGGAAACCCACTTTCTGAAGTTTCCATTCAACTCCTAGATGTTCTCAGGCATGTATTCCCTGACCCCACAGCACCAGCTTACGTAAGTAATTACTTGTCTACAATTAAGCTCTAAATAATGCAATCACTCCATTCTTGTCCTGTCACTCTAGTCCCAACCACAACAAATAGGGCTAATCACATACTTACTCAAGTGTGTAATTATTTACAGTTAAACTTCCGTCACTTTCACCCTGTTTGGAAACAGTAGAACACAACCTGTAATTAACAAATGTTGCTGCAGGCACTTTTACTTGGAAATAAGCCATGGATTCAGCACCTATGTGAGCAAAGAGGTAAACCCTTTGATCCAGGGTTCTGGCATGGATTCTTCCCCTTGGGCTAGTCTATTATCAGCCCCCAATAAGGCAGAGAGATCAATGAATTATTATTATGTCAAATAAATCTCTAGAAAATTACTTGTCTCCTCTTTGTCAGAATTTATATTCACTTACATCATGCTTATATGCATGAATATGCATGTATAAGTATATATACCAAAGTTATACCAATGTATATGTATTAATGTGTATCTGAAGATGTAAGAATTAATCAGATATACAACTGATTTTGATTTTCTTTGAAATGACAGTAAAAATTTTGACATTCACAAATTAGATTGATGGATATAGGCCTTGACTTGTTACTTTTTTATATGGTTACTGGTCACTTATTTCCTTGTTTGGAACCTGACACTGTGATAAAAGAAATCGTTCTTTCTTGAACTTCTTTCAAATCATTATATTCAGCAAAATCCAATGACATAAACAGGTGCAGAAACAACTGTATGTAAACATGTAATTAAAAAAACTAGTCATAAATCAAATGCCTTTATGCCCTGCCCTGGTTATTTGTACTGAAACCTTCCAACTCAGAAATCATTGTCTCATAATAAATTGAGCACATCACACATGTAACATTAAACTGTATGTGCCCTTATTTCATACTGAGTCAGGTTCTGTCACACGTACTCAGCTTGAGCTGTTCCTTACTCTATCCCAAGGGCTGGTAAAGAACTACTCAGCCTGAACAAGACTACAGAATTCGTCCATTGGAGAAGATTGGAAAATTAGAAAGAACTCATTTGCCACCTGCCCTTAGCAGTAATTCCAGAAGCAGATGGAATATGAGATTAAAAACAGGACCTGATTTTTGCTTACTGGCACATAAGCAGATCATTTAGAAGAAAGACTGGGTAAGAACAGGCACAGAAAATAATTGCCCTAACACTTGTTTCCAGTTTGTCAAAGATAGTGGACTGTTCATTTGTTCCTTTCCTTGCTCTATTCCCTGTTTTATCCTCAATATGCCTATAGCTCATTTTGTAACTGTTGTCATAGACTAAAGTTATTTTACACCCAGAAATCAGGGTGAGTTGATGAAAGATAACACAGACTTTAAACAAGCCTTTTTGTGGGAAGACACTGGATTTGAAATTCTTCACTAAATTATTCAATAAATTCATTGGCCACTATCAGAGATGGATAATCCCGTGTATGAGACCCTGCTTCTTTTGGGTCAAACTGGTGTTTTTACTGGTGTAGATCAGTGCAAGGAGGTGAGGGATTTAGCTTAGAATGTTTCAGTTGACACTGGATGAAAGGAACAAAGGGAGTCAGAATACAAGTTATCAATGCACTTTTGTGATGTGAATAGTCAGAGTTGTATACTATGAAACTGGAAATCATGAAAATTAATTATTCAGTGCGCCTACAGTCAGTCTGTAGAAAGGAAAAGTCTGAGGATTTCCTTCCTAGTCCTTAACGATGTCTGGCAAACAGGTTTCAATAAAAAGCCTGGGTATCCAATTACCATGGAAACAGTCATACTGGATGGAGTCTGTGGCACTCAGCTAGTTAGTAGTCAGTTGCTGTTGAATTACAGTGATATGAAATTGCTGTAGTCTCACGATACTTTTTGAAATGGCAGTAGCTGCCTCCCAGTATAATGACTTACTTGAACAGTCTATATCAGCCAGAACAAAATGCTCAGTAAGTGTTTCCAAGTTGACAGATATTCTGTTAGGGAGCGATTATTTGCTGTCAATATGATGCAGGGAGAATGCAGACATGCTGGCCTTTGTTTACTTTTTTAGCTGCCTGCTAAGACCATGACCTTTTGCTGAGGATGGTATACATTTGTTGAACATTTGTTTAAACTGTCTTCCCACCACTGACAAACATAACCTGTCAGATTACATTATGCAAATGAGTTGCAAGGGAAATAAAATAAAATTTTATATTTTTCTACCTAGTAATACTTTGCACATCTTTGTATTTATGACACTTTAAAAATATGCAATCCTTGGAGGAAAGTGAGTGATTCATATAGTTATTGCATATAATTCTTCCACACCAGAAAGTCTGTCAAACTGTCATTGCAAGCTGCCATCTAAGAAGCTGCCCTTCAGAGTCTTAATTTCCCTTTCCTTCCCCCTTACACCCCACTAAGATTATTTACAAGACTGTGGTAACCACATCTGAAATCAGCCTTTGTCAGGTTATTAAAGATTTGTAAACTACACGAGAGAGTAAACTACAAGATGTTCTGACAAGGAGTTGGGTATATCAGTAATGACCACTGCCAGTTTCTTGTTATCATCAGAGGGTAGTATATGCTGCAAGGATTTACCTGCACACTAAGCTTTTTTCCCAGCTGTTGATTCTATTCTCTTTCCACTGAGTATTAAACACATCCTTTTGTCACCAGCAAGAACAGGAAACAAAGTGCATTAGGACTTTTTCTTTACTATTCAGTGTTCTGAATGTGAAAAAAAATGTTTGATTTGCAGTAAGTCACCAGCACTGCAAAATATATGCAATAAAATGCATTGTATTAACTAGCTTTTCTCTCTCCTAAGGTATGTGTTTCACAGAGAAGGTCAAGATTTCTGTTCACAATTCATTAAAAAGATTTGCTCAATTTTTTGTTCCCTAAAATGTGAAAATTTGACTCCTAAAGTTCAGTGAGATTTCATTTTCTTACAAAACCACATGATTTTTTTGCTAAAAGCATGTAAAACTGAACTAATGAAATCTTTGTGTTTGCCATCCATCACACTGAAAGCCAAGTCTAAGAAATTGATACATGCANCCTATGTTAAAACTACAGAAACACAGATAAAATATATGCCTCCAGATAAGTCTTAATCTGACTGCTGTTTTCTTAGTCCTGAATTTATTGAAAGAATTTTACAGGATCCAGAATATGGATGGTATGGATGGTTCTTCACAGCTGAAGATAAAAAAAAATTGGATACAGTTTCAGTATTAAGAAAATAAATCATAAAATGTGATTAGGTTGCAAATTTGGAAATCCCTAAAATGGCTGCAGTTATGGAATAACATTTCAAGGTGAAGTTAAAAAGTTACTGCACATGAAAGCTTTCTGTCTTTTTGTCAGTAGAGGGAAGAACATATTCTACATGCTATCTGTTGCTTATCATTTATAGGGAAGATGAAGATTTTGGTCATTAGTCCCTTGTAGCTAGGTGAGGTAAATCTACCCAATTTATATTTTTTTGCTACGTAAGAAATTCCATATCAAAATGTATTTTATTCATTGTCATTGTTTCTATGGACCAGATTTCCTAATCATTTATTCACATTACTGTTGTGAGTCTGCTTCGGCACAATCAAGTTGACCTCATAGATAAATCCACAGAACTCAGCATTTGGTAAAATCTGGATGCTTGGCTTTTGACATAAACTTTCTGGAGCTGTAGATTGAAACTTTAGGGAGCTGGTTAATCTGTGGCTGAGTCATTGAACTCCAGGTAATACTAAACATCCACATGGGGATGTGGTTTACAAAGGTTTGAGTCTCATAACTTTGTAGCTCCAACTGACAGTTTGAAACGTAGTCCAAGTTACCTCAGGGGGGTCTACTTTAAAAATAAGATGTTTTTCTTGGAAGTAAACTGCTACAGAATCTCAGCTGTTGGTCAGCCTTAGGAGATCTCACAAAGTCTGTGTGGGAAAAAAATACAAAGAAAAGAAGGCAACAATTCCTAAAAATTGGGTAGTTAGAAAACTATTTGCTGAAGAACTCTGTCATGGAAGGCTATAAAATACTGAGATTTTCTTACATAACAGTTGCTACATGGTTGTGGGAAAAGGGTAACTCCTCAATTTAAAGCAAAAAAATGGCTGATCCAATAGGTTTTTTAAGATGTTTCTCTGAAGTTCTTTTTGACTGTCACTGCTGAAATAATATAACAGCATATATTAAGATATAAACAAACTCGATGCTGTATCTTCCCCATGGCACAAGACTATTTATTTCCTATACCCATACGTACATAAAGTGAATATGACACTTATTAAAGCTGAAAAAATAAATACTCATGGATTTATGTTATTTATTGTACAATTTTTGTCTGGCATGGAAACTTTCAGTTCCTTTTTCTCTGCTATTCATTTTTGTACAGTTACTCATTTAAATAATTTCTCCTGAAAATGCAGCAGAAATTAAATGTCTATCCACATTCAAGCTAAATTAATTAATTCTGTTTAATGTTACTTAAATGAACACAAAAGGAATTAATCATCATTAGAAGGACACTGGAATGCTTTACCCTTTAAGCTTTAATATACTGCTAGGTTGTGTGACATTAGATATGAACCCATGGTTAAGCCCCTAGATGCAAGGATTTGAAAAGTATTGGGAGTCTACGTCTGTAACTAGACTGGGGAATTTTGCTCTCATCTCACTTTGAAAGTGATACTTATTATGCTCTTTTGAGTTCTTAATGTTTTTAACTGGTATGCTTTCTCATAGCTTTTATCCACTCTCTTGAGTCAGAGGCCAGAAAGGAGTTATGTCTGCATAAGCTTGTTTGGACACATGCACTCTGGTACAAATAAAGGGATACAGTGGGCAAGACTTGAGGATGGAGAGAAATGTGAATTATATGTGCTTCTTCCACAAGTAAGATACAGAAATTTTTCAGGATTACTTAATAAAGTGTCTCCACAGCTTTTTTTCCCATTTATCAATTCAAGTTAAGGATGTTTCCTAAATTCTTAGCCGAGACACCTTTGCCTATCAGAGGATAGTAAAATATAAGTTTCTAAAAATTTAAATGTCTGGAGAATTGGTTTCATAATAAATTTCACATAGCTTTCTATTTATTTCCCTCTAAATTTTTATCACTGCCATCCCCCTGCTCTTCTCTGACATTGCAGTACTAGATAATATTGTGACATACTGAGAAATAGAATCACAATAATACAGAATAAGACAGGCTGGGAGGGACCTTAAGTAGGTCCTGCAAAAGTTAAAACAATCACAAAGTCAGACAAAGTTCCTCAGCACTTTGAACATCATGTCTTGGAAAACCTTCAAGACCAGACACTTCAACTGCTATGGACAATCTGCTGTACTGCTTGACAGTCCTGAGGAAGAAATGGTTCCCTTCAATCCACTTGTACTCCTGCCATAAACCAATGTGAAGAGACTGACTCAGGTTTTGTGATAACCTCACAAGTATCACGAGGCCACCTGGCACCTTCCCTTCTCTGGGCTGAACAAACCTAATTCCTCCTTTACTTTATTATTATGCCTTGACCAGTTTATCCTTCCTCAGTTGCTGTTTTTGGCCATTAAGTTTACTGGCCTCAGGAAAACTGAATGAATGTCTCCCAGCATGGAATCCATTCTGGAGAACAAAGACAATGTGTGGCTGGGTATAAACATGTGCAGTAATTTACCTCTGCTGACATTCTCATGTGGAATGAGCTACTTCAAACATCAAAGTACAGACATTTACAAGTAAGCAAAAGGGAAGTCAGGGCTTATGCACTACCATATTTTTGAATACAAAAAGATTGTTTCTTCTTTCAGAAGTGCTTGAAAGAAGAAATAATAGCCATTGGTAGACACTTGTGATCAGTGACTGCACTAAATATAGCAACAGATGTATGACAGGGAAAGGCCATGTCAGATGGAGGTTTTACTGGATCCTTTAATGGATTGTTTGGCTATTTATCTTTGGAATGCAATTTTTCTGTCATTTCTTATCTAGTTCCAATTTTCTGGAAGGAAATGTACAAATCTGTCCTTCCAGAAAAGATCCATCTTCAAATTCCAGACTTCAGTGAAATAGTTAATGCCTTGTCCACAGAATCAGACTTTTGTTCTAACTGTTCTCAACTTAATACTTCTGCTTGGGAACCAGAATTTTATTGTGAATTGCCCAATAGAATTACAATGTAAACTTACACAGTGAGGTAAAATTGTCACTTCAAAATGTGGAAGGTGAATAACTGAAAAGAATGGCTGTTACATGATCACAAGAAAACTGAGGAAGATTCTTCATCATTTTCAGTAAACTGCTGCTTCTTCTGAAAGCAAGTTGATGAGGAGAGCATTAATACCAGCACAACTTAAATTGCTGTGATCTGGTGCATGATAATTTTTCTGCACATGAATAGTCACAATAGTGACATCACACCAGGTTTGTCCTCTGCATACACAGTTTAAATAAGGAACTCTGATCCACTAGGCCTTGCTTACCCCCAAATAAGTGAGGTACTGCTTTGAAGGTATCTGCATAAGCATTCTAGCATGTAAAAACCTCCTAATAACCAATTGATGCTTTCAACATGTGATCTGCTCTGTATAACACTGTCATCGTGAGAAACAGTTGAATACCAATTTATCTGCAGCTTTGCTGAAAGGTTTATAGCACAGTGAGTGGTAATCACATTAGCTGCCTTTATCACTTGGACTGTACATTACATTAACATAATACAATTTTATAGCTTTAAGAAATATTAAACTGAAATGAAGGCAAGCAGCGCTTCACTAATGGATTTACAACATCCCTTATCCCTACTCAGCTACAATGCCTATAATCAGAGAGAATAATATTTGCACTTCTTTAGAAAGAGCTGTTCATTTCAAATGTGTTATTCTGCTAAAGAGTTGCAATCTAATTGGTTTGTTGAGAGATGCAGAGACTGCTTTTGTCCTTAATCCTGATTTTAAATTGCTCTAATTTTTTATTCTTGTATATATCTATAACAGAGGGACACGTGCATACGCACATACTTCTGTAAGAGATTTTGAGACAGAAAAATCTCTTCACTACAAACATACCACTGAAATTTGGTTAAGATGAATAAGTAATTTGCCTTGAATCTTCTAAAAACCTTTGATTTTCCTCTAGGTTTCTGAAGTAGCTTTGGTTCCTCTGGCAGGGAACATCAATAAGTTAAATAAACAGCAAAAGGAATCTACTTAATCTTCTCATCCAAATCATCTCCCTGAAGTAAGGGAAAAGAACACAGCAAACAAAAACAACTGTTCCTGTTCTAAAGAGAGTTTGATTGAGTAATAGTAGAAGCATATTTTCCTTGTTTTCACACTCTGACAAAAGCATAAAATTTGTAAATAAGAACCAAAGGTATTACTGAATTAATCTTCATGTGCTTAATCCTTTATATGATTTTTTATTTTTTTGCCAATCCCAGTAAAAATAATTACTAACAATAACCAGAAATTGTTCTGCAAATAGTTCACAAGAATACTTGTATCTCCTGTCATCATTCCTCTATAGTCCACTATTTGTTTCAAGACTCTCAGTGTTCCTAAACCTTCATTAAAAGTTATATTCAACCTTCTCATTTGGTAAAGATCTGACCCACAGCTCACTAGCTCTGGTACAGAATGAATCTAGAGTCTGTTCTAAGTCTGGCATCCTTTTCTCATCCTCAGCATATAGTTTTGTTCTTTTGGAACACAGGAGGCATTTGCATACACAAGTGCTGATTATTCAGGCCAAACATTTCTGTATTGACTTAAGACTGGGGACCAGGGTCTCACACTAAAGGAGTTGCCCACACTGAATCTTTATGCAAGATATCCTTAGAAGTCACAGTATGCTGCTTGTGAGATTTATGTGTAGGAATGGCTTCAAAGTCCTTGTGTAATTAAGGTGAAGTTTTATGTTTTTTTCTCCATTAGCAACTGTTACATTTTTCTGTAACTAGCTTTTAGGGGGAAAAAAAAGGAGAATTAGACTTTTTAAGCATAATATATGTTACTTTTTTCCTGTGTAATTCACTGGTCCATGGTCCTTTTATATAGATTATTTGCACTTACAACTGATTTGCATTTTCCTAAGTTTAAAAAGATATACAGTAGAATTATACTAAGAAAGAAAGAAAGGAGAAGACATTTTCTGGTTTCTTTGCCTGCTCATGACCTGTTTAAACTGTTCATGACAGCAGCATTGCTTGTTCATGCAATTTGACTTGTTCTGGACAGTTTGCAACAGAGATCAACCACACAAATATGTATTTATTGAGAGGCTGATAATCCTGCCAATCCTGTGACTCTACCAAATGCTCCACCTCAATTTCCAAATATCTAGAGTGGCGCTAAGAGTCAGAGAGGAATTGGCAAACCCACTGGAATGAACGTTTACTTCCTTGTTCAGGATTTAATATTTACTCACTTTTAACAGAAATATGGGAACTTTCCTGTCTCTTCACCACAAGATTTATGATTTCCTTGCTTGTATGATTGTCTGATGGTATTCAAAGGTGTGTTTTGGGAATTCTTGAGTTGAACTTTTTCCTACTGAAGTAAAAACTGCTAAACATCTGTCAAGCACGCTCCTGTGTTTATTATTTCATCCCATTTATGGTTGGCCGGGATTTTTCATTCAGCTACTGTGTCCTCCCAATATTATTCCAACTTTGAAGTTTATTTATTATAGTGAGAGAAAAGTAAATGTGTTGAAAAAGCCTTATAAGAGTGGGGCGTGGTTATATAAAATGACTGTCATCTTCCCTGGAGATGAACCTGCGGAGCACATATATTTATTCGAATTTCAAATCTTTATATATATATACACACTTATGCATATTGCATTTCCCTTACATATTCAGTTTTATTATGTGCTTCTTTCCTTCTTGTGCATAAAGAAAACACATGGTCTTGAGGCTAAAATTTACCGTAAAAATAAGCATCATTTTATTGTTAGTTCCAGTTCAGGTACTGACTGCAGCAAGTGTGTTGCAGTTTTCTTGTACCTCAGATTATCTAGGTAGGAAATAGAGATGTTGTTAAACTTGCCTCTTGGGGCTGTACAGAGACTTGTTATCTTCAGGAGATAGGCAAGAGATGCATGCATTGTTAGCAACATTGGAATAAATCCACTGACTTCTTAGATGCCAAGTATATTGGGATATTTCCAATTCAGTGAATCTGGTTAAAAAGGGCATATTTCTTGACGAATCTCTGCCTGGACTTTGTGTGGTTAAATGTTACAACATTTATTACTTCCTAGTGCCAGAAGTCAGCAGTTGAAAGCTGTGATTCACAGAAGAAAAGGCCTGACCTCCTGTAATGGATGGCCAGCTCCCCTTTGGTCTCTGGGAGGGAAATGTGGTGGGGCACTGAATATTTTGATAGTTAATATATTTGCTATTTAAAAACCAATTTGGACATTAAAAGAAGTCTTTATGTAACAGATTTCATTCATCTGCCTAACACAGTAAGCTTTGATTTAGGCAATCAAGATTTTCTTTATATTTAATTGTGTACACTGTTTTTCATTCAGTCAATGAGTTGTCAGCTTTTCATGTATTTTTAAAGCCTTACAAGTAGATGAACTGAAGTGCTGTTAATTATAAATTAAATATTCTCAGAGTAGATTGTAAAAAGTTCAGATGAACCCAATTAAGAAGAATGCAGCTGCCTTCTGCACGTCTAGGCTCAATTATTTTAAAGTATACGATAGCACAGGAAAATAATCAAACTTTTCCTATCAATTATAAATGTGCTTCTTAAACGAGATGCTAAAAAGTCAGAAATGTATAATTCAAAAGTGAAATTAATAGAAATACATTACTCTTTGTTCGGCTTTTTAGTACCTGCATGGTCAAGTGCTATTTTTACAAAAAAGATGATCTTACAGATTTGCAGACCTTTTTTATCTATGATATCTTTGGTTTAGAAATTCTTCTGCTACTGGATGCTTGCTATAGAAATTATTCTACTACTGAATGCTTTCTATAAATGCTGCACTTCTGCTAGCCAGTTGTAATCATGGTAGCATAAATCTGAATGTTTATTTCGCTATTTGAATACTCAGGTCTCTCAGTTTCATAGGAGTCTGCAAAATTTCCACTGTTCCATCATATCTTTTCATTTGCCTCATTTGATCAATAACTTTCCCCAGCATCATAAATGTACTTGATGTTTCAGAAGACCATGCTGACCCAAGTTTATTATCTCAGCACATTAAGCTGCTGAAATAAGATGTTGGAAGTCATTTCAAAAGAAGCTTAGCAAGGAATGTGTAAATATTCTGGCCTGAAAAAAGAGAAAGATTTTCTGAAAAGAGGTGTTCAAAGCAATGAAGGATGTGTGGTGATCAGGATCTTTGTCTTTGCTAAGAGACATGCGACAGAAATCTATGAAAAACTGAATTAGAGCCCTATTTTGTCTTAAGGCCGGAGAAATGGATAACTTTGGATAGAACTGAGTCTCCCCAACCCCTTTTACTGGTCTTGACTGAAATAGTAGCCATCTTATGGCTGGGTTTTGTCTCTGCTAGCTGTAATGAAAGACCACTCAAATACCACATTGACTGGTGAAAGCATTTCTGTGGTAGGACTCAGTGTATTCATGAGCAGTTCAAAATCTTTTATTTTTTATTTTAATATTCTTTATCTCTTCCCCCTTCCTATTTAACTCACTTTTGTATTTAAAAATAACATTCTTCTCTTAAGACTTGCCATTCCTTTGGTTATCGCAGTAGCACTCACCTTTACCCACAAAGACTGACTTTTTTTCCTTTTAATGAGTGATGAGAGTAGTTTACCATATTTTAGAGAAGTGGTGTGCAGAGTGATACCAGTATTTTAGGTTTTGTACTGGAAGCTGATGTCCCTGCATATGCTAGAATCACACTTACCTTTCTTTCAGCTGGTTCCTCTTTATGACATCTTCTGATCCACTTATAAGGCCAACTTTTTCATTTGCTTCTGGTTGATGATCTTCCAGTTTATGACAAATTCTTGGTTTAACTCTTAAATGTGCACCATTGAGGATACTGTACTGTTACATTTAATCCTGTTTCCATTGCTCCACTCCAATAGTCATTAATTTCTTGCATGTTTTCAGGAAGCAGATTAGGGCAAGGATTTATCAGTCTCCTTTGCAGTTCTGATGACGTCTTTTTGTTCCTAGACCTGTATCAGATTTATCTTTTAATGAAAATCATAAGCCTGTATCATCTCTCTTATATTCTATTCCCAAGGGCCTGCTTCTTATAAGCTTCCCACTCTCTTCTTCACTCTATTTTTTTCAATTTAGATTCTTTTGCATTATACATAACAATTTTATTCCTAGAGAGACTTTACATTTGCTGACTGTAACTATTTGTATCATCTTTCAGTTTGATGTCACTCTAGTACTGTGCACAACAGACATTTGCTCAGGATAGGAGTATATGTGAAAAAAGAAATATTTCAAAAATATTATACAACCACATGCAAAATTCCCTCGGTATAATAAGAGAGTATTAAGTCTAAACTATGCACAGTACATCTGTCTTATTCTAAATAAACACTTTTACACGAATTGTTTCAACACAACAAGGAGACATCAGATGAGTCAACCTTGAGAAGCTGGACATCTTAATGCTCACTGCTTACAGCCATAATATCAATGAAAAGGGTCATTAGTAGAGTGGTAGTTGGTCTCAGCTTTGAATTCCAGTTTATGATGAAAAAATATTCAGGTTTTATTGTACTGTAAAAGCTTTAAAGAGTGGTGGTGATTTAGAGAAATAACTTTTCTGTGAGTAAGATTACTAACATCCCTTTTTATTGTGACACCAAAACATACTTGTTCCTCTTTAAAGTGTTTTTTACAGGACAGTGAAGTCAGATTCTGATGCATTCTAAACTATGAAAACAGATCTGAGATCATTTTAAGTTATAATTTCTGAGACAAAGGAAAGTATAAACTCTTGCAAACTCAGTCTTGTATTCCCCCCAAAATAACCATAAGACTAAAAGTATTAATGTAGTCTAAAATCTCTCCTTCATCTCAGTTAAAATTTAAAAAGAAAATTAAAAAATGAAAATAATAAAAAGGAGCATGAGTTTGAAAGTTATCACTTTCCTTTGTTTTCATAGATCTGGGTAAAATGCCTGGTTCTTCATTCCTTCTGGAGACCAATTTCTCTCAACCCCCATACCTCTTTCCAGCTTCTTACTATCCACACAAGAAAAAGCCACATATCATGTCTGAAGACACTTTCAAAAGAAGATGGTTATCTTGAAGGTCTGGTTTGTGTGGTTCACCTTAAACGTATTTAGGTTTCAAGAAGGCTAGTATTTTCACTCCAGTGGTTTTTGAAAGTCTGTCTTATGTGCCATCACAAAAAGTGCATGCAGAAGTATCTTTTTTGCCTAATCTAATTATTCATTCAATTCATTAATGTATCTCCATTTTATTGTCTGCTCCCAGAAGTATGTATTTTCCAGAATCACATTATTCAACTGTCATCTCTACTCCTTACAACTGTGGGGAACGAGCATGTCAAAGTAATCAAAACCAAAAAACCACTCCACAAATTAGGTTTTAAAACCCCTTTTTTTTGTGCTTAGGCTTGATTTATAATGCTCAATTACTGGTGGTTTGAGGAAATTTGAAAAGAAGTTAAGCACAGCTAATAATGGTAAGTAACCATTGTATCTAAGTGTACCCTTTCAATGTTTTCCTTGTTTAGTTTATCATTTTAGCTAGGACTTGGAACAGAAGGATAACCCAAACTCTGTGGTTTTACCTAAAAATTATATAACTGTATTTTTCCAAAACCAAATAAAAAAGTCTGCAGAAGTTATTATTTCACTGAGGAACAAGCAGTACTATGAAATCGCAAACACCCCAAACTGAATTTATATTTTTTCAGAAGAAGTTGCTTTCATTCTGCTGTTCTTGCTTAAGCTGTTCATGTGCATGCTGAGCAAATTGTCTCTGTAGTCATGTTTTTTCTACCCACAGATAATGCATCACCATAACGATTCTCTTCTCATGCTGCCCTGAGTAACTCTGCTCCCACGATTCCCCCTAGCTGAGATATGTTTCTCAGCTACCAAGCCTATTTTACAATTTTTACAGTGGCAACTCAGTCTTACTACCTTTGTACCAATGTTCAGAAAGGACATCTAATCTCAGTGTGGAGCACTATTTAAAACCAAGTGACAAATCATGCTGCTGGGGAGCTGTAGATCAGAATTAGCACTCCTACTTACAGAAAAGTGAATGCTAATATATGTGGACTAGAGTCTTTTATGTCTTTAAACATTACTTTACATGTACTTTGTGTTTCAGTAGTTGGCTCAAACCCATGCAAATATCTAACCACTTAAACAGGCACTTTACAGATAATTAGCACTGAACCTGTTTAAATTCTGAAAATGCTTATTTATTTCCTTCTGAGACAAAAACATTGGTAAGTTCTGAAGATGCTTGTGTTCTGTTTCTTTTAATTTTTAGGTTCTCTAGACATCTAGATTTTGGCTAAGAGTTTCTCATGTGCTCATATTTTTGCAGCTAGGTGTACACCCCAGAAGCTTGCTTTCTCTCTGATGTATGGCCCCTATCATCTGAGTTGCATACTCCCTCATCTCACATATGGAACTCATTTGAAAATTGCATTGTGAACATGCATCTATTTCTGCCTAAAAAGAGAACTGGAGGTGAGATCAAATTTATTCTTTATTTTATAAATTAACTCAACGGTAAATGTACTCAGTCAATTTGTAAAAATCTAGGGTTTGTGTCATACTCTGCTTTTTAAAATTTTTTAAGTGACTGTTAGTCATCAAATCATAGCAAAAGGTACTAGTGAAAGGTATTTTAAATTTCTTTTGAAGTTGCTCTATTTTGCACAGTATAATTAAATGCTTGCTGGGTCAAAGGAAAAAAATAGAGTAATAAAGAAACCACTAGGGAGAGAAGTAAGAACTGAATATTAGTGTCATTGGACACCTTACATAATAACTTTTAATACTAAATACAGCAGGGCAGTTGCTATCCTAGAACGCTCACTATTGTGTTAGTGATATTTTCTTAGAATGTGGATGAACTTACAAATCTCAGCAGGCACTGGAAAAGGTGTTTGAATCCCTATGTTACTACATTAGAAACTGGAAGTATCAGAAAGTAGGTGATAGATTTTTTGAGAGCTCTAAGAGACAAGACTTCGACAAGTGAAGAGCTTCTGGGAGTATGTGAAATTGTGGCACCTGTGTCCATTCACGCCTAAAGTGAGGCAACTGAAATATGCTCTTCCATGAGACTGAAAAGATGCTCTTCCATTTGGGCTCTCTTTCTGTCTCCTAATCATTATGCTGGTTTGTGCAGATTTCTTTCTAAAATAGCTAAATTTGTACTGTAAAAAGAAACTACACACTTAACTTCAGGCTGTCAAAGTCACCAAGACAGCTATATTGTTGTGTAGAAGACAACCAAAGTATCAGAGGACTGCTTCTTCCTCTGTATCATGTGGCTTGAATTATGCAGGCAATTTGTATGTCACACAAAGGCCTTCAGTGCAAGCTTCTAGAGATATTTGAGTTGTGCTTAGTTAGTTGTTCTTCTTTCCAGCTTTCCTCAGTAAATGCTGGCCACCTATATACTGGAATGCTGCTTCTAAAATGGTTAAGATTAAATTAACCCTATGTTTCTTATTGAAAGGAACAACAAATTTAAAAAAACCCAACCAATCAAAAAAATTCTAAAAAATATTCAGGTAATATTTTACAACTATGAAGTAAAAAATTCTAAAAAATATTCAAGTAATATTTTACAACTATGAAGTCCAATGTGGACTCTGATAAACACATCTTTTCTGAGTGCAAAACTGCTAAACATTGCTACAGTAATTATTGCTAAGATAATGAACATTTAATGTAGAGAAGATACTAATTATTATCACTGCAATTTATTATCAATAATATTCCAATTTCCTTGTAAATCTGAGTTTTCATCATACATTGACAAAGTCAACACTTTAAAATTTTGCTTAAAACAATAAGAAACAAGTAAATCCAATATTAAATGTAATTTTAAATGGATTTTTGTTTTACATTTCAAATTCTGTTTTTGCTACTGAATTTCAATTATTAATCCTAGCTTACTGATTAGAATTAAATGCCTTCAGCTCATCAAATTTAGGTATTTCAAAATGTATTAAAAAATAATACAGTTGCTGCAATAATGAACTACAACACTAAGAGGTGAAATGAAAGCTTGTAATTTATTAATAGGAAACTACACCAATCAGATTTGCCCAATAAATGTGTGAATCTAATACAAGCCTGAAAATAGACTGAAAATGTATTGGTGACCAAATACTGCATTATACTTTGAGTAAACCCTTGGTTTTTCTAAAAGATTTATTTGACAACAAGACTAACAACTTTTGCAAGACTTAACAGCTTCAGCCCCTGAATCTTTCTGCCAATGAAGAGCAATGAAGTAATGCTTGAAGTGTGCCCAATTTATATATTAAAAAAGCAAACCTCTTTAATAGAAATTGTACTTTCTGCTGATTTTCACAGGAGGTTAAACTAGTTGAAATTTGTCTGGAAAAGAGCATTGCAATTTTTTGCTGATCCTTTCCTTCTTGATATCAAGTAGAGGAGAGGGTAGGCAGGCAGAGGATCTGAGGTGCTGTGAACAGAAGGGACACAGCAATCAAGATAAAAGGCTGAAGTGGGACCACCAGAAGCACAGGCATGTAAATAAAGAAGTGCTTGTACCACAGTCTTGTGAGGGAATCTCTTATTCTCTTCATGGGGAGTCAGCACACTTGAATGCCCCCTGAAATGCCTGTACACTAATGCACACAGTCTGGAAAACAAACAGAAAGATTCAGGAGTCTGTGTGCAGTTACAAGACTATGACCTTATTAAAACAATGGAGATGTGGTGGGATAGATCACACAACAAAGTGCTGCAAAACACAAACACAGGCCCCTTAAGAACCACAGGCTGGGAATGCTGGAGGGAGCTGTCCTATGTGTGAGAAACAAGCTGGAATGCATGAAACTCCTTGTGATGAGCTGAGAGCTGCTGTGTTCGGAACCGGTGGGCAGAACAACATGGGTTGTTCATAATAGGAAAGGAGTAGTTGAGATCTTTATCAGACAATGTGACGAAGTCTCATATTCCCAATCACTGGTTCTTATGCCTGACATGTCACTCTGACATCTGCTAGAAAGCATAGCAAGGCTAAAGCAAACTAGGAGGTTTCTGAATCGCACTGAAAACAGTTTTCTGACACAGGTGATCCCAAAATTAATAAGGAGTGGTGCACCTTATACTTACAAATGGAAGAGGTGGTCAGGGATGTGGAAGTCAGAGACACCCTTTGATTGCAGTAACCAGGGATAGTGGAAATCAGGATCCTAAGAGGCTGGACTAGGGCAAAAAGCAGAATCACCACCCTGGTTATCAGAAGCACAGATTTTGACCTGTTTCCTTTAATCAACAGAGACTAGTGTGAAGTTCTGCACCTCGGGAGAAATAACCTCATGCAGCAATGCCTTTTGGGGCCAACTGGCTGGGAAGCAGTTTTGTAGAAAAAGACCTGGAGAATCTGGTGGAAAACAAGTTTAATAGGACCCAAAAATGTGCCCTCATGACAAAGCAGGCCAAGGAATCCTTGGCTGCATTTAGGAGTGTAGCCAGCGAGTGTAAAGAGGTGATCCTTCCCCAATACTCACTTGTGTACTCATCTGGAGGTGCTGGGCTCTTAAGTACCAGGGAGAAATGGAACTACTGGAGAGGACCAGGTGAAGGGTTACAGAGGGGATTAAGGGACTGGAGCACATTCCATGGGAAGACAGCCTGAGGGAGCTGGGACTGTTTAGTCTGGAGGAGGGTTGGAGGGGGGACCAGCTGAGGTCAGTCACTGACAGCATACTCCAGGGATCAAATACTGGCACCAGTATTAATCAACATCTTCTTTAATAACATGGGTGATGGGGAAGGGCTCATCCTGATCAGGTTTGGTACAAAATCTGGAGAAAAGGCTATAATATGCTAGGTAGGTGTGCTGCCACTCAGAGGGACATCAACAGCCTTGAGAATTGAGCAGATAGGAACCTTTTAAAGTTCAGCAAAAGCTCCAGTTGACCTTGCTCGAACAGTGGGATTGCACAACATAGTCTCAAGGGTTCCCTTCCAACCTAAAAAAATATGTGATTTTGTGATTCAATATTTGATGAAGTACATTCTGCATTTATTTTCACTGATGTTGATAGGATATCATTAAGTGTCTAACCCCTAGAGGCATGCAATGAGCAAATGCCTCTGAGGGCTATGCACTATCCTGTATTTAGAAGAGATCGTATCATAGGTTAACAATCTTTGACAAGGGCTGTAAAAAATCAACTGTAAAAGACTTTGAAACAGCTCACTAGAAAGGATGACTGACTAATTATAGCTCAAGAAAATTCTGCTATGCAATTTCTAAGGTGATATTCCAAAGCTCATCAGAATAATTTCCTTCAGCATCTATTGGCTTGGATCAGGCCTATTTTGAATTAAAAAAACAGGCAGTGTATAAAAAGCACAAATAAGGAAACATTTTAAAAATACTATAGACAGAAAATATCTACCTCATATAACATTTTTTGACAAAATAAAGAAATCACATTATCAGAAATCTGGTAATTACAGACTTCTTAGTTATGGAACTTCTACTGGATGGATCTTTTACAAACAGAAAACTAAGGAATAAGCAATGAATAAGCAATCTGGCCTCAAGAAATACTTCTGCCATGTGTACTGCAGCTTGTTACCTCACCTGTGGTGATAAAGCTGTCTCAGGGTAAACTGTGCATTGAAACAGCCTGTGTCAAAATACTGCTCTTCTTATTTACTGTATTTGGAACATTTTTTAGCAATTTTTAAATTTAATTTTGGAAACAATGCCTCCAAGCTTTATTAGCTTTACTATGACTGGAAAGGCAATAAACTTCAGATGAGAAGAGGGAAGACAAGGTGCCTGAGGAAGTGGGACTCTAATTTAGCTTTTGCTTCAAAACCAGAGAGAGTAATCAAATCCCAGCCTAAAGGCTGGATTTGTAAAGATTATGTAGGTGTCCAAAGGTGTAGATGGATGCCTAGTGTGATCTCAAAAGCCTAAAACATGAGTTTAATGGGTGTTTCCAAAAACAAAGAGCCTGTTTCATTCTGTAATTGCTTAGGTACCATTCAAACTAGATTTTAAGACTGTGAAAAGTGGCTCACAAAACAAGCAGCACTTCTTGTTCCCAAATCAGATTATTGCTGAGTCTTATACTCTAGGTCTGAAAGCTCTTGTGCCTTGGGATGACTTGTTGACCTTGGATGGAAAAAGCAGAAATATGTTTTTAGTTTGGTTTACATCAAATTATTACCAAATATATTTTTATATTTTCTCTTATGTGGATGCTTTTAAATCCTGCTCTGAATCAGGAAAGAATTACTGAAAATTTGGCATGTCCTCTTCCAGATAAGTTTTCACTAGTTTAATTGAACTGCCTTGTAAAACATATAATTTCATTAAGTCAATAAAATATTGGGTATAAATGTGAACCAGCAAAGATGTTTCCCTATGTTAACTCTGAAATTAGTGACTAGTATCTATTCTAGCTGACCCTTTACACATGGGAGAGACATAACTGGTTATGGAAATACTTATATCCTTTCAGTCATTGGCAAATCTCAGGGAATTGCACAATGAAAACTATTCTGAGAAGACAGGTTTTGTACTTTTTGGATTAAGTTTGTATTCTCATTTTCTCAAATGCATGTGTGTAACTCTGAAGGACTTTCTGCTGTTTGCCTGAGACCAAGTTGCAATCAGTTCACATATATGACTTAATGGAAGTTTGCTCCATTTTTTGTGGGAGGAATTATTCATGCATGTCAAAAAGAAAAGAGATAATTTCTCCATTTTTTCCATCATTGAACCTGCATTCACTTTTCTTTAGTGAGAGCATCTGTTCAATTTCTTTCATATTATCAAGCAGTCAATGAGAGAAAAAGCTATAAAATATGAAGGAGGTAAACGAAAATGACACGTAAAATTTAGATCAGGTACCATGAAAAATGACTGACTAAAAGACTTGAGGGAAAACCTCCCAGAGGAAGTCATGAGGGGTGTTAATCTGGAGATGCGCAAAATTAAACTGAAAAAAATTAGTTATCAGTAAGTGTGCATTAGGGAATGCAGCAGAGAACTTAAGCAGGCTACCAGATTTACAGTGAGGCACTACTGTTGCCTTGAAACATGCTCCTGACCATAGAGCCTCAGGGTTAGCAAGCTCATGCATTAGAAGGCTTAATTAGAGAATGTAATGGGGTAGTGAAGTTGATAGCCATTGTTTATATAAAAAAATTGAACAAGTGGACTGCCTTACTAGTAGTAAAACTAAGAGTTTAAATCCACGTTTTCTAGAGTATGTCAATCACTCAGACTTCCTCTGAATAGGAAAACAGTTCCTATTTTCAAATAACAAATTTAAAAAATTTGTGATCATGGAGAAGATGGCAGGAGATGAAAGAATTTTGTTGACTAGTGGTTCTGAAGATGGAAAGTAGCAAAATTTTAGCTTTTCAAAGAAATGTGTACATATATACATATACATGTGCCATATTATATGTAATATTACTGAATGCAAAGTAGAAGGGAAAACTGACTTAATTCTTCTAAAAGAAGACAAGGGTTTTTTTCCACATTCTTGCACTCCAATATGCATCATACCTCTCTCCCAAGAAATTATCATTCTACAAGCATTTAAAATTTGATAGTCGTGTTATAGTGCAAAAATTCTTAATGCATTTTAGAAATACTAGTTGGAAGCAAAATTAATGTGATTTTGCTTCTTTTTTTTGTTTGGTTTGAAGTGACTGTATGCTTTTTTTTTCCAATTAATTTTAGGTAATTCTGCCAGAACTACAAGCAGCGGGATTTTACTCATTACTTAGGCTACATCAATGCTATTATGTGTATTACCATGCTCTCAGAGTTTACTGCTAGGAGTACAGCAAACCATAAGGTTTTTTACTCTGCTTTTGTACTTGCTCCTTGATTTCTCTCTATCTGGTGTGATTACTTTCTGGTGGAAACATTTGAACTGCCTCCCTCACAGATCTAGATAGGACCAGCTCGTGAGTAGATTTTTTTTTTCATTTGGTGGAATGGTGTAAAAGCAAAATTTTAGCAACATGACTATGGCTACATCTGAAATGGTGAAGTGCTCATACTTCCCCACCACAGTGGTAGTGGTGCTATATGAAAATCTCTAAAGTAGAATACAGAATTACATAAAGGCCAAGTACTGTCATTCCCATTCTCTGGCTTTATTGCTTAAAATTGGAAGGTCTTTTAAAATTCTTTAACTGGTGTTATATCACACAAATGACATCTATTGATAATTTTTTTGCATATAATCAATAAAACTTTGAAACACTTTGGATTTATAGATCTATTATAAAAATGTGGTGAGTAGGAAGGAACTGTCCTGATGACAAAGGTGAGTTTATCAGAACAACGTTATCAGAACGTTATCAAATAATTATTTCCACTGCTATATAGTGAAAATGAAGAAGTGAGTACTAATGAAGCTCAGAAAGAAAACAACAGTCATAGGCTGTCATTCAAAACTACCTGATAGTGCCTAAATATAAGGGATATGCCTTTAAGTTACCTATATTTGATAAAGACATCTTACATACTCAAGCCTGGGGGCGGGTATGAGGGTTAGGTTCTAGACTTTTCTACATAGGAAAGCATACAGGCAGGAATAACAATATTTCCTTAACAAGGCATCAGAGTATTGCCTTAAAGGTGACTTGTACAATGCGAGCTGTCAGAACATTTGGGGCTTTGATAAATGAGCCTTATA
>VZTZ01008468.1:66917-106593 GCA_013400955.1 Drymodes brunneopygia | reverse complement strand
GTCTTTTAAACCAAGACAATTGTATCTTTAATTATTCATGTAAATATAAGAGAAAACAGATACATAACACTATGGAACTCTTTCTTTACACATTTGAGTAATTTAATTTCCCTGTATCATACCTGAAGAAAAGGCTATAGCACTAACTTTATGAGCTTTCAGAAATCTGTCCATATGTACTTTCTGACAGTTCAAGCTTCACCATTCAACTCCATGGTACCAAATAACCAGAATTTTATATAGGGTAGTAAAGGATATGAAACTTCCTCACAACAGAAATACACATCTTCCGTCTCCTAAAGCAGATGGAAGCCTTCTTCTGGAAGATTTCAGTTGAATATGAGTCTTTCTAATAATCTACCCCAAGAGTTTTGAAAACAAAAGCCTGAAGTTAAGCACATAAATCCATATTTAGATCTCTACCTTATTAAAAGCTGAGCTTCCATTAATTTCTTTCAGAGTGTTTCAGAATCAAAGATGGCTTGAGCTGGAGAGACAGAGAGCATATAGCACTGCTGAAAGCCAGGCAGGTGTCTGAATAGGACCTCATATTTATCTGTCCCTGAACTTTTATTTTTGCAGGTTTTGGCTCATCATTCATTGTTGTTTCATTGTGGAGAAAGAAGTAGGGGGAAGATTACAATTTAAAAAAAAAAAAAGAAAACCAAACATAAGAAGGTCTCTTGATTCCTGAATGTCTCTGGCTACCCTTTCTGATGTGTGACTCATTGCTGGCTGGGAAGGGAATGAGCTTTCATAATGAATAATAAACTCTGCTGAAACCCAGATCTGTTATGCAAATAAACATATTAAATGAATGCATTTTCCATGCAGCATTGCTTCTGCCAGGAAATTTGTTGAAAACATTGTTTTGCCATTGACAAAGGCAACGTGCCAAATTCAAACCTGGTGTGAATGGGCCCAAGTCTGCTGGTTTCAGTGGCATTGTGCCCATTCACACCAGGTCTGTAATTGGCCTATTGTGTTACAAAGGCTTTCATGATCCAAAAAGTGCCAAAGTGCAGATAAACAAATTCTTTAGCTATATGAAGAGCTTTTTCAGGGTCAACACTAATTTTCAGTTCACTTAGCAGGCATAAACTCCTTCTGGATGAGTTCAGTCTATGATTGTATCAACTTTCTAACCTACAGAACAAAAATTCTTGGGTTCTCCCAACCCCCTCTCTGCAGAACTGCTAAAATGAGCCAGCCTTGAAGGCACCAGCTTCAAAAATTGTATCTGTATAGAAGATGGGAAACTGGATTGATTCAATAAAAATTAACTTGACCTTCCTGTTCTGACTTCATCCCAGGCAAAATCTCTTTCTAGTTTTAGAAATATTTTATTTCCTCTTTCTCTTCACAAGTTACATCAAAAAAAAAAAAGGGCTAAGGGTACAAAAGAGTGTAAGATGGACTCTCTGTGGAATCTTTAACCCTATTTTATGGTTACAAATTATGTAAATAAACATCTCAATTTTGTATGATCTGCACACAGATTAAGTCATACCTCAGAATCTTTTGAAGTATACCCATGCAATTTCAGAGAGAAGATATTTCTGAACTCATACTTTCTTTTATCTCAACTTCACCAAACACTGAGGACTATCCTGAAAACTGTCATAAGGACATGATAACAAACATCAAATTTGGCAGAAAGTTACTAAGCTGAGCAGTACAATATTTGCTCTGAGATAGGTTTAACTACTCTGTGACATTCTATGATCATTAGAGCAATATGGGTATCTAAATGGTTAGAATAAACAGTGACTAAGAGACTTGGATTCCAATGAGAAAGAACCAAAGATTAATGTGAGATTTAACAGAGTGGTATGCAGAAGAAGTGGTTGTAATAACAAATCAGATATGATACAATTTCTTATTCAAGCTGACTTCTTTAACATTTTTGGAATGTAAACATGAAGCTGGCTGCATAAGGTCAGGTCACCTATTGCCTGAGGAGAGCAACCACATTTTATTGTCTTGATTTTGGAAGATTTAAATTCTGATTTGTCTTCATTCGGGCATAAGAAATCCTGGAGCAATTTCTCTCACATAAAAATTACTGATTTTCATATTTTCATCGTAATTTGTGTTTGATTTTCTACTGCACCTACTTTTTTTTTTTACATTAGAAGTACAGCTGCTACATATATGAGCAGCATCTGTGGCACTAAGCTGAAAAATTCAGGTTTCTTGCTGTACAAGTATGGCATAACAGCAAACAGTGCCATTAAATCAAAGCTGCAATAATCTGCAGCTCCACTGACAGATATCTGCACATAACTTCAATGTGACTTATGTGCTAAGATAATGAATTCTATAATGCAAATTTACACATGGGGGTCAAATAAGGAAGTTCTTTGTATTTGACAGTACATTGGGTATTAGGTATTTGTCACAAAATAAATAATTCATCTTGCATAGCTACTTGCTATGTAAATGATAGTCTATGTATATTAAAGCATTTAGCACTTAGAATAAAATGGACAGCTGGGGCCAAATGAATATCTCTCAGGACACATTACCATTAGAGCTCCCCTGTGAGTTTTTAACTCTTTTCACTTCTGAGTGCTGTCATCAGGACATTAATTGAATAAGGCACAGAATTCATGCTAATGCAGGCAGAGCCACAAAAAAAGAGAGGAAAATAATGTAAAGCGGCACATTAATTTTGTATTTGACTTTCCCCCAATTTTAATGTTTCTCAAATCCCCCATGTAATTTGGTTCTGATTCAATTTAAGAAAAAACAAAGGTTAAATATTTTCAAAATATCAAGCAGATGACAATCAAAACATAATTTAAATATGTTTAATACAAGCTGAGATTTGGGCACAATTTAAAGTTCAAAATTCCCCCTAAATTCTGTATGAATTTAGACTATCATTGAATGCATTTTCTCATTCCAGTCCTCTAATAGATTCATTTCCTATTGACTCAGACCCAAAGTGAACTTTAAACAGGGCATGAAGGTTAACCCACCAAAGAGTGGCCATGCTAGTGGTTTAAGGGTAACCCTCCAGACCCTAAGCAGAGGGTAAATTGGACTGCATTCTCTCAGTCCTACCCAGTATTGCATAAATTTCCTCTAAAAATAAAAGAGACAGGGGCTATTTTAACATTCTGTGCCCTGCTCCTGATGCTAGAAACACCATGAGAATCAAATTGTCTCTCAGACCTGTAGCTGTGAATCCAAGTCCACTGAACTCAATATAGTTGCCTGAGACATATCCTGGTTTAAGCTCAGCATTTTCTCTCCACTGGAACTGTTTTGAAATACATAGAACTTACAGCATTCAGTAATTACCTTGAATATGGTATATAAACCAGATTTACTGGTCTGTTACATATATTTCAATAATCTTTTCCTCCTTGGTTTCAGGATGATCAAATGATACCCCTGCCAACAACCTAGGCTTCTCTAGGGCTAATTTAACAGTTATAGATCAGATTATACAGAAATATGATCCACAGACAAGTAATTTAGAAAAATTTGTAGTATATCTGTAGTTTGATCATCACTGTTGTAACAGAGTAAAGTCTAAGCTACAGTAAAATAGATTATGAAGCCAAATAGTGAAGAAAGATAAAATATTCGGATGTTTTAATTTTTCACAAAATATGTCTGTTCCCAAGTTGAACTCCTTAACCCCAAGCCAGCATGAACTGTTACTTTTTAATACTGCATACCAACATTTACTTCAACTTCAGTTTATATCATAATAATACTAGTTATCATAAAATGAGTTCCCTGTTGAATTCAGCTTTGAATTAAGGTGATGAAATTGAAAGAGTTAGACCTATGCGTGTCCTGGATTTTTAGTATCCTCATTCAGCACAGAATATGTTAACATAACCAGCATTTGACCTCAACACATTGGCATCCAATTCTGTAAAACAAAAGAAAGAGGAAGACAGTATTAGTTTAGTAAAGATATTTAAATATTTTTGTGTTTTCCTAAATGAGAAGGTGTAGGTTCTGCTATAAAGACAAAGAAAAAGCTTTGTCCTTTGAAGTCTTGGCCATCTGAGCTTTCAAGCATAGATCAAAGACACCCCAGACAATAATACTCTCATTGACAAACCCATCTAAAACAGCGCAAACTTTGGCAAAATGGAGTTTCTACCTCAGGTAGCAATACTGAGATAATGCTGCTGAGCATCAGCCTACTCCCAGGAATCTGGTGTTATTCAGGTCAGGCAGAAAACAAGTGTGCACAGGTGAATACAGTGAATACAGTGTTTGACTGTCAGTATGCCCTTAGCTACCTGCCTGGTTTGCTTTATTCAGGGCTGTAAATAGCTTGCCACATCTTAAGACAGTAAAGAAAGCTGCCAGTGTCTGTGAGGGTGGAGAGTAAGGAGGAAGGAGTTTCTCTTTGGGGCTGTTTAGAGTTATCTAAACATAATTTGCCTGATAATTTCACTATTATAGCCTTCCTCACTGCTTTAAAAATGTTGGTCTACAATCTGATAATGCCTCCACAGTCAACAGTGTAGAAAGAAGACCTTAGACCTTTTCTGCAATAACTCTAGTCCTGGTGGATTCAAACTCTCATTGGTTTTGCTCTCAAAGTCACATTTGTAATATGGTGACAGCTGGCTCAGTGCTTTTTCATGTCATTAAAATCCAATGTCTTAGAAGAACAAGTTTTGTGAAGCCAAGACACCATTTCAAACACACAAAACAAAACAGTATAATAAAATCTCAGTTGGAGGTTTTTTCTCTCTGAGATAACCTTTCCCTCACAGCAATAACTGAAGGACAGGAATATGTGGCATGAAGTGGGCTCATTGCTACCATGTGTGAGATAGTTTGGCCCTCCAGCTGTGGAAGCTGGGAGAGAAAGTAAGGAATATTTCAGTGTGGCTAGTGAAAAGGAAGACTTGTTTAAATTGATGGAGCACAAAGGGAATCATGAATACTCCTTTGAGACCACCAGCTGTGGTACAGATATGCAGTGTCTGTTCCAGTGACTTGTGCAGGATGCCTCCCCTTGCAGGTGAGAGCTGATTTTGGCTCTCTGGGTGGCATGAGAACTGAGACAGTTGTCAAGAGTGCCCTGGCCACTGGGTTAGTGGGAGATAGGTCTAATTTCTCTCTCTTCTGTGCTTCTTCAGTAGTAGAATGCACAGCTTCTTGTCAGTTGGAAAGCTTCATTATCTTGCTCATGAGCTGCTTTCTCCCCTACCTGTCTCCCTCTGAGATTGCCCTTTCTCTGTGTGCTCTTGTCATATCCTCAAGGTCAAAAAGTGTGGAAGAAACATAATGTTTTTCCAGGTGCTTTTCCCAAACAGCTTATTCTCTGAAGATGCCATTGTTAAAGGCTGCACAATAATAGGAGCTACATGCAGATGATGATTATTTAATGCAGCATACTGATTTTGCAAATCTTTCTGTATTTTAACTTGGGACAGAGATACTGGTTTGAGAAAGAAAATCGTGAAGTGAAAGAAAATTGTGAAGTGAATAACTGCAAATTGATTTGGATGAATCAAAACATTTAATTTTTATTCAATTATTCTTGCAATATGATTTTGAATTATCTCAAGATACAGTGAATACCTGCAATAATCAAATAAAATCTTAGTCATTTCAAAGCAGAAATTAAGCCATCTTGTCCTAAGAATGTCAAAAAACAGGTTTCGATTTTTGAGAAAACAATTGGATGTGAATGCCCCTACAAACCATTCCAATTTCAGTGAAATGGTATTTGGAAGTGGAAATTTCTTTCATCTTTTTTTGTGACCACTGCTAAACTGACATCACTTTCACAGTAAAAGGTAAAGAAACCAACAAAGCATACAAAATAAATACATGGTTTCCATTTGTTCATTCATGTTTCTTTTTAATAGATTCCTGATCCAAAGGACATTGGATTTTGTAGAGATTTCCTTGAACTCTTTCCATACCTTTAATTCTTGAGCAAATGTTGAGACAAGCACAAGCAGCTTATGTGAGTCCCCATATCACAGTCCTTCCATGAATATGCATGCTAATCCACATGTTATCCATTCTGAGGTCTGTCTTGATGAACAATTAGTGTATTGTGATGAGCAAAGCTTTGACAAAACTATTCCCTAACCCATTTTTTGCCTATGCAAGGAATTTGAATTGTTGATCCCCAAAGCATGCAGCACTAATCAGCTTCTTGTATAATACACTCTTTTCCTTTCCTTCTCACTTTGATTACTTCTGAAGTCTGGTTTGTTATTTTTCATTATTTGTTATTGTTTTACTATTTGTTATTCACTTCTTAGTTTGCTCTTGTTATTTGTCTTTCTTCTTTGCTATTGCTTTATTTGTTTGCATTCTGTTTCTGCAATATTTTTCCTTTCACTATTATTTTTCTTCATTAGTTGGGGTGAGCTTTTATCTCTGCATATCATGTAGCTTGTTTTTATTTCATTATTTCCTGTGTTTGTGCTCCACAGCCACCACTGTTCAGCCTCACAAAGTCCTCTAAAGGCAACTCCTATCAATACAGCACCACTGAACCTCACAGATAATGCTTTATTAAATGTTACACTGAAGCTGAAATCTTACACAGTAGGTAGCATAAAATCATTACCAGCTTGAATATTTTTGAGGATCAAGATGATAATGATAAGAGCAATGTCCAATGTCCCAACAGGGGACTCACCACTTATTACTTAATCCACAAGCCCCCTGTAGGTGTATTTTGGTGTCATTGAATGCCCACCCAAGGGTTGTATGAAAGCCTGAAGAAGCTAAGGCACATCAATGGTACTGTAAAGGTCTTGTAACACAAACTAAGCTCTCTGGGCTTTTTAGGGACTTTATGTTATTAATAAAAAGTTAATGGGAAGTAAAAATATTGCGTGGGAAATGTGTGCATAAAAGCCTTACTTTCTTTATGACTGTCTCTTGTAAAACTGCCCAGGAAATAACATCCCACACTGTCTTTTCTTTTTAAATAGTATATGTGAGTGATCTCTCATCTCTTCTTTATCTGTGGAATATTTAGATATGTAATATAAAAAGGATTTGTAAAACAAATAGTGGTCCCCACACTAGATTTCTCCAGTCAGAGCAAATGTGATGTTATTCGTTTCATAATCTGAACTATATTTCAGATATGAAAGGCCAAAGTAAGTTAATATTTTCCTGAGCAAGGCTATCAAACAGACAAACACTATAAAAATGTTATATGGTCTTTCCTTCTCCTCATGTCAGTGTAGATCTTTGATCCTCAGATCCAGTTTTAGAATCTTAAAGGACTGAGAAGATCTACAATTTCTTTAATAATGTTGGCATTTTCGTGAACTGTGTAATGTCCACTACCCAGACAGTCAAGATTTGCAGGAAGATTATGTCTCCCTTTTGAATTATTTATAATGTTTTGAAGGTCTGTGTTCTACTACAACTCTGCATTTCCCTCTAAAGCTCTTAGGATTTATCTGTTGGAACAGTTGGAGGTTAGGTTTTACTGGTTTGTATTTTCTTTTTTTTTCCCCAATTTGGACCCTAACATAAGCAGGTCAAGTCCAGCACTCCCAATGAGATCAGCATTACAGGAGCATGGACTTAGAGTGTCATGTTTGCTGTCCAGGGAAGAGAGAGGTCCCCACAGTGAATCTAATTTGTATAAAATAACAGAGGTCCTCACTGTCTGTCACTCTTACCATCGACATCCAAATGACAAAGCCTGCAAGTCAAGGCTGTACTACATCACCTAAAGAAGCAGAGGTTGAATCCTAACCCTAACTGAATTCCCAAAAATCACAGCAGAACCAGGAATTTAGCCGCTACTCTATAGAAGATAATATACACCAGAGACTGAAATTTCTCACAAGATGTGCTTTTGCAGCAGGTAACTGCATTGCACTGATTTAAATCATGTTTAACGTCATAAATTACTCATTTCAGATACTTCAGATGCTTTGAATTGGTGTGTCTGATAAGATAAAGTTTCTAAATTTGAGATATCTCCAATACAGGCAGACCTTAGAGTCTGCAGCAAGAGGTTTCATTAAGTCAAGTGTTTAAGAGAACCTTTTCTCTGGGACATTTTGTCTAAATGAGGTAAAACTCCTTTTTATGGGACACACAGGCAAATAAAACAAATACACATAATAGAAGAATGGTGCTTGATATACTTCACTGAGACTGAAGCACAGACAACTATATCCATGACTCAGTCTTACAGTGAGACCTCACTGGTTTTAGATTACTCTTCTCTGACTGTTTCTCTATGCAATTTCTTTTATTTCTCATTGTCTTTAATGCAAAATTCTGCAGTTCTTTCAAGTAGTCAAATATTACCCATCCACACTGGTATAAAACCAATGCAAAATGGGTTCTATTATTTTAGCTATATCATTTTCCTTTAAAAGTTATATGCTCATATACATCTTATGCCTTACAAAATTGAGAGGGGGAGTAGTAGATACACCAACCCTTCTCTTTCCTTCCAGTAGCATGAGGCAAATTGAACAATAAATCAATTTTTATGGATGTTGTTGACTTGCAACATTTGCTGCTTTTAAAAATTAATAGCTGAAATAATGAACATCCTCAAAAACTCTCTGAACAGTCAGCTTGATTAATTTCCTGATATGAAAAGCAGTTGACAGGTGCAATATTCTCTGCTGAAATTTTCTGTAGTCTGATCAGACTATAATCTAAACCACTAACACAGGTTTGTTTGCTCTGGTTTTAATGTGTGTGAAACAAACTTAAGTCCCATATTGTTCTTTCTCTAGACATGCATACACACACATATCCATAAAATATTCCTTCCTGTAAAATAAAATCAAGTTTAATTTTTGTGCAAATACTATTCTGAAGTCATAATAGCATTGCACAGTGCAAAGTGCAACTGGCATCTCTTCATATTATTATTGCATTATTGCCAAACAGATAAGGAATTCTTGGCTATAAGCAAATGTGCACTGCATTTTGAGCATTTTCTAAATAGTGGTCCATGTGTCAAAGTGATGCAATTATGAATACCTCCTTTGAATGAAATGTAGATACACAGCTTCACTCCAGAGTTTCCATTTACCCCCCTTTCTGAGTCTCACTCTTCATAGTCCTTTAACATAGGAGTTAAACACAAAAAAAGTGATAGCCATTTCTCTTTCTTTTTTTCTAGAGCTGGAATTAAATAATGCTGTTCTCTAAAATGGGAAACATTTGGGACATATTTCTAGTTAGGATAAAAAAATAAGAAATCAAAACATTTTGGTTAAGCATTATAGAATTTGTTTAAATTTTATAATATTTTAAAATATTTTAAAATATCTGAAATTTCATGCCATCCCATATTCCTTATTGCCCTGATTTTTATTGCTGAAATATTGATCTGAAATAATCAAGACAAATGCCTGAAGTCATGGTTAATGAGGCTGCCTGAGATATTCAGATGATCCAGTTGACCCCATCCTGCATCACAAGCAGTGAATGGACAGAATCTTCACTTTCAGTGAATAAAGGTCATCAGTTGATCAGTTATATACGATCTCTGCTACCTAAAGGTCCTTTAAATTAGCTCTTGTGAGAAATGGCTGCATGAAAAATAAGCAAATATGTTTTCAGTCAGAATGTAATCAATTTGATGTTATTTCTTATTTTCATGGCACTAAGGTCCATGGTATCTCCCAGTATACCTGTGGGAGTTTTTTCTCCATTATTCAGAATTAACAAAGAGAGAAAACTGCAGGGACATGTCTTGTTCAGGCACTCAAAGAAATAAAGCTATACAGAAATATGTGAGTGAGACTGAAGGAAACCTTTGTAAAAGTTTCAGCTGGCAGATGGGGATATCATCTATGTTGCTGTCGAAGATTTTCAAGATAATAAATATTACTCTCTTGATAATCACATTAGATAACTTCTCCATCAGCAGCTCTTGCGATTGTTAAGTGTCTGGGGAGTTTGTAGATTAACAAGATGTCAAGGCTGGTCTTTACTGTAGTCTTACAAAATAAAGGGAAACACTCAAGGGAGTCTGCTTCAACAGAATTCATTAAATTTCTCAAATATGCAGAGGAGTTACACAGAGATAGCTAATAAAACTATGCAATCTGTTTTTCAGATATGTCAAAAAAATATTAATTTACTAAAAGTAGACATTTCCACTACAATATGCAAGCAATTTTTAGAATAAGACTTTCAAATGCATACACGATCCACCAAAGTAAGGTGTCAGAGGACAAAGGAAGAAGAAGCAGGGCAAGATGGGCCTAGAAACAAAAATCTAAAACTCATCAGGAATAAAGAAGCATGGAAAGAAACTTCTAAATAACAGTGTAGAAAAAGTGAGATACGAAATGGTTTTAGCTTTGTTCAAATAAAATTACATTTTGTCCCCAGGGGACTAAGACATCTTCCTGAGTGAAGAGAAACATCAAGGTCTTTAGCATCTGCCAATATATTCTTGCTAAGTGCTAAATTCTAGCTCTGTTTAGACAGAGATGAAGACTGGGGGATTGTCAAGTTCTCAGAGGCATCCTGCCTACAAACCAGCAAAAGGCTTCAGACAGTAGTATGCTTTTCAGTGTTTCTTGCCTTGACTGGAGAAAGGAATATCTTATGTGACCCATGGTAACTTGCTCTCAGATGTAAATTAATTAGAATAGTAGAGATGGAACCCCTAGTACATAGCTGGTCTCATCCTTCTCTCAGGAGCCTCCACAGTCATAATTGTTCTCTTGTCTTGTATCTCCATTGTGCCTGAGTAACACAGCAAGCACACTCTGATGCTGAGTACATTTGTAAAGGCTGTGCAATCACCTCCTCCTAAGCACACCAGTGCTGTATTACATATGTCCATTTACTACCCAGAATTAGTCTGAGCATTTGCTTAGGTTATGAAACATTGATTTTTCATGGTCCAGGGAGGGGACCAGGGCAAATTACATTCTCAAAATCAGAAAAAAAGGCAAAGCATTGAAATTTGCATAGTACAAATTAAAGTACACAACAAGCAGTGCCAAGAAAGCATGTCATTGAGCAGAATAATAGTGTACTACAAGTTAAATAATAATGCCACTAGGAAGACAGGAGGCCAGAATCAAATAAGACACCTTCTTACTCACAATCCAACCTTAAACTTTTGTTTCCTGACTCAGAGTAAGCACCCACAAGATGTTAACTCCAGATTTATTGATAACACAAGATGGAAGGGCACTTCATCTTTCTATGATTAATTATGGCCAGACTGAGAACCAGAAAACTGCTCTGATAAGCTGCTTGGGCCATGAGGAAAGAGAACATACCAGAAATGCCCAGCTGTCTGCTTCGCTGGAGGCATTGACCCCAGGGAAACAACTTAAGGCAAAGCAACATGAAGATGGAAGCAACACTAAGGAGGCTAAAAGACTGTCTGCTTCACATCTTAATTGCTTGAGCTATTAAACAAACACATCTGGTGTTGATGTCTCTGGAATACTGTACTTTTTGTGTATCACAGATGCCTCTGTGTTAATGGTTTTATGAGCTGCTCACTCTGGGCTTGGAGGGTTAGGCTGCTAGCTTTTTTTTTTTTTCTAATCTTCTAATGCAAAACTTATAGGCACTTATTTGGTGATTTCATTTTATTTGTTTTTTGCACTCAATCTTTTGGGGTTTGCCTATTGCATTGTCTATCCATTCGCCTTTCACTATGTCTGCTTTCCCCGTTTGTTCAAGAGAAATTAGCAAAATTAAATAAAGAAAAAATCCACTCTGGCAGGCATGAATTTGTTAGAGTGAGTTAAAAGAGACAAGTTTGCACAGTTTCATTATGAAGCCAAGTAATTGTTAAAAGAGATGCTGCCTCTTATTTGCTCAATAATGCTTTTAAACATTTCAAGCTTTATGAAGGATAGATTTGATAAAAACATCCTTGGAGGACTGTGACCTTGAGTTGCCTTTTGTGGAGGATTTTGCTGGGTCTAACCTAAGAAAGAAATGGAAATGGAGACTATGGACAATTTGTATTTGCAAAGTGATAAACTCGTATACGCATGCAGAATAAGAGTTGTTGATATTTTTTTTTAAGTGTTACAGGGTAAAAAAGGCATTTCCACTTGGCTTCCTGAAAATTCCTTATACTCCTTAACCTTTAAAGATGCAAAGTATCTATAAAAATCACATGTACATAGTAGGGGGCTGAGATTATTAATTACTTAGGAGTCAAGGATGCTATAATGGCACAATCATATGTTGTTATCTGAGAGCGTGAAAATGCCAGAGTGCAAAAGGTATTTTGGCTAATACTTTGGTCACTTTTTGTGAAATAATGTGTAAAGAGCTGCTTTTCCCTCAAGAACGGCCTAGCTGCTTATTCCATAAGAATGGGAATCATCTTTTGTTATCCCAGTAAAATATGGTGTATTATCCTACCCAAATTGTATCTGCTGCATAGGCTAAATACACACCGATGATGTTTTGTCAACAATAGAGTCTGCAAAGTTTTATCTGAACACAGAACATTTGCCTGAGTAAATGTGTCTATAAATAACATATATGAATCTTTTTTCCACTTACAGTGATACAGATAAAAGAGTAACTTAAGATTCTTGAAAGTCGATATTATATGTTACTCTAGTTTCAATATATTTCTTATAAATATTTTAGTGGCTTTATTTAGTTATCTTTCCTTCTGCAAAGTTGCTGTAAAAGCAAATTACGTAAGAAAGTTATAGTTGGGGGGAGGAGGGATTTCCCAAATAGAAATAACAGAAATAACATTTCCCAAATTGTATTTCTAATATGGTTAAAGAATGGATTATTTATTATAGGATTTAGAAAGAGATTCAGACTAATAATCTAAATTTTGGGGTACTGAATTTTCAGAGTGGAATTATACACCTTAACTTCCATTTGATCTTTCCTGCTATTTAGTCTACACTGACAACATTTGCAACATTCACAGTTTGATTGCATTTGTATCTATGAAAAGTTCATTTTAGTATTGTTTAAATGGAAAACATATTTCAGCTGGCAATGAATACAATTTACACTGCTGTGTTATTCTATCATATTCATTCATACAGTGGCATTTTGTAACATTTGCATCATTTTCAATGGGGTTATGTCAGTGTTAATGAAAAGTTAAAGCAAATATTTAGCCCTTTGTTAGTTTGAAAGCTAACATGAAACATAAAAATCTAAGTCTCAATTTCCAGAATTGCTCTATAACAAGGTTATTTTTCAGCTATCCCTGTCCCCAGGACTTCCAAGGAGAATGCCTGGGTTTAATTGTGCTTCTTGTTTACAGAAAGGAGCAAGAAAAACTTAGATATTATCGTAACAAAAATTAGTGGTTGTTATATCACTGCAGTTTCTGCCTGTACAAACACAACAGTCTAACCAAACCTTTAATGTCAGCTACCTGTGTCAACTCTTTGCAGCACCTGGAGATATGCAAATGCATGGAATTAGCAGCTGCCTTTTTTTTTCCCCCTATAAGCATTTGCTTTAATGAACTCCGTGTCTCTGATGACCAGTTATGAGAATTATCCTAAAGTACACGGTTTGAATTTGGACACCCATTCCTGTATTTTGGCACCATTTTTAGAAGACCTCAGTTCAACAAGGTTTTCTGTAAAGTGCATTTGTCTTCTCCAAATCAGTGAATTTTTTTATGGTTTTCTTTCTAAAATCTACATAACTCATGAAAAGTCTTCAATGTTTATGAAATTAGGGTCACTCAACCACTTACAGACCTCTCTGCTACAGATATTCTGGAGCGTAACAAAAAGATAACCATTTCTTACTTTGTACTAATTTTCATTTCTTTTAAGAACATACTGAATTATTGAAGTGGAAACATAGATAGAAATTATCAGTTTTAATAATTCTGGCCATTATACCTTGCCTGACTAAAAACCAACAAAACCACGGTCACACAGTTAATTCCTGTGGCAGTGAGGTAGTCTTTTGGAATGAAAAACTCCTTTGTTCAGATTAATTTTATTCCATAGACAACAAACCTCATGAGAATATTGCTCATACATGTTATTTTGAGATAATTAGATATACACTTGTGAGAAGTCCAACATCTATGTAATATAATGATATGCATAAATTGTAGGAGTAACTGAACTGAAAGACAAAATTGCATATTCCAATTTAAAAATCTCATATTTCAATAGTCTTTTCCATCATTTTGTAGCCATACACAGATGGGTAATATGTGATCACAGAAAATACAACAGGACTGACAAACTCAGGAAGTGACAGCTTTCATCAATTTAGTCTGCAGTAGGATCAAAACCAGATTTACCCTGTTTTCAAGGACAAGCTGGGAGCGGGTTTGCTACCTTCATCATAGAACCCAGTTCTTGGGACATTACTGGCATACAGCAACAGGCCACTCCTGTTCCTTTCATCCCTTTCAATAAATTTGAGGCCACTTTTCTCTCTGTAGGAGACCATTTCTCAAAGACTACATTTTCTAAGACCCTGCTCTGTACATTTCTGCAAGATAATTTTGCAATTTTGCAGGAGAAATATGTCTGTTAACTGCATCACCTCACACTGATCTTAAGTCAATTCCTTTTGATATACTTTAGGTGGTTCTCTTTTAATTAGGACCATCTCCAATTTGATTTCCATGCTCAAAAGCCCCTACTTTATACAATGCTTATCTAAATGCAATTGTTTGTGGTCCACAAATAAATATATTGCCTACTTTGCTGTCCTAGTCAGTAAACAAAAGTACTGGACAGCATAACATCAAAAGAGTCTCCTACAAAGAAGATTCTGTCCTACTTCAGTATCAAATAATTTTACTAATTTCTTCCAGACTACATTTTCTTTCTTCAAATATTAGAATATTTTGGCCATGTGAAAAAATTTGCTAATATATTACATATGTCTCCATCATATGTTTCACAGTTGTCCTCTTCAGGAATTAATGTGATGGGGTCTAAAGACATTTGTTCTTAGCAAAAACAGGTCTGCCTTCTCTGGACTTGCATAAAATGATTGTTCAAAAATGTATCATAAACATGCCATCATATCTTCATTGGTGCCATAGTTAGACTGACTTGTCTACAACCCAACATTTTTACCTTCTTTCTAATTTCACCACTCATTTTTTAAAATAAAATAGTAGTGTGTTTGCCCTTCTGCAGTCTTGTAGGACTGTCCTAGAATTCTTGAACATAATTAATAATGGTTCAAAGATAGTTCTGGCTTAGTTAATTTCATCACATCCTGACATCTTGGCTACTTCTAAGTTATTTAATATTCTCTAACCTATCCTTTCTTTCTTCTGACCTATTCTCCTAACTTTTGTTAAAATTAATTGTGTTAAAAATTAGCCATTATAATTTAAGATGCAAAAATCACCTTTGTGTTCATGCAAATAATGTGTGAAGGGAAGCTAGTCTTTGAAAAACAGGGGGCTTAAGCTAATTTAATTCAACAAAAAGGTCATACTGACAACTGCAGCAACCAAAAACCAATCCCAATACAAGTACAGGTAATGCAAGCTTCCCTATCCACCTATTAGTTCAATATACAGTGAGAGGATGAGGTCAAAAGGGCCATTCATTCTTGTGGGTCTGCAAGATTTTTGATTTCTCCAGAATTTGCCACAGTGCACTAGATGATTTATTGCTTTATTCAGCATGGACATTCTGTCTGGAAAAATTGGTTTCAAATTATCAATTTGTGTGACATTTACTTCCCAAAGCAGTGACAAATACTAACTGCCACCAAGGTCTGTATTTCAAATGGCACTTTGGATATAAAGAATATTTTAGAACAATGAGCAATTTGCCAAGAATATGTTAATTTTCTCTATCATCTTCTTACAGAAAGCTCCAAAACAAATGTGGTTGCATTGCTTTTCCTCTCTTCTTTCTGTTGTCCTGTGGCCTCTGAGGTCTGATTGTATGGTGTCATGCAGCTGGGGAGAGCCAACATGATTTTTTCTTTTATTATAGTCCTTTACATAAGGTATTGCTGTGCTGTTAAAGGAGCACCACTCCTCTAATGAGCCCAGCAGTACACTGCAGCCTAACCCCAAACCTATGTCAGTGTATATAGCCAGAGGTTCATCTGTCTAGTCCTGCCATTAAAAGTTAATTTTCACTATTAGAGCCTCAACCACCACATCATAGATAATTGCCCTTCTGGTTTACTCTGAGGAGAACCTAATCAACTGCATCAGAAGTGGATGCCATCGGACAATACGCAAGATAATCTGTTATTTTGGGAATAAGAAAGCACCTAATGCACCCCTTGATCTAATTCTTCTATGGGGGGGAGGCACTGAAAAAATTAATGGAATTTCTTCTCCATCTTTGAAGGTCATCTTCAATTTATCACTATGAAATCAAATCTTTTGGGAGCACTACCATTAACCTCCACTAGCTTAGGTACATCCATCAAGTCCTCATTCTGTTTATCATCATTATCAGGGAAGTCATTGCTCTTCAAATAACTGTTACTAAAAATTTCCTACACATTATGAAATAAGCCCTATTTTATCCATAAAACTCAGAAAAGCTGCAACATCCACAGGTTTTCATGGGGCACATATATGAGTACCCTGTGACTACATTCTTTGGAAGTATCATCTGTGGTAGTATATTCAGTATGTCTAGATAAGAAATCTACACTAAATAAATGCCAAAATTCCTTTGAATAAAAATATTAGTTTCTCTCCTCCATTCTTAACTCCTCCCTTTAAAGAATGTTTCAATGAGCTATCATGCATTTGAAAGACCCTATGAGTAACTGAGTCAGAAACCATGCCATCTATTCTCCCCTCAGTGAGTGCCAATAACTCCTTTTAATGTCAGTGAATGTTGTGTGCATGCATTTATAACAGAATGTACTCCCATGGTAGAGATTAAAGGTTTTCATAGAAACTGCAGGTCTATACACTCTTTTTCTGTAATTAATATCCCTTAAGATAGGAAAAAATGTCAACAACCTGGGTGTCAACTAGTGGCAACAGAATAGACTCAGCCAACCAAAAAAATAAAAATAATACCATCTTTTGACTTAATTGTTTAATCTGATTTCTCCTACGCTTCAGCATTCACATTAATTTATTTTCAAGCAATGAACACTTTTAAGTGGCTCCTACTTAAAGGTCAAGCATTTCCATGTCATACAATCTGTTATGCCATTGTAATTTGACACCTTAAACATTGCAGGTAAAATAGGGCATTTAGTATTAGGTGCAAAAAATGACTATAGCCTACAGACAAGCACAAAGCACCCAAAAAATAAATAAAGCAAATTTTAGAATGCCAAGAAGGGAAGAAGGAGGGATCCTCCCATACAATATATATTAAAAACACAAGAGGCACAAGCTGCTGAGAGCCACATCACAAAAGCAGAGACAGGAACATGAGCAGGTGTCATAGAAAGAAGGCAGGCATAGAAAAGAGCCTAAAAGGTCTGAGGTGGACAACATAGTAGTTTTTGGAGGGATGGACACACAAACTTGGGGTCTGCTTCTCCGGAGACCAGTAAGAGTTCCTTCCCTGGACAGAATGTTCTGATCAAGCTGTGCACTTGATTAAGTTACAATTATCTTCATGACAGTGTCCGATGTCAAAAGTGTAAGAACAAAGATGTATAAACCATTTGTAGTGGAAAAGTGAAGGTGTTCACAACTCTATTATCCTATATTTATGGTGGGAGACAAAAGCGGTTATGTGAAAATGGAAACTGAAAAAAATGGTTCACCACATTTATTCAGGGCCTTTTTAAAAGCTTCAACCAGTTAGTCTCCAGTGGATTTGAGAGAAAACAAACACTTAGTCTGGCTGAGAGGTACTACCTTTTCCTGATGCCCTCACTCAATCAATTAACAGGACATAGCCAGTGTACTTCACGGGGGCATTAAAGACTGAAAGCAAAGGGAGTTCACTCCCTCACATCAGCTTTAGGTGGTGAGAAAAGCCAACTTCAGCAAAGTCCCTGGGACTTCTATTTTCCAACCTGTTAGATACTGTGCCCCTTTTCTAGGTCCAGCCAGTGACAGGGCTTAGTGCATGTACCAAATGCACACACACAGATTATAAGTACACACAATAAGACAAGTTGAAGAACAAGGCTTTACTGGCAGCCCCCTTAACACAATCAGCACTTACACAATGGAGAACACCACAGAAAGCATCATCTTGCTCCTCATTTCCAGATGACGAAGGCTAAAGACAACAGTCTTGATTCACAAGGTTGCTGTAATTTCTGGATGATCTCTAAATTTTAGCATGGTTTTGACATTTTTGAGCCCCAGATCTCACAGCTTTGATCTCTACAGAAGCTGGTCTTCTACTTTCAGCCTAATCCAACTTGTTAAAGTTTCCTAGAAAATATGCTCACACACACAGCCAGTCTTCTCTGTCCTCTCTCCTCTCTGTTTTTCACACTTGCTCCTCCCGGATCCACTCCAACTACACACTGTGCTCCCCTTTCCCCTGCATGTGGCCCTTCCTCTGAAGACTCTATAACAATTTTTGCACATCCTCATGGCCTCTTTTCAATATTCCATAATAAATTTCACACAATCATTCAAGCCCACAAATACCACATACTTTTGCTCTTTCCAGTAAAGCTCAGCATAATCCTGCTTCCCCTTACTCCCATCAGTTACAAAGTTCTAGTGGAATTTCATAATGTTATATTGGAGTGCTCTTTTCTATGACTAGTCACTCCATGGTATGAACATCTCTGTAGCATTTCTACTCTCTGACATTGCTCAAGTTTGCATTTCGGAGTGTTTAATTTACTTCTTTTCCTGTTTCATCTGTTTGTCTATTAAGCTCAATAGCAATTAATCATATGTCTGTAACAGACCAGCTATTCTTGAATGTCCCTTATGTTCACACTGAGGTCTCCAATCAGCTGCTAGGCCAGGGCACAACACGTAACTTCAGCCTGCAAATGGTTGCAGTAACACCTGCCCAGCAGGTGGCTGAGGTTCTGGTTCATTAGAGAAATCTTCAGAGTAGGACTTTCATATACTTCCATGCAAGAGACTTCATCCTGTACAGACTGAATATTATACAGGCTAGGACTGTAAAAGGAGATTTCTTGTGTTCTGTGTTGCATACCAGGTGAGGATGCCACTGTCCATAGAGGCCACTGTGTGGCTCTTAAGGGTAGACCTCAGCTCTCCACAGGTGAGATGTTGGTACACAGCACAGATAGAGATGGTTTTGCAGAAAGCATTAGTGAGATGTCTGTGTTACAGCTATTGCTTCAGTAGATCTGCAGGGGTGCATAGATAACCTATCAAAGACAGAGGAAAATTCAGTGGAAAAGATTTTTCTCTGATTCTATGAGATTCTCAACATTACCTTAAAAGCTACCCCCCTGAACAGTGGGTTTTGGCTCAATGCACTGGCATGATTACTCCTATTTCTGTATCCCAGTTTCAGCAGAAAAGGCTAAACAACACAAAGAGTAATATTTTATAAATCACACATTGTTTCTTTATTTTCTTTACCTTATGCAAATATGAAACAACTACTCAGTATCAACGACTCTTCCCAGTCCCTGTAGTAGTATTTCACTCACTGGTAATGCTACTGATTCCACAGGCTACATACCCTGTGTTATTTTAAATATATGTCTCATTACTTTCTCTCACTCCTATTTATTTCTTCATCTTTTTACTTTGGAAAAGTTAACCTGTCTAAGATATGCTTTTGTATTTTATTGAAATAAATTTAAATTACATTAAGTATAAGAAAGAAATATTTTAAAAGAAAAAATCCCTCTAAGTCTACAGTCCAATAGTCTTTGGCCTTGGTTGAAATATTTTTGGTTAACTTCTGTTTTAGCTCATTAAGTGGCTCTGACTTTAAATGTATCACAGTGATATAAGATACAAGTAGCATTTAATCAAATAAAGTGTCTCTACATCTTTCCATTCATTTTAAGAGAAAAAAATCTATAAAAACCTTAAAAACAAAAAAACCCCCGAATGTTTACAACTACAAAATTGAAGTAGGTGAATCTTCAGCTTTGGTAAGAAACATCTTGTGATGTTATACTTTAATTTGTCAATCTATTTCACAGTCATGAAATGTGTCTTAAGACTCTGATTATTTTCTGGAGGATGAAGAAAAGTGACAGTTAATATGTGATTTCCAGTACACACAATAAGTAAATGAACTGCATATTGGATACAGTTATTTTTGTTTCATTTAGACAAATGGCATCTGAAGTATGCACTACCAAATGATGAATTACAGATTGAAATTCATATTGCCTGATAGTATGGGCACCTTTTTACCATACTTTCCTAGATCCATTTCATGGTACCTTGGAAATAATCAAAACAAGAATGTTCTACTATTTCAGAAGTGCAGTAATGAAAAACAATCTGGTATCCTGAAATTTCCACATTTTGAGGCATCATTAGACACAGAGATAAATATGTGCCTTTCATTCAGGCTGGAGGAGCCTTCTCTTCCAGCAACTTAGAAACCATTAGTGGTTGCCACCCACTCTTCTTTCTGGAATCTGCTTTTTGTCCATGGCCTTGGCTCATGTGCCTCTCTACAGCATGCAAAAAAAGTGCAGGAGGGAACTTTGGGCTTCTAGAGGGGAGGGGACTTTCTTCAACTTCAGGAAGAGGAAGAGGTGATTGCTTGGGGATGAGTTAGGCCTCAGGGAAAGATGCAGTAGGAAGAAAGGAACATCTCAGCTGTCATTAACATGTCTAGCCATCTCCTGGAACAAGCTGGTTCCCTCTTAGTTCGGCTTTTCCTTAGTCTAGGAGAGTTGTACTGTCACTGAAGCAAGATTTAGTGTTGTCTTCCTCACTACACAGCATAGAAGGCTTGAGTCAACTCTGACTCATTTAGCAACATCCAGAGAGCCTCTATTAACTTAAATATCCAGTGAAAGAGTTTCAGAAAGTTTGTCCTTGGAATTACCATTTATGACCAACTCTTCTAGCATGATGGAACATCCACCATGAAGTCTATCATAAAGAATCTATGGTTTTTCTGCATTAACTATGAAATGGGTTATGGCAATCATTGCTGATTTCTGGTACATAAAATATCTTTATTAAGGGCCGTAATAATTTTCAGTCAACCATGATCTACTGTCTTCTCATTCTGGAAAACACTGAGCATATTTTTGTTTTAGGGGTGTATATCTAGACTTGCTGATGAGATGTTACCAACCTAATCCCTCCTATGGTCACTGTCTAGTCAAAGATATTATTTCACCAGCTAAAGGTATATAAATAGCTTTTTTATTCAGGTCTAGATCATGACCACTCCGCCTGCTTATGACCTAATGGTCTATTTCTGTAGGCTGTGAGTACATGTACCCCGTGTAGTCTGCTTTTTTTTTGTTAAAAATATATGACATAAAATAATCCCAAGACACTGGAAGATTAAGTGTACAACACTGACTACTGTTTATTATGACTGGAAATAAATGTGGAACTTATATTTTGACTCTTTTAGTGTCTCATTCATCTTTTTCACCTACTTGTATTATACACCAACTCTGATTCAAGATCATAAAAATTAGGATGTTTTATTAGTTAATAGAGGGATAAATAAAGATTAAGAAATTAGATTAAGAATTGCTATCCAGATCAGACTGTTAGCATTATCTCAAAGTGTTTTATTTCAGCCCAAACCTAAATTTACAGAGCCCATTTCACTTCCAGTTTTATTCAGAGTGCTGAAAGTGAGCTGTCTAGTGGCAGAAACTGTAGCAAAACATATCTTGTTCTGGAAAAGCCAGTTCTTAGCAATCAGTCAGTGTTTTGTACTCATTGTGTAAAAGGCACTGAAACTGCCACTGAAACTTGGATAAAATGGCATGGTGAAATATTTAAATGAGAAGAAAAGATTGTCCTGCCCTTATTTCTTGTAACGCTTGGTAGACTACACTCAAATTAAACTGAGGTGAAATGAGCATGAAGCCATGAGATTTTGAGTTACTCCCTCACAGAAAGTATTGTATAACTATAAAGACTAATTGGTTTAAATAACCAAATTGACATGGTAAGGTTGGAGGACTGGAATGTTTTACAGAGACTTTCTCAAAAGTGAGTAGATTGGAAGGTCAGCAATTAAACATTATAGTAATGGATACCATGGACAAACTGAGCCAGAAAATTTCTGAAATGATAAGAGATGGATTAACCTGGAATGCAGATGGGTGAAAGGAAACAGTGACCCAGAAGAGCCCCAAACCTGCTCTTATCACACTAGTGTTGATGGACAAGCCATATGCAGCTAGAATTTTCAATTTCCTTAGTGTGCAATGTTGTGCTATATTAAGTGACACAGGACTTTTTTACTGTTAAATAAAGATTTATTCTTTAGACTTTGGGCTGTGGTCCGAAGAATTTGGTAAATTCAACTCATGAGACATTGTACTGGTGTAAGTTTTCAATTATATAAATGTAATTTTAAGGTTGCAGGCAGCTATTTTCGTGACATTTTGTATTGAAACAGGTGGTCATTACTTTTCTCTATCCCAAAATACACATCTTTGCAGTTTACAAAAAGTGAAAGTGGAGAGAGTCCCTAATTTTAAATTTCAAGATGTAGATACAAAATTGCTATTCTAACCCTGAAAACATGAAAACAATAAAAACATAAAGCCTTATCAATATTATTATTGACATTGTTTACCATTCAAGAAACAGAATCTTGGTTGCATTGAGTTTTCCAGGTAAAGTTAGTACTTTACCTGGAAAGTATATTTTACTTATAGAGCTGTGTTTTCCTGAAAGCCAGCCTAATTCCAGCATCAGGACAGGTATTTTCCAGGCATAGAGATTTTGTTATAGATTCCAAAGTTTCTAAGTCCTCCAACCAAGTCCCTATTCAACAGAGCCCAAAGATGGTTTCTGTGAGATTCTCCTTTGTTGGAGAACCCCTCCAGCTAACTGAGTCCAGCTGCTTTTCCTGCCTTTTGCACATGAAAAACAAAGATCTCAGAACATCTGGAAATCTGATTTTTTGCCCACATGCTGCCATCAACCTTGGCTTCCCTGTTAATTTGTGCCCACGAATTCCATTAGCTGCATATTATGAAACTATGTACTTCAGCATTTCTCTTGCTGTTGTTGGCCTATCTACGGCTGGAACCACATTCAGTTTCTCAGGTTGTCGGTGAGTTTTACGGTACAGCAACCACAGTACTATCCCTCCCCTCTTCTTTTACTGTCAACTTATCTGTTATGACTTTTGGTTTTTTACTTCAGGTCTTAGTTTGCTGTAAGGTCTTGGCAAGTGTTTCACAGGATGTAGCTGAAGGATGGCATGCAGTGTACACATTATGTCAGCACCAAGAGATGTGTAGTCCCAGTGCTTAAGGAAAATAAAAAAAATATTTAAACAGACACTGACATTCTGTCAGTACTACTCTTTCTGATCTGAGCAACAAGAAGTGAGTTTTTGGGTCAGCTAACAGAGCTAAATATTCTCTTTTCACTGAAATACAAACACATAATCCAATTGATTATTGGGAACCATTACTAAAGACCATTAGGCATTAGTAATTCTCAGTCACCACTGATTCAGGATGGATTCACATCTCTAAGCCATATTAAAAATTTCTCAACCATAATATTGCCTTTTACCTAAGTGTTCAAGCCTTCCAGAACATCTCCACCACCTCAGTTGAAAAACACCCCTAACCTAGTTTTTTACTAGCATATGAAGTTTCTCAATAAAAACCTGATGTAATAATATCGCGTAGCAGATTCCAAAGTCCAAAGGCAGTCCTGTTGATGAGGTCCAATATGAGGTTTTACACATGACTGCTTACCCATAATCAAAAGACAGGCTTGCAGGGGAAGGTGGGGAGGATGACATTTTGATTGTATGAGGGCTCTAATTTTTCATAAAGTTGACAGATAGGAGAAGGGAGATATGAGAAATGGAAGTTAGGCTGATATGGCAACATCTGGAATACAGAGAGAGTCAGCAGCCTTCGGATGAGATTTCCACCTCAAATAAAAGTAAGAGGGCTGAATAAATCAAATACACACTGTTTAGAACTAGCAGGGGCACTGTAATCTTTTCCTTCCACAGCTTACTTGTCCTTTATGGACGTGAATTAAATGACCTAAGGCGATATGAAGAAACTGTGTGAGATAACCCAAAAAAATCCCCTAACATTTCCAGATTCAGTAAGGTAGTTTTTGATAAGGGCTTTTGAGCTAGATGTATACAAACAAGGAGTAAATATTGCCTCCAGCACTACATAATTGTTCTGACTAGCTGTACACTTACTCATTCCTCACAACTCCAGGGCCTTCTTTTATATGTGAAATTTAATACAACAAGCATTAGTGTTGTTTAGCACTACAGGAATAAAGGAGCAAACTTTTCTAATCAAGGAATTATGCTTCCAAACTGAGGACAAGAGACTATGGGAGGACTACAAATGAACAAAAGCTTACTGATATCATGAAGAATATGAACTACTCTGGCTGCTTGGGCATGGATGCCAGAAATCAAGGATTTTATAAGAATCTCAACCACCCTCTAATTCTAGATTACAGCTTTACACAAACGAGGTAAAAATACCTTATAAGAGTAGTGATGTCAAAACCATTTCACCATATCAGCACAGTTGTCTCAGTTGTACAACCTCTCCATTCTTTTTCCTTAAAATATTTGTGTGGAGAATCGTTCTAAAAAAATAGATTAAATGAATAATCATATCTTCCCTAACCTTTATATGTTCAGTATTAATAACATCCTACAGTAATTATTAAGGTGAAAACTGGAGCATGATCTATTTTTTTAGAAGACTGCTTATGTCATAGTACCAGATAAGGTGTTGAGGTCCCTAAGTAGCAGAGCCCAATGTACAGCCTGGAATCTACCTATGTAAACTCCCCATCTCATGTCTGAAGCAATGTGCCTGCTTCTGGGCAAGGCTTACTCCCTCGAGAATACCACCACCATCATTTTTAGCTTCTGGCCTTTCACTTCTGAATATTTCTGTTAGTACAAATGAAAACAGTTCATACCTGTTTGTAGTTGAAGTTTGTATCTAAATGTAAATATGTCCATAGAGATTAAATGCAGAAGGAACACTTTAGTCAGCTAGTCTGGTAAACTCTTGTATTTCATCCAGTTACCCTTTGCATTTCTGAGGGATGGCAGGTAGTGCACACTGTCAGTGCAACTAAACTGATTATGTGCATACCTGCCTGCAGGTACAGGCAGTGGAATCAGATGGAAACAGAAGAACTAGGTAGTGGGTTTGAAATCCCCTTTATCCTGAACTCTGATAGGGGTTTGCCTAAAATTATGATATGAAAATATGATAGATCATGTATTCTTCTGGTGACAATCATCACCAAAAAGGCTGGACCTTTTGGCCTGATAGGCAAAACATTCATACAGCCTCCAAGGGAAGCAGAACACAGTAGGGCACCCTGTTGTCCTTAGACACATCTTTTGCTCAATCACTTTCCTGCTAAAAGAGACACAGTTTAAACCAGTTTGAGCATTCAATTAGCTGTAGGGTTAATGGCTTTTTCTATTACTAGTATATGAATGGTAACATCCCATATCTTACAATCCAGATTATTTTGTGAATTCTCTTTAGGTTCATATAATTCCAGAATTATTCTTTTCACTGGGCAGAAAAATCTCCAGCTATTTTTTCATCTAACTGCCAATAAAACATTAAAAATCTGTACGGATAAATGTAGCTTGCTTCCCTCTAATTTACACAGAGGAATCAATCAAATAAAGGCCAGATGCTTCTTGTGTTGACTAAGAAAAAAACAGATTCTCTTTTTTGTGTGTGGGATTGCAGATCCAGGGGTGACTTTAAATTAAATGTTTCACATCTTTACTCAATAATGTGCACTTCTGTCTTTAGGGATCTTGGGAAAAAATTAAATCAATGGAATTATTTCATTTAGAAAAGCACCTGCTGTGCAAAAAAAAAAAAAATTTTATCAAATATTTATTAATGCAGTACCTAAGCATTGCAGTCCTATTGCCATTACATATTTTGGTGGCTCCAGTGGCTCATGCATTGGTTGCAGCTTCACATGTCAGAATTGTTCATGCTAGGAAACACCTTTGGAGGTTTCAACATGAAAGCAAAAGACCTGAGGCGATGCTCAGGGGGTTTTTAATGGGCTATAATACTTCTGCCATCCACACTGTGTTTATAAACCGGCCCAAGGTGATAACCACAGAAAGGTGTTGCCACCTACTGACTGTTGAGTAGGGTGTGTGAAAAGAATTTGGTCTGCCCAGGGCACTTCCAGCAGTGTCAGCCAGGAACCAGGGCATCCAATGCCACCTGCAGCCATGTCCTAAAGGCCAAGACCTGCACGGCAGCCTGTGGCCACCCCAGAACAGGCAGCACAGCAGTAGCCTGTTAGAATGTCCATGCTATGGCTGCTAAAGCTGATCCCCACAATGCCACAGCAAAATTTCCCCACTTGTCTTTCTGAGTGTTGATCAGCATTCACATGAGAAAGGACGGAAGAAAAGAAAGGGAGGAGAAAACAATAATTAGTGATGGAAACAATGGCATTTGAAGTTTGCCGAGAAAACAAAACCAAGAAGTGCCAGGACACAGTCCCAGGCACCATGATTTAACTTATCTGTACAGTTAATTTTCTAGGACAGACTCAGGAATTCTTCTGACTGGTGGCAAGGAGCTTTCTCTCTCTAGGCACTGTTCATGTGTTACCATGATCCAGAAGCCCACAACAGTTTGGATATGAACACTAGATTTTAGGTCCTGAGGTAGTATTTATTGATATTGACATATTTAACCTGTTTCTTTTGGTGTAAGGGCAAGAATTAGCCATAGTACTCTCTAACCTTGTAGGACACTAATACCTTTCTAATCTCCATAGATATTAGCAGTGACATAATCAATATCTGCAATAAATTAGTGTAAACTTCTTGATATTCTGTTCTATTACACATAATGTTATACAGACTAAAGGTTTCAAATGTGTTATAATGTGTCATCATAACAGTTCTGGAGGTGTTTGGCTGACCTTCTTGTTAAAAAATATGTGTTGTGAAAGCTTTCAAAATCTCAGTGCTGGCCAAGTTGTTAAAAAAATTACCTAGAAAGAAATGATCATACTTCATGTGATGATTTTCCATTTTTCTGAATGTTTACTTTATACACATGCTCACATAAAATGAATTTCGAAAACATATTTATTATCAAACTTAAAACTTAATTCTTCATGGATGTCTACAAAGGAATGCCTGCCTACTTATCTCACATAAAGAAAGATACACAGGACCTAATTATTGAGTAATCCTACAGATGGTAGAAAGAATAAATAGTTTAAAAAGATAAAGGGGGGAGATCTGAAAAAAGTCAGAGAACAAATACATATTTATGGATACTTCACAGGGTTCTAATATCGGCAAAAAAATGAGACTGTAATCTTAAATTACTTGATTCACTGCACATCACTGCCCTGTCTATAGCAAGTAGTACCTAAATGTTCATTGAGTATAACTTCACTTGCTACAGTTCTCTGAGAGATTTTTGTCTGATATTCTTTTTAAAATAAATCTAATAGAAAAGGAAATCAATTGAGGAAAAAAGAGTTCATTTTTTGCTGATACTAACTACCAAAAGTATTCATTTCTGACTATCCAAATTGAATTTAACTTGAATATTAATTGTATATGTACTGGGCTAGTTAAATGAAGAGAACATGCTGAAATCACCTGGCATGCACCTCTGCTCACTCCAGGAAATGGAGCTTAATCATTGTGACTAATTAAGACCTCGGTGCTTTACATACACTGTGTGATGAAATTTTCCTTCCAACTGCAATTTGAAAATAAACATTATCCTCATGAAACTGATCTCATCTTTATCTTGGAAAAAGGTATAGGAACACTGGCTTGTGATGTAAGTCCTTGTAGTCCCCAGAGAAACAGGCATTATCAGAGAAAAATTCACCTTAAGATGGAATGACCTTTAATAAATGTTGAACTCTCTACTATCTCTCTCCATCCCATCACAGAAGCAGAGACACCCAGGGCTATATTCACCTACCTTATGTAGACATCTAGAGTACCAATCAATTGCTCACTCACATCTTGTATCTGGTGCAATTGCACTGCCTGTGTCCTATTTGGTCCAGTCTCTGACTGCTCCTCAGGAAGGGCACAGATGTGCCACAGGTCCTGTATTGTGTGTTACAGCCCTGCAATGACACCCTAGAGATCCAGAGACATTTTCAGGTGACACTAGAAATTGGTGTGTACACAAAGACCTACTCAATTCAGCTGACCAAGTGGCTGTTTACTTTAGGATGAGCTGAAAAGACTTCTGGATCTAAAAACTTGAGATGATCATGGAATTGTTCACTTCCCTACATGGAGCTTCAGACTGGAAAAATGAACAAAACTTACTAGAACTGGCATATTAATGAAGTCTCCTGGGATTTCACACAGTTCATCATATAAAATAATAATAATTATGTTTTCATTACTTTTTTTATCGTAGTTCAAGCTTCAAGCTTTTTAATTTTTTTTTTTTTTTTTTTTTCTTTAGGCAGGATGATCTGGCAGATACATGCGCTAACACATCTGTCCTGATCTATATGTTACAGCAGTCTCTAAGGATCAGGCCTGTCCTGACACCATCAGCTGCCTTTCCAATGCAGTCTTTGTGACTATAATGTTACATAAAATGTAACAGCTCATCCAGCTGGCGTGGTACAGCTCACATCCATACAGCTAAACATTTCCAGCTTCCCAAGAAAATCTGGCTGTGTGAAATTGCTTATTGAGAACAACCCAGGCCCAAGCTTAATCTCAGTAGCATGTAGCTCAACAGTGTGAATATCTTAGTCCTACAAACTAGGTACCAGACCCTGGTACTGTTTAATTTACTGGGACAGCTATACCAGGAGGACCAACTAGAGTAAGAAGTGCCTTCTGCATCAGAATGTGGTCCAAGAGCCCAGTATTACTTCTCCACCAGTGACAGCAGAAGATATTAAAGTACAGCCTTGACCACTTTCTGTATCCCAAATCCCTCATATTCTCTAATACTCAAAATTGTTTTATTATCTTTTATCACCCACAGCTTCTAGACTGTTTGTAGACATCTTCCTTTTCAGAAGACTATTTTATGTTGCTATTTTGTTTTTATTAATTCAGTCATGTTTATGTTGTTCTGTGTCTCAAATATTTAAGAAACATGTCAATATTTGTGTGTTAGATTTATTTGGTCATCTCTCTCCTAAGACAATGTTGAACTAAATTCCTTAGTGATCACTACTAAGGAGTAGCTCTCCCATTTATTCTTCTTGAATTAGGTCCTGTGTCCCAAGATGCAGAACTGCACCTTTTCTTGTGGGATATGAATGAAGATTTTCCAGGAAGCAGTAATTTATTCAATTTATCTGTTTCTCATGAGGCTCTGATCCACTCAATATGCAGGTAGTTTAAATCACTGACTATCAGCACCTATGCTAAAGCTGCAGCTACTGTAATCTTATTTAAGATGTCCTGATCTCTATCAAGTTGCAGTACAAGAAGAGCACTACGTTTTTACAGTTGGAGTATGGGACTCATCTGCCAGTAATTTCCTCTATTCTCACACTATTTAATGCTGCAACACCTTATGCAATCTTTTGTGTACTGTGTCTGTACATCTCAGTCTGTTGTGCCTGGAACGTTAGCACCAGCATCTCCTACAGAGTTCCATGAGGTCCCTGAGAGATTTAAACCAATACTGCCATTTGATGCCAAGCACTCATTTCCTCATCTTATTCTTAGGATTTCAGATTGGTGTAGAAGCACTTAAAATTTTGCCCTTGCACTGTCACTCAATGCCACATGTGCCAGTCAACTGGCACTGTAGGAGGTGTCATTTTGCCTTCCATATTTATTATGACTGTGCTGTTTATTTCCTTCCTGGTTCTTCCAGAGACACATGGAACACTAATCTTTTCCCTACTCCCCTCTGTTTTACTGAAATAAAAACAAACAATCTTCACCTTGAACTGTGCATTTCTACGTAGACTCTCGTATGCTGAATTTAAAGAATTTGTAGCTAGGAAGTTCATTGGAATGAAAGTTTTAAAGCATTCTGATTAAACCAATTAATAAATCAAACCAATGTACTCCTCAGAGATATTTAGGAAGAAATTTTCAGGTTTTAGTTTGTGAAAAAATGTCCTTTCCTATTGGAGATTACAGGTGAAGAGTAAGGTTTTTCCTGATGCTTTCAAAGAAAGTACAACTTATTTTTATTTAACTTAGGCATTGTTTTAAAATCCTTCATAAAAAACTTTCACATAAAGCAGGTTAGTTCAATGTTACTTTTCTGTTTTGAATTAAATTTGTTTTTTTAAAAAAGAAAACCCATTTTGTTCAGCCTCAATTGAATTTGAATAACAAGAGAACAACAGGAGTGACTGAATTCTGCCACTCCTGTTGAATGAGCTTTTCTATTTATTACTCATATTGAAATCAGTGAGTCTACTCCCCACCCCCCACAAAAAAGTACACTTCAAATTACATATATATTTTTTATTTAATCTTGCTCCAGACAGGAAAGTCTGAAAAATATGAGCTGAAAAGTGACATTTTCAATAACAGTTGCACAAGTCAGTAAAAGATAGTAGAGTTCTTCAACCAGAATCCTCCTTCGTTTTTAAACTCTTTCCTAAGACCTCCAGCATATTAAGTACACTGGTCTTGGAACCTGTAAAAATTTTGAGTACTGATCCCTACTAAGTGATGTGGTCAGAGCTGAAACTGAATAAATGATTTCATGTTCAAAGACCTGACAGAATTGACATGGATGAACATTAGTTCTCGCACTCACACAAATAGTCACAATTTTTTTGTTTTCTCTTTTCCATACTGACAGACATTTAGCCCTTGGGGTCCACAATTATGTGCAGAGTGAGTGGTTTAGCTTTGTTTCCATTAGTATGAGAGACAAGAGAGTGACATTGTGCAGAAAAGAAAGGCAATACTGAGGAGGATGTTCAAAACAAATCCAATTTCAAAGGCCTGTGTTGCTGAAATGGAAAAGCCTGTGTGTGTGTGTGTGTTTTTGTGTATATGTGCATGTGCTGGCAAATGTGTGTTCCATTGCAACATGAGCAAAAAGGCATTTCAAGTGCTCCCTGAATGACAATGAAGTATTGGAAAGCAATGACATTCTAATCATTGCTGCAAATGTCAGTGCAAGAAGCCCGTGGGTTGTGCATCCCCAGTGCACAAGTTAACAGCTTTACAGTAAAATCACCAGGGATCAATTAAAAGAAAACTGTTAGTAACCTTCATGCATCCTATTGCTGAAATGCCTGAGAAAAAGGTCTAATTATAGTCCTCACCTTTCCCAATGGGCCACGAATGAGCTTCCAAATATGGCATGGAATAAGAAGGTAAAAAAAAAAGCCATGGTGTGTTATTTTCACATGTTTAGGGTTGCTTATGCAAGGCACTCAATAACACAGCCCATGACCAAGTAAACTGAGCTGAAATGAATTAACACACTGTAATGCTAACTACTGAGTTAGTAAGAGCTTAAAAAAAAAAATGAAACCAAAAACGAAGTGTGATAGGAATTCAAGTTTATTATGAGACAGAAATCAATGTCAACCTGAAAAGTATGAACAAGGATTAGATGTAAAAGCACAAATTGCATAGAACTATTGTGCTAATAACTTTTGTGGAACTTTCTGCATCTTAATTTTACTCAGAATCATGCTTCATTTTAGCAATGTTTCAAGCCAATGTGAAAAAGGAGAGAAATGATCGAAGACTTTTCCAGCAAAGGAACACATTACAACCTACTTTGCTTTCAGCCATTCACAACCTCAAACATCATTTTGCAGTCAGTATAGACTACAGAAAAGGAAGGGCCTAGTGAGGACACACTCTTCCTTTGGCCAAGCTGATTTTCATGCAGACAAAGCATTTCCTATTCCAGAGTGACAAATGGGCCTGGATCTAGCGGCCTTGCAGGACCAAGTGCAAACAGACTTATGAAAAATAGGCACAGTAATGAAATGCATAATGATAATAAACCACTGCATGCTATTACCATACAATACCTACTTTAATAGGTCATGTATGGTAACTCAATACCATACCTTCGGGTATGTCTCTTTCCCTGCCTTGTCCGCCCTCTGGGTTATCCTTCTTTCACCTAAGCAGCAAGCAGAGCTAATGAGGGGTTACAAGAGGGACACTTTTCTAATCCTCTGATCCAGGAAGATTAGGAGTTGAGAAGAGCAGCTTCCATATGTATGTTTAAGCTCCAGTCCTTCTCTATTAACATCATGAGACCATGTGCAGTTCTGAGATGGGAGAAAAAAAAATTACTATATCCTCTTGGGATCGCAAAGACTTTTACCTCAGGTGCTGGCACGTTGACTTGTTTTGTGAAGCTATGAGCTTATTCTTAAACAGGATTGACAGGAAACAGCAGATGGCCAAATTGCTTGCAAATGCTTTTATATTATGGTTTATATTCACCAAGACACTTCCACGCTGACATGAGCAATGTCATTTTCTAGTAATGTTTGGAATTAGTCCCTTGGGTCACCAATTCCCAGGCATTACCAGATGATAACTCTAAAACTGTGATTACTTAAATATTTTCAAATCCTGAAGTACTCTTATAAGGATACAATTTGCAGCCCTGGGAGCCTTGTTACAGTGTTGCTATCCATACAAATATCACTAGAGTTGTGTTTCGAGCCTCCATCACATACCGCCTGGTAAAAGGCTTGATGACTGGAAAAGAAAAATTGCTTTAGGCTGAAGCATATTTTATAAGATCTTCATCAAATGTGGTTTCTCATTTCCCTTTAGAAGAAAAAGACATTTTTAAAAGAAACCAGTTATATTTAAACTGAAGCAGATCAATTTGAATTTCTTATCAATTGTTTTAGAACATTTCTGACCTTGCAAAAGAGAGTAATGCACCTTTTGACGCTATGCAAGCATCAAAATATGCATAAGGGAATTAGATATTCAAAACCTGCTAACATTCAATTGTCTCCAGCTCCTCCATAAAACTTCACTGCTGTTAATTCCACAGATTTTATAGTTTCATGCTGAATATTCTATTTGCAAATCACAAACTATTTTCACTCATCTTCCTATGTAACTTAACTAAATCTAAATATTATACTATTCATGCTTCTCTAAAAATATATAACTTAATGTGCAAAGTAATATACAACTGAAACCCCATGAATATATATTTATTGGTAAGATCTTACATTAAACTTTTTGCATTGGTAATAGCATTTTCCAGTATTAATTCTGCAGTTTTGGTGCATTTAGTAGTTTAGATTATTTTTTTTATTAAGTAGTGTGACCATGTTTTAATCTGTTAGAAGAATAAAATATGTTCGATGAAAGAATATTTATTTCTTTTTTATATATAATTTATTAAGATCATATAAAAAAATCAACTCCCCTACATTCTAACAGGATTTTGTCTTTAGCATTGATCTTGATACCTATTCAGTAAATTTTTGGAAATCTTAATTGCTTCAGTGCTTTAGACTTATATGTATAGAGCAATGCATTACAGAATCATGACCCAAATCAGAATGTTTCAAATAAACAGAAAAAAAAGAGAAGTATGTCATAACAAAAAGAATCATACATTAAATAAGTTGCTTGAGCCAGTAATAACATGAGTAGTGATATCAGATTATTTGATAGAGTACATAGGAAAGTCAAAGTCTGAACACGAAAAATATCCATTAAAAATTTTTAAATAATTACAAAATCTTACAATGCACTTTCATTAAACGATTAAAAAAAATAAGCCAGATGGAATGGCATCACTGAAAGAGGTATGTAAAAGTATTCCTAATTTCCTGCTAACAAAATTCTGACATAATGTCGACAGCTATGTCAGTAAACTAGCTGTGATATATTGAATAATATCTAGATATTAATGTGGACTAGTCATTCATCACATCTGTAGGAATGCCAGTGTTGGTACATAGGAAAAGGTTCTAGTTTCAAATGTTAATAACGTTCTTCTGAGAGTTCTCAGAGTAATTCCAAATTTTTGTCACAACACTTCATTTTACCAAAGCTGAAACAGTGTTGAATATATCTTTTCAAAAACCTCTTTCACTAACAGGTTTTTTTGAGGTTTTTGGTACCTACAATTTATTTATTATGCATGTTGGTTTGGGGTTTTTTTCGTTGGTTGGTTGGTTGATTGGTGTTGGTTGGTTGGTTGGTTGGTTGGTTGGTTGTTTTTTGGAGGCCTTTCCTTTACAAGACCTAGGATGTATTGGCATTTCTTTCAAACTCCAGAAAACAGCAGCAGTATGAAAGCTTCATCCCCTAGAGAGGTGTGGTTCCTCTTTACAAATTTATATTTGAAAGGCAGACTTGAGAAGGCTTTCTCAAAAACCCTGTCTGAATTAAAACGTCTAGATATCACAAAATAACATTGTTTCTATAAGTGGCAGCACAAATCTCTCCCAGCCGAAAGTTGAGACAAAGTTTTCTTGTCTTGATGACCCCCTAAAGGACAGTGTTCTACTCTACAACTCCCTTCACCCCCTCCAGGGACCTGAAGCCCTTTACAGATTATTTTTTTATCATGTCTTCTATGGTGGGTGTAAGAATAACATGCCTCACCTGTGCTCTGTATGGTCTTTCTGCACCAGGCTCTATTCCACAGTACAACATAAACAAACCGTAAGCTGTGAGGAAGGATTTAGCTAAATGTCATTAAACTTAGAAGGAATTGCACTGTAACTCCCTCCTGATATAGGATGTCCTTGACTGTATTTATCTGTTCCGGAAATGAGCAGTACAGAAAATAATTCATTAAAAAGTGATAAACTGCATTATCCTTCGGCAGATGATAAATGCCATGAGTCCCAGCTGATTGTAGCATATCTATAATGGAGTGTGGGGGTGTGGGCTGTGAATATCTTCATTATTCATTCTGAGGTTTATAAAATGCCTACAGCCACAATGGTGAGGCTTTATATACAAAAATTAAAGGCATAAATTTCATACACAGCCCACAGTGGGATATGCAACCTGAAATGACTGTTGCTGCTGCAGCTAGAAATTCATTGACAATCCAAGCAGAGGTGTAATGTAGGATGGAAAGGGACCAATTGACTGAAAAATAGAATCAAGTATCTAAATTTCCTCTCAAAAGGATTATGCACAGTAGCATAGTTTTTACCCTGTACCAGGCTCAGGAACTAGCTGAGCTGAAGTCCTGGTTTAGAATGACGGGAGTAGATTAGGGTGACTAAATGTGGCTCAAGGCTCTTTGCATGGGAGGTTTGCGCTAATCATACTCCACAACTTATTAATTGCTACATCACTTGAAACACTGTTTTCTCAAGTTTCTACCATCTAAGAATAGACCATACACACATGGAGGTCTCAGGCTATGGCAAGTCAGGAGGGAAAATGGGACAGCCAGGAGTACAAAATGTTACAAGCAACAAGAACATCCATAAAAAGAGAACCTTGTAAAGCGTGTGGGAGAAGTGAGGCAGGACACGAAGAGAAATTAAATGACAAATAAAATATAGAAGAGAGACAGATGGGATATGGGTGGCATAAACACACTGACTGCTGAGCAGTCAAACTTGGGAGATGCAGTGTCAAAAACAAATGTAATGGAAGAAGAGAATGGGAATGGGAGACACTAAAATGAATCTATAAGATATCCTCTGGAAATAATGAGTGGAGTGGGAGAAGTAGGTATCAAAAAGAGGAATTTCCTCCTACCTCTGACAGTAAAGAAAATGTGACCTCTGGAAAATGTCAGAATCTATATATATAAAAGACCTAATATCTCATAGATGCCTCATGAACAGTATTCAGGGCATTTCATCTGTGTGGTTTTATTTTAAATTCTTATCCTGATATTTTGAGAACTCTGCAGGTAACTTCAGCCAATTAATAACCTAATATGAGAAACTGAACGTGCTTATGAGCAATGGACAAGTACAGAAACTCCAAAGAAATCTGGTACAATGCTGCAAACAATTTAATTTTCCTTAGATAATACTTGAAAGTTTTCATGGAAGTCTAATAACTCCTGCACATTATTTATTCAGGAGATTTACCCTACCAGAAGCCTTTACAAGATCTACCCAAAGCTTCTTGGATTCAAGCTAAGCTATATCATCTCAAGGCTAAAAAGTAAAAGGAAACTAGAGTGGCAGAATTAGGCATGAGTTTTTGCTAAAAATGCATTCCTTAATAAGAGTAAGATGTCTTATGTATTCCTACCTGCCTGTCATCTGAGTAAAAGTGAGCAATTGGCAGTACGTCTCCAAAACAGAAAGTAACATTTAAAGCTAAAGAATTCACATGCTTCTTTAAAGAAAACAAATGACTTAACAACTATCCAAACTTGAATGTGTTACAAGATGCATTGTCTGTGAACCAAGGAATCAATCAAACCATATTTCCAACTGATGTGTCATACATTTTGTGTGTCATCTATTTCTTATTGCTGCACCACATCCTATGTCAACAACCTTAGAGCATTATTGCCAGATGCTTCTCATATCAATAGAAAATATCTTTTTGTTTCCTGTGCCTCTCAGAACTCCTCTCCCTGTTTCTTCCCATGTGCACTACCTATGTTTTGTCTTCTATCTGGACAAGAGAGAATATCCACTACAGCTCCCAAATGATCAGCTAATGTATGTTAACTGACAAGGGATTTGTTGAGGTGTAATGGATAGTGATTGAATTCACCCTGTCATTCCCACAGGGAGGTACAATAAAAGAACATAACATTTTTTCAGGTACTTAACATAGGTTTCAGTGTCATAAAAAGGCATCTAAATTTAGATATTCATATTTAGGTATCTAAGGAAATATGATGTCTCTCAGCTTCAATTTTATTCAATGGAGATCTTGTCTAACTAGTCAGATGAGCCTAGAGAATGATCCAGCTTTCAAATTTGCATCTGGGGACACTGACTCTCTCCCTAGACTTTGTGAACTGATGTACCTCAGAACACGATTCTGCACTCAAGGGTCCATCACTATTTGAGAAGCACTTGGTCACCACATGGGTCAGGGAAACTGGATACAGGACCTAGGAGAGACATTCTTTAGTGTCAGGAGGAAACCAGGTTGGGTACATAAGTTTATATCAAAAGGCACTGGACAGTTCTGCAGGCAATTGAATTGAGACTAGGTCTCCACCGACTGTACCGGGAATTTAGACACTGAGTCTCCATAGGCACCAACTACCCTAACACATTTATATTTGCATAGTTAACCTCTAACTGAATGTGTCCTTTAATGTCCTTGAAAATTTGCCAGGTTTGGCAGGATTGATGAAAGAGTCCCTGTGGAGAATATCTGATGACATAAACCAGCCTAAAGCTTTGGTTTCTAAGGTCTGCAAAATAATCTGCACAGAAAGCACTCAAAATAAGAAAATGTCAGAATTCAAGTTGCCTTAATCTGTCTCCCTCATGTGAATACATGATGGTATATTTTTTAATTACATAGTCACATTTTTTTTCCCCAGAGGACCTTTACTTCATTCAGTGTGCAGATGAAACAGTGCTCATTTAATGAGCAGCAGTTCAGTATTTTGTTTTCTCCTTATTCTTCACTGTGAAGCTCAAGGCCTTATTTATTGCACACAATTATAACACTGCTCAGAAGACAGAGTTATTAATTTCCTCATGGGCTTTCCTGTGTAACTCATCTCTATAATACATTCATTTTCACAGCACCCTTTCGAAACACTTCCTCTATTCACAGCTGAGATGCTATGTTTGGAGAGATTAAAGTCCACAGTACCCATGGTTTTGAAGTGGCCAATATAAGTCACTAAGCAAATTACTTTTTTCAAGGACTTAACATTGCTTCACATTTATAAGCTCTGTGCACACCCCTCTTGACAACATCCTTTCACAGAGTGCGCATCATTCCTGCAAATCAGATGCCAGGAGTTAGCTAAGTACTTGCAAAAAAATAAAATCAGTATACTGTCATAAAAAAAAATTGGCTTGTGTGCCTTGATTAGCATTATAGGCTTCTTGGTAAATCTACCTCAATTTTCCATTGATCTTCACCAACTTGCTTCTTCTCTGTCCCACTTTCCTCATTGAGTTAATCTTAGTTTTCCTCCTGACTTTCCGTTCAAATTCAGTCCCTTAAAGGAAACACAGTGCAGTAGAAGTCACTAAAGACTTCTCAAAGCCTTGGTAAAACATAGTTTTATCTTCAATAAAAAAGGCTGTCTGTGGCAGAGCTTTGACACAGACAGGAAAATTCTCTGAGATACAGGGTTCCTATTGCTGTCTCTGGCATGCTGGAGTGGGGTGGGTGTGGGTGTGTGGGTGTGTGTGTGTGTAGACATGAAGTACTATTAGTTTTTCTCTCATCTTTAGCTCTTCACCCCAGTAGGTACCATAGGAATTTGGCAAAGCAAAGAAGACGACAATGACTGCTTGGCTGTCTCCAGCTGTCTAGTTCCCTGAACAAACGTGTATTTTGTGTATGCATGTAGATGGTCTTGAGCGGCCCAATCCAATCTTCCGTTTCTTCAGCTCTCCCACTTCTTTTTGTCTTTTCCACCCTCCTCACTTACAGAAGAATGGCTTTATTGCTGTCACCAAGGCAACCAAACACAAGACTGGACTCTGTTCAGCACAGTCTACAACTATCATGTGCCTCCCATGACATTTCAACTGAGCGATATTTAAACGATGCTAAGAAATCAAGAACCATTTTGTGTCATTCCCATGAAGCTGGTGTAAGAGGATATTGATTTTGCAATTTGATACTGATAACCCTCAGTGCTTTCCATCCCTACCAGCCATGGATATCTGCCCCGCATCTCAAACAGCTGCCTCTTGTTTCAGGCTCCTTCACAAAGAACTGTCTGTTTCCTTTGGCACCATCCTTTCTCCAGCTTTGGCAAGATCCATTAAATATGGAGTTTAATATTATGAACATCATATCAAATGGCAGCTCACTTAGGCCTCTTCCAAAAAACAGAGATATGCTCAAAAAAATACAAATCCTGAGAGTCTTCTATAGAGTATCTCTAGGAACACTTACAAACAGTGGAGCAGTGGACAAATTTTCTTCAAGAAAAAAAAAAGTTGTCCATATAAAGAGACAATTCTGACAGGTTTGCAACCATAGCACTTTAGCATAGCAATCTCTGCTGTAATGGAGAAAATACTGTAAATGCAGAATTGAAATGAGATTATATTAGAAGTGAGAGTGAATAATAGTTTCCATGACTCTATGCTAGCTAAAGCCTGGTAGATAAAGTCTCAGAAATAAAAACCCTCAACTGGGAGGATATTGAAAGGAAACTATAAGCAGCAGCTTTCCACATTGAATATAAATAATGGATGCTGATTAATGAATATGCTAAAAAAATAATGAGTAAAGGCAAGAGAAGACATCAGTTATATCAAAGATTATCAGAAACATTTAATTTAGTTGTTTAGAAGCTTATGCAATCTGTACAAAAGGTTCCAGACTGAGAGTCAAACAAAAGCTCTGGAAGAATAAAAATCTATTGACACAGGAGTTACTGAGTTCATTTCATCCTGGTGGTGTTCATTTCATTCTGCTGGTGTTGATCTGTGTTAATACCTTGTGAGAAAAGATTCCTTGTAAGTTTTTGCTGCAAAATGAGAAAAGCCTGATTGAGTAAATAACTGAAAGATAATGTCTATGCTGTTAAAAAAAAAAAAAAAAAAAAAAAAAAA